>CM075863.1:31312711-31760962 GCA_038021265.1 Cyprinella venusta | reverse complement strand
TCGGCCAAAAACGACAATGTTACCCCTTATGTTTTTTTTTTTCAGGTCAAAACTTTGACATCCGATATCTCGGCTCTGGAAGGGTCTAGAGCCTCCATTTTTGCGCGCTGGTCGAAGTCTCGTGGCCCTCTGTCAGAATCCAGAGTTTCAAGAAGATCGAGAGGGTCAAAATTTCGGCCAAAAACGACAGTGTTACCCCTTATGTTTTTTTTTTTTCGGGTCAAAACATTGACATCCGATATCTCGGCTCTGGAAGGGTCTAGAGCCTCCATTTTTGCGCGCTGGTCGAAGTCTCGGGCCCTCTGTCAGAATCCAGAGTTTCAAGAAGATCGGAGGGGGTCAAAATTTCGGCCAAAAACGACAGTGTTACCCCTTATGTTTTTTTTTTCAGGTCAAAACTTTGACATCCGATATCTCGGCTCTGGAAGGGTCTAGAGCCTCCATTTTTGCGCGCTGGTCGAAGTCTCGTGGCCGTCTGTCAGAATCCAGAGTTTCAAGAAGATCGGAGGGGTCAAAATTTCGGCCAAAAACGACAGTGTTACCCCTTATGTTTTTTTTTTCAGGTCAAAACTTTGACATCCGATATCTCGGCTCTGGAAGGGTCTAGAGCCTCCATTTTTGCGCGCTGGTCGAAGTCTCGTGGCCCTCTGTCAGAATCCAGAGTTTCAAGAAGATCGGAGGGGGTCAAAATTTCGGCCAAAAACGACAGTGTTACCCCTTATGTTTTTTTTTTCGAGTCAAAACTTTGACATCCGATATCTCGGCTCTGGAAGGGTCTAGAGCCTCCATTTTTGCGCGCTGGTCGAAGTCTCATGGCCCTCTGTCAGAATCCAGAGTTTCAAGAAGATCGGAGGGGGTCAAAATTTCGGCCAAAAACGACAGTGTTACCCCTTATGTTTTTTTTTTTCAGGTCAAAACTTTGACATCCGATATCTCGGCTCTGGAAGGGTCTAGAGCCTCCATTTTTGCACGCTGGTCGAAGTCTCTGGCCCTCTGTCAGAATCCAGAGTTTCAAGAAGATCGGACGGGGGTCAAAATTTCGGCCAAAAACGACAGTGTTACCCCTTATGTTTTTTTTTTTCAGGTCAAAACTTTGACATCCGATATCTCGGCTCTGGAAGGGTCTAGAGCCTCCATTTTTGCGCGCTGGTCGAAGTCTCGTGGCCCTCTGTCAGAATCCAGAGTTTCAAGAAGATCGGAGGGGGTCAAAATTTCGGCCAAAAACGACAGTGTTACCCCTTATGTTTTTTTTTTCAGGTCAAAACTTTGACATCCGATATCTCGGCTCTGGAAGGGTCTAGAGCCTCCATTTTTGCGCGCTGGTCGAAGTCTCGTGGCCCTCTGTCAGAATCCAGAGTTTCAAGAAGATCGGAGAGGGGTCAAAATTTCGGCCAAAAACGACAGTGTTACCCCTTATGTTTTTTTTTTTTGGGTCAAAACTTTGACATCCGATATCTCGGCTCTGGAAGGGTCTAGAGCCTCCATTTTTGCGCGCTGGTCGAAGTCTCGTGGCCCTCTGTCAGAATCCAGAGTTTCAAGAAGATCGGAGGGGGTCAAAATTTCGGCCAAAAACGACAGTGTTACCCCTTATGTTTTTTTTTCAGGTCAAAACTTTGACATCCGACATCTCGGCTCTGGAAGGGTCTAGAGCCTCCATTTTTGCGCGCTGGTCGAAGTCTCGTGGCCCTCTGTCAGAATCCAGAGTTTCAAGAAGATCGGAGAGGGTCAAAATTTCGGCCAAAAACGACAGTGTTACCCCTTATGTTTTTTTTTTGGGTCAAAACTTTGACATCCGATATCTCGGCTCTGGAAGGGTCTAGAGCCTCCATTTTTGCGCGCTGGTCGAAGTCTCGTGGCCCTCTGTCAGAATCCAGAGTTTCAAGAAGATCGGAGGGGGTCAAAATTTCGGCCAAAAACGACAGTGTTACCCCTTATGTTTTTTTTTTCAGGTCAAAACTTTGACATCCGATATCTCGGCTCTGGAAGGGTCTAGAGCCTCCATTTTTGCGCGCTGGTCGAAGTCTCGTGGCCCTCTGTCAGAATCCAGAGTTTCAAGAAGATCGGAGGGGGTCAAAATTTCGGACAAAAACGACAGTGTTACCCCTTATGTTTTTTTTTTCAGGTCAAAACTTTGACATCCGATATCTCGGCTCTGGAAGGATCTAGAGCCTCCATTTTTGCGCGCTGGTCGAAGTCTCGTGGCCCTCTGTCAGAATCCAGAGTTTCAAGAAGATCGGAGGGGGTCAAAATTTCGGCCAAAAACGACAGTGTTACCCCTTATGTTTTTTTTTTTTCAGGTCAAAACTTTGACATCCGATATCTCGGCTCTGGAAGGGTCTAGAGCCTCCATTTTTGCGCGCTGGTCGAAGTCTCGTGGCCCTCTGTCAGAATCCAGAGTTTCAAGAAGATCGGAGGGGGTCAAAATTTCGGCCAAAAACGACAGTGTTACCCCTTATGTTTTTTTTTCAGGTCAAAACTTTGACATCCGATATCTCGGCTCTGGAAGGGTCTAGAGCCTCCATTTTTGCGCGCTGGTCGAAGTCTCGTGGCCCTCTGTCAGAATCCATAGTTTCAAGAAGATCGGAGGGGGTCAAAATTTCGGCCAAAAACGACAGTGTTACCCCTTATGTTTTTTTTTTCAGGTCAAAACTTTGACATCCGATATCTCGGCTCTGGAAGGGTCTAGAGCCTCCATTTTTGCGCGCTGGTCGAAGTCTCGTGGCCCTCTGTCAGAATCCAGAGTTTCAAGAAGATCGGAGGGGGTCAAAATTTCGGCCAAAAACGACAGTGTTACCCCTTATGTTTTTTTTTTCAGGTCAAAACTTTTACATCCGATATCTCGGCTCTGGAAGGGTCTAGAGCCTCCATTTTTGCGCACTGGTCGAAGTCTCGTGGCCCTCTGTCAGAATCCAGAGTTTCAAGAAGATCGGAGAGGGTCAAAATTTCGGCCAAAAACGACAGTGTTACCCCTTATGTTTTTTTTTTCGGGTCAAAACTTTGACATCCGATATCTCGGCTCTGGAAGGGTCTAGAGCCTCCATTTTTCCGCGCTGGTCGAAGTCTCGTGGCCCTCTGTCAGAATCCAGAGTTTCAAGAAGATCGGAGGGGGTCAAAATTTCGGCCAAAAACGAAAGTGTTACCCCTTATGTTTTTTTTTCAGGTCAAAACTTTGACATCCGATATCTCGGCTCTGGAAGGGTCTAGAGCCTCCATTTTTCCGCGCTGGTCGAAGTCTCGTGGCCTTCTGTCAGAATCCAGAGTTTCAAGAAGATCGGAGAGGGTCAAAATTTCGGCCAAAAACGACAGTGTTACCCCTTATGTTTTTTTTTTCAGGTCAAAACTTTGACATCGGATATCTCGGCTCTGGAAGGGTCTAGAGCCTCCATTTTTGCGCGCTGGTCGAAGTCTCGTGGCCCTCTGTCAGAATCCAGAGTTTCAAGAAGATCGGAGGGGGTCAAAATTTCGGCCAAAAACGACAGTGTTACCCCTTATGTTTTTTTTTTCGAGTCAAAACTTTGACATCCGATATCTCGGCTCTGGAAGGGTCTAGAGCCTCCATTTTTGCGCGCTGGTCGAAGTCTCGTGGCCCTCTGTCAGAATCCAGAGTTTCAAGAAGATCGGAGGGGGTCAAAATTTCGGCCAAAAACGACAGTGTTACCCCTTATGTTTTTTTTTTCAGGTCAAAACTTTGACATCCGATATCTCGGCTCTGGAAGGGTCTAGAGCCTGCATTTTTGCGCGCTGGTCGAAGTCTCGTGGCCCTCTGTCAGAATCCAGAGTTTCAAGAAGATCGGAGGGGGTCAAAATTTCGGCCAAAAACGACAGTGTTACCCCTTATGTTTTTTTTTCAGGTCAAAACTTTGACATCCGATATCTCGGCTCTGGAAGGGTCTAGAGCCTCCATTTTTGCGCGCTGGTCGAAGTCTCGTGGCCCTCTGTCAGAATCCAGAGTTTCAAGAAGATCGGAGGGGGTCAAAATTTCGGACAAAAACGACAGTGTTACCCCTTATGTTTTTTTTCAGGTCAAAACTTTTACATCCGATATCTCGGCTCTGGAAGGGTCTAGAGCCTCCATTTTTGCGCGCTGGTCGAAGTCTCGTGTCCCTCTGTCAGAATCCAGAGTTTCAAGAAGATCGGAGAGGGTCAAAATTTCGGCCAAAAACGACAGTGTTACCCCTTATGTTTTTTTTTTTCGGGTCAAAACTTTGACATCCGATATCTCGGCTCTGGAAGGGTCTAGAGCCTCCATTTTTCCGCGCTGGTCGAAGTCTCGTGGCCCTCTGTCAGAATCCAGAGTTTCAAGAAGATCGGAGGGGGTCAAAATTTCGGCCAAAAACGAAAGTGTTACCCCTTATGTTTTTTTTTCAGGTCAAAACTTTGACATCCGATATCTCGGCTCTGGAAGGGTCTAGAGCCTCCATTTTTCCGCGCTGGTCGAAGTCTCGTGGCCCTCTGTCAGAATCCAGAGTTTCAAGAAGATCGGAGGGGGTCAAAATTTTGGCCAAAAACGACAGTGTTACCCCTTATGTTTTTTTTTTCAGGTCAAAACTTTGACATCCGATATCTCGGCTCTGGAAGGGTCTAGAGCCTCCATTTTTGCACGCTGGTCGAAGTCTCGTGGCCCTCTGTCAGAATCCAGAGTTTCAAGAAGATCGGAGGGGGTCAAAATTTCGGCCAAAAACGACAGTGTTACCCCTTATGTTTTTTTTTCACGTCAAAACTTTGACATCCGATATCTCGGCTCTGGAAGGGTCTAGAGCCTCCATTTTTCCGCGCTGGTCGAAGTCTCGTGGCCCTCTGTCAGAATCCAGAGTTTCAAGAAGATCGGAGGGGGTCAAAATTTCGGCCAAAAACGACAGTGTTACCCCTTATGTTTTTTTTTTCGAGTCAAAACTTTGACATCCGATATCTCGGCTCTGGAAGGGTCTAGATTCTGCATTTTTGCGTGATGGTCGAAGTCTCGTGGCCCTCTGTCAGAATCCAGAGTTTCAAGAAGATCGGAGGGGGTCAAAATTTCGGCCAAAAACGACAGTGTTACCCCTTATGTTTTTTTTTCAAGTCAAAACTTTAACATCCGATATCTCGGCTCTGGAAGGGTCTAGAGCCTCCATTTTTGCGCGCTGGTCAAAGTCTCGTGGCCCTCTGTCAGAATCCAGAGTTTCAAGAAGATCGGAGGGGGTCAAAATTTCGGCCAAAAACGACAGTGTTACCCCTTATGTTTTTTTTCACGTCAAAACTTTGACATCCGATATCTCGGCTCTGGAAGGGTCTAGAGCCTCCATTTTTGCGCGCTGGTCGAAGTCTCGTGGCCCTCTGTCAGAATCCAGAGTTTCAAGAAGATCGGAGGGGGTCAAAATTTCGGCCAAAAACGACAGTGTTACCCCTTATGTTTTTTTTTTTCAGGTCAAAACTTTGACATCCGATATCTCGGCTCTGGAAGGGTCTAGAGCCTCCATTTTTGCGCGCTGGTCGAAGTCTCGTGGCCCTCTGTCAGAATCCAGAGTTTCAAGAAGATCGGAGGGGGTCAAAATTTCGGCCAAAAACGACAGTGTTACCCCTTATGTTTTTTTTTTCAGGTCAAAACTTTGACATCCGATATCTCGGCTCTGGAAGGGTCTAGAGCCTCCATTTTTGCGCGCTGGTCGAAGTCTCGTGGCCCTCTGTCAGAATCCAGAGTTTCAAGAAGATCGGAGAGGGTCAAAATTTCGGCCAAAAACGACAGTGTTACCCCTTATGTTTTTTTTTTTTTTTCGGGTCAAAACTTTGACATCCGATATCTCGGCTCTGGAAGGGTCTAGAGCCTCCATTTTTGCGCGCTGGTCGAAGTCTCGTGGCCCTCTGTCAGAATCCAGAGTTTCAAGAAGATCGGAGGGGGTCAAAATTTCGGCCAAAAACGACAGTGTTACCCCTTGTGTTTTTTTTTTTTTTTTCAGGTCAAAACTTTGACATCCGATATCTCGGCTCTGGAAGGGTCTAGAGCCTCCATTTTTGCGCGCTGGTCGAAGTCTCGTGGCCCTCTGTCAGAATCCAGAGTTTCAAGAAGATCGGAGGGGGTCAAAATTTCGGCCAAAAACGACAGTGTTACCCCTTATGTTTTTTTTTTTCTGGTCAAAACTTTGACATCCGATATCTCGGCTCTGGAAGGGTCTAGAGCCTCCATTTTTGCGCGCTGGTCGAAGTCTCGTGGCCCTCTGTCAGAATCCAGAGTTTCAAGAAGATCGGAGGGGGTCAAAATTTCGGCCAAAAACGACAGTGTTACCCCTTATATTTTTTTTTTCAAGTCAAAACTTTGACATCCGATATCTCGGCTCTGGAAGGGTCTAGAGCCTCCATTTTTGCGCGATGGTCGAAGTCTCGTGGCCCTCTGTCAGAATCCAGAGTTTCAAGAAGATCGGAGGGGGTCAAAATTTCGGCCAAAAACGACAGTGTTACCCCTTATGTTTTTTTTTCAGGTCAAAACTTTGACATCCGATATCTCGGCTCTGGAAGGGTCTAGAGCCTCCATTTTTGCGCGCTGGTCAAAGTCTCGTGGCCCTCTGTCAGAATCCAGAGTTTCAAGAAGATCGGAGGGGGTCAAAATTTCGGCCAAAAACGACAGTGTTACCCCTTATGTTTTTTTTTTCACGTCAAAACTTTGACATCCGATATCTCGGCTATGGAAGGGTCTAGAGCCTCCATTTTTGCGCGCTGGTCGAAGTCTCGTGGCCCTCTGTCAGAATCCAGAGTTTCAAGAAGATCGGAGGGGGTCAAAATTTCGGCCAATAACGACAGTGTTACCCCTTATGTTTTTTTTTTTCAGGTCAAAACTTTGACATTCGATATCTCGGCTCTGGTAGGGTCTAGAGCCTCCATTTTTGCGCGCTGGTCGAAGTCTCGTGGCCCTCTGTCAGAATCCAGAGTTTCAAGAAGATCGAAGGGGGTCAAAATTTCGGCCAAAAACGACAATGTTACCCCTTATGTTTTTTTTTCAGGTCAAAACTTTGACATCCGATATCTCGGCTCTGGAAGGGTCTAGAGCCTCCATTTTTGCGCGCTGGTCGAAGTCTCGTGGCCCTCTGTCAGAATCCAGAGTTTCAAGAAGATCGGAGAGGGTCAAAATTTCGGCCAAAAACGACAGTGTTACCCCTTATGTTTTTTTTTTTTCGGGTCAAAACTTTGACATCCGATATCTCGGCTCTGGAAGGGTCTAGAGCCTCCATTTTTGCGCGCTGGTCGAAGTCTCGTGGCCCTCTGTCAGAATCCAGAGTTTCAAGAAGATCGGAGGGGGTCAAAATTTCGGCCAAAAACGACAGTGTTACCCCTTATGTTTTTTTTTCAGGTCAAAACTTTGACATCCGATATCTCGGCTCTGGAAGGGTCTAGAGCCTCCATTTTTGCGCGCTGGTCGAAGTCTCGTGGCCGTCTGTCAGAATCCAGAGTTTCAAGAAGATCGGAGGGGGTCAAAATTTCGGCCAAAAACGACAGTGTTACCCCTTATGTTTTTTTTTCAGGTCAAAACTTTGACATCCGATATCTCGGCTCTGGAAGGGTCTAGAGCCTCCATTTTTGCGCGCTGGTCGAAGTCTCGTGGCCCTCTGTCAGAATCCAGAGTTTCAAGAAGATCGGAGGGGGTCAAAATTTCGGCCAAAAACGACAGTGTTACCCCTTATGTTTTTTTTTTCGAGTCAAAACTTTGACATCCGATATCTCGGCTCTGGAAGGGTCTAGAGCCTCCATTTTTGCGCGCTGGTCGAAGTCTCGTGGCCCTCTGTCAGAATCCAGAGTTTCAAGAAGATCGGAGGGGGTCAAAATTTCGGCCAAAAACGACAGTGTTACCCCTTATGTTTTTTTTTCAGGTCAAAACTTTGACATCCGATATCTCGGCTCTGGAAGGGTCTAGAGCCTCCATTTTTGCACGCTGGTCGAAGTCTCGTGGCCCTCTGTCAGAATCCAGAGTTTCAAGAAGATCGGAGGGGGTCAAAATTTCGGCCAAAAACGACAGTGTTACCCCTTATGTTTTTTTTTTTCAGGTCAAAACTTTGACATCCGATATCTCGGCTCTGGAAGGGTCTAGAGCCTCCATTTTTGCGCGCTGGTCGAAGTCTCGTGGCCCTCTGTCAGAATCCAGAGTTTCAAGAAGATCGGAGGGGGTCAAAATTTCGGCCAAAAACGACAGTGTTACCCCTTATGTTTTTTTTTTTTCAGGTCAAAACTTTGACATCCGATATCTCGGCTCTGGAAGGGTCTAGATCCTCCATTTTTGCGCGCTGGTCGAAGTCTTGTGGCCCTCTGTCAGAATCCAGAGTTTCAAGAAGATCGGAGAGGGTCAAAATTTCGGCCAAAAACGACAGTGTTACCCCTTATGTTTTTTTTTTCAGGTCAAAACTTTGACATCCGATATCTCGGCTCTGGAAGGGTCTAGAGCCTCCATTTTTGCGCGCTGGTCGAAGTCTCGTGGCCCTCTGTCAGAATCCAGAGTTTCAAGAAGATCGGAGGGGGTCAAAATTTCGGCCAAAAACGACAGTGTTACCCCTTATGTTTTTTTTTCAGGTCAAAACTTTGACATCCGATATCTCGGCTCTGGAAGGGTCTAGAGCCTCCATTTTTGCGCGCTGGTCGAAGTCTCGTGGCCCTCTGTCAGAATCCAGAGTTTCAAGAAGATCGGAGGGGGTCAAAATTTCGGCCAAAAACGACAGTGTTACCCCTTATGTTTTTTTTTCAGGTCAAAACTTTGACATCCGATATCTCGGCTCTGGAAGGGTCTAGAGCCTCCATTTTTGCGCGCTGGACGAAGTCTCGTGGCCCTCTGTCAGAATCCAGAGTTTCAAGAAGATCGGAGGGGGTCAAAATTTCGGCCAAAAACGACAGTGTTACCCCTTATGTTTTTTTTTTCAGGTCAAAACTTTTACATCCGATATCTCGGCTCTGGAAGGGTCTAGAGCCTCCATTTTTGCGCGCTGGTCGAAGTCTCGTGGCCCTCTGTCAGAATCCAGAGTTTCAAGAAGATCGGAGAGGGTCAAAATTTCGGCCAAAAACGACAGTGTTACCCCTTATGTTTTTTTTTTTTCGGGTCAAAACTTTGACATCCGATATCTCGGCTCTGGAAGGGTCTAGAGCCTCCATTTTTCCGCGCTGGTCGAAGTTTCGTGGCCCTCTGTCAGAATCCAGAGTTTCAAGAAGATCGGAGGGGGTCAAAATTTCGGCCAAAAACGAAAGTGTTACCCCTTATTTTTTTTTTCAGGTCAAAACTTTGACATCCGATATCTCGGCTCTGGAAGGGTCTAGAGCCTCCATTTTTCCGCGCTGGTCGAAGTCTCGTGGCCTTCTGTCAGAATCCAGAGTTTCAAGAAGATCGGAGGGGGTCAAAATTTCGGCCAAAAACGACAGTGTTACCCCTTATGTTTTTTTTTTCAGGTCAAAACTTTGACATCGGATATCTCGGCTCTGGAAGGGTCTAGAGCCTCCATTTTTGCGCGCTGGTCGAAGTCTCGTGGCCCTCTGTCAGAATCCAGAGTTTCAAGAAGATCGGAGGGGGTCAAAATTTCGGCCAAAAACGACAGTGTTACCCCTTATGTTTTTTTTTCACGTCAAAACTTTGACATCCGATATCTCGGCTCTGGAAGGGTCTAGAGCCTCCATTTTTGCGCGCTGGTCGAAGTCTCGTGGCCCTCTGTCAGAATCCAGAGTTTCAAGAAGATCGGAGGGGGTCAAAATTTCGGCCAAAAACGACAGTGTTACCCCTTATGTTTTTTTTTCGAGTCAAAACTTTGACATCCGATATCTCGGCTCTGGAAGGGTCTAGAGCCTCCATTTTTGCGTGATGGTCGAAGTCTCGTGGCCCTCTGTCAGAATCCAGAGTTTCAAGAAGATCGGAGGGGGTCAAAATTTCGGCCAAAAACGACAGTGTTACCCCTTATGTTTTTTTTTTAAGTCAAAACTTTAACATCCGATATCTCGGCTCTGGAAGGGTCTAGAGCCTCCATTTTTGCGCGCTGGTCAAAGTCTCGTGGCCCTCTGTCAGAATCCAGAGTTTCAAGAAGATCGGAGGGGGTCAAAATTTCGGCCAAAAACGACAGTGTTACCCCTTATGTTTTTTTTTCACGTCAAAACTTTGACATCCGATATCTCGGCTCTGGAAGGGTCTAGAGCCTCCATTTTTGCGCGCTGGTCGAAGTCTCGTGGCCCTCTGTCAGAATCCAGAGTTTCAAGAAGATCGGAGGGGGTCAAAATATCGGCCAAAAACGACAGTGTTACCCCTTATGTTTTTTTTTTCAGGTCAAAACTTTGACATCCGATATCTCGGCTCTGGAAGGGTCTAGAGCCTCCATTTTTGCGCGCTGGTCGAAGTCTCGTGGCCCTCTGTCAGAATCCAGAGTTTCAAGAAGATTGGAGGGGGTCAAAATTTCGGCCAAAAAACGACAGTGTTACCCCTTATGTTTTTTTTTCAGGTCAAAACTTTGACATCCGATATCTCGGCTCTGGAAGGGTCTAGAGCCTCCATTTTTGCGCGCTGGTCGAAGTCTCGTGGCCCTCTGTCAGAATCCAGAGTTTCAAGAAGATCGGAGGGGGTCAAAATTTCGGCCAAAAACGACAGTGTTACCCCTTATGTTTTTTTTTTCGAGTCAAAACTTTGACATCCGATATCTCGGCTCTGGAAGGGTCTAGAGCCTCCATTTTTGCGCGCTGGTCGAAGTCTCGTGGCCCTCTGTCAGAATCCAGAGTTTCAAGAAGATCGGAGGGGGTCAAAATTTCGGCCAAAAACGACAGTGTTACCCCTTATGTTTTTTTTTTCCAGGTCAAAACTTTGACATCCGATATCTCGGCTCTGGAAGGGTCTAGAGCCTCCATTTTTGCACGCTGGTCGAAGTCTCGTGGCCCTCTGTCAGAATCCAGAGTTTCAAGAAGATCGGAGGGGGTCAAAATTTCGGCCAAAAACGACAGTGTTACCCCTTATGTTTTTTTTTTCAGGTCAAAACTTTGACATCCGATATCTCGGCTCTGGAAGGGTCTAGAGCCTCCATTTTTGCGCGCTGGTCGAAGTCTCGTGGCCCTCTGTCAGAATCCAGAGTTTCAAGAAGATCGGAGGGGGTCAAATTTTCGGCCAAAAACGACAGTGTTACCCCTTATGTTTTTTTTTTTCAGGTCAAAACTTTGACATCCGATATCTCGGCTCTGGAAGGGTCTAGAGCCTCCATTTTTGCGCGCTGGTCGAAGTCTCGTGGCCCTCTGTCAGAATCCAGAGTTTCAAGAAGATCGGAGAGGGTCAAAATTTCGGCCAAAAACGACAGTGTTACCCCTTATGTTTTTTTTTTTTGGGTCAAAACTTTGACATCCGATATCTCGGCTCTGGAAGGGTCTAGAGCCTCCATTTTTGCGCGCTGGTCGAAGTCTCGTGGCCCTCTGTCAGAATCCAGAGTTTCAAGAAGATCGGAGGGGGTCAAAATTTCGGCCAAAAACGACAATGTTACCCCTTATGTTTTTTTTTCAGGTCAAAACTTTGACATCCGATATCTCGGCTCTGGAAGGGTCTAGAGCCTCCATTTTTGCGCGCTGGTCGAAGTCTCGTGGCCCTCTGTCAGAATCCAGAGTTTCAAGAAGATCGGAGGGGGTCAAAATTTCGGCCAAAAACGACAGTGTTACCCCTTGTGTTTTTTTTTTTTTTTTCAGGTCAAAACTTTGACATCCGATATCTCGGCTCTGGAAGGGTCTAGAGCCTCCATTTTTGCGCGCTGGTCGAAGTCTCGTGGCCCTCTGTCAGAATCCAGAGTTTCAAGAAGATCGGAGGGGGTCAAAATTTCGGCCAAAAACGACAGTGTTACCCCTTGTGTTTTTTTTTTTTTTTTCAGGTCAAAACTTTGACATCCGATATCTCGGCTCTGGAAGGGTCTAGAGCCTCCATTTTTGCGCGCTGGTCGAAGTCTCGTGGCCCTCTGTCAGAATCCAGAGTTTCAAGAAGATCGGAGGGGGTCAAAATTTCGGCCAAAAACGACAGTGTTACCCCTTATGTTTTTTTTTTTCTGGTCAAAACTTTGACATCCGATATCTCGGCTCTGGAAGGGTCTAGAGCCTCCATTTTTGCGCGCTGGTCGAAGTCTCGTGGCCCTCTGTCAGAATCCAGAGTTTCAAGAAGATCGGAGGGGGTCAAAATTTCGGCCAAAAACGACAGTGTTACCCCTTATATTTTTTTTTTCAAGTCAAAACTTTGACATCCGATATCTCGGCTCTGGAAGGGTCTAGAGCCTCCATTTTTGCGCGATGGTCGAAGTCTCGTGGCCCTCTGTCAGAATCCAGAGTTTCAAGAAGATCGGAGGGGGTCAAAATTTCGGCCAAAAACGACAGTGTTACCCCTTATGTTTTTTTTTCAGGTCAAAACTTTGACATCCGATATCTCGGCTCTGGAAGGGTCTAGAGCCTCCATTTTTGCGCGCTGGTCAAAGTCTCGTGGCCCTCTGTCAGAATCCAGAGTTTCAAGAAGATCGGAGGGGGTCAAAATTTCGGCCAAAAACGACAGTGTTACCCCTTATGTTTTTTTTTTCACGTCAAAACTTTGACATCCGATATCTCGGCTATGGAAGGGTCTAGAGCCTCCATTTTTGCGCGCTGGTCGAAGTCTCGTGGCCCTCTGTCAGAATCCAGAGTTTCAAGAAGATCGGAGGGGGTCAAAATTTCGGCCAATAACGACAGTGTTACCCCTTATGTTTTTTTTTTTTTCAGGTCAAAACTTTGACATTCGATATCTCGGCTCTGGTAGGGTCTAGAGCCTCCATTTTTGCGCGCTGGTCGAAGTCTCGTGGCCCTCTGTCAGAATCCAGAGTTTCAAGAAGATCGAAGGGGGTCAAAATTTCGGCCAAAAACGACAATGTTACCCCTTATGTTTTTTTTTCAGGTCAAAACTTTGACATCCGATATCTCGGCTCTGGAAGGGTCTAGAGCCTCCATTTTTGCGCGCTGGTCGAAGTCTCGTGGCCCTCTGTCAGAATCCAGAGTTTCAAGAAGATCGGAGAGGGTCAAAATTTCGGCCAAAAACGACAGTGTTACCCCTTATGTTTTTTTTTTTCGGGTCAAAACTTTGACATCCGATATCTCGGCTCTGGAAGGGTCTAGAGCCTCCATTTTTGCGCGCTGGTCGAAGTCTCGTGGCCCTCTGTCAGAATCCAGAGTTTCAAGAAGATCGGAGGGGGTCAAAATTTCGGCCAAAAACGACAGTGTTACCCCTTATGTTTTTTTTTCAGGTCAAAACTTTGACATCCGATATCTCGGCTCTGGAAGGGTCTAGAGCCTCCATTTTTGCGCGCTGGTCGAAGTCTCGTGGCCGTCTGTCAGAATCCAGAGTTTCAAGAAGATCGGAGGGGGTCAAAATTTCGGCCAAAAACGACAGTGTTACCCCTTATGTTTTTTTTTCAGGTCAAAACTTTGACATCCGATATCTCGGCTCTGGAAGGGTCTAGAGCCTCCATTTTTGCGCGCTGGTCGAAGTCTCGTGGCCCTCTGTCAGAATCCAGAGTTTCAAGAAGATCGGAGGGGGTCAAAATTTCGGCCAAAAACGACAGTGTTACCCCTTATGTTTTTTTTTTCGAGTCAAAACTTTGACATCCGATATCTCGGCTCTGGAAGGGTCTAGAGCCTCCATTTTTGCGCGCTGGTCGAAGTCTCGTGGCCCTCTGTCAGAATCCAGAGTTTCAAGAAGATCGGAGGGGGTCAAAATTTCGGCCAAAAACGACAGTGTTACCCCTTATGTTTTTTTTTTCAGGTCAAAACTTTGACATCCGATATCTCGGCTCTGGAAGGGTCTAGAGCCTCCATTTTTGCACGCTGGTCGAAGTCTCGTGGCCCTCTGTCAGAATCCAGAGTTTCAAGAAGATCGGAGGGGGTCAAAATTTCGGCCAAAAACGACAGTGTTACCCCTTATGTTTTTTTTTTTCAGGTCAAAACTTTGACATCCGATATCTCGGCTCTGGAAGGGTCTAGAGCCTCCATTTTTGCGCGCTGGTCGAAGTCTCGTGGCCCTCTGTCAGAATCCAGAGTTTCAAGAAGATCGGAGGGGGTCAAAATTTCGGCCAAAAACGACAGTGTTACCCCTTATGTTTTTTTTTTTCAGGTCAAAACTTTGACATCCGATATCTCGGCTCTGGAAGGGTCTAGATCCTCCATTTTTGCGCGCTGGTCGAAGTCTTGTGGCCCTCTGTCAGAATCCAGAGTTTCAAGAAGATCGGAGAGGGTCAAAATTTCGGCCAAAAACGACAGTGTTACCCCTTATGTTTTTTTTTTCAGGTCAAAACTTTGACATCCGATATCTCGGCTCTGGAAGGGTCTAGAGCCTCCATTTTTGCACGCTGGTCGAAGTCTCGTGGCCCTCTGTCAGAATCCAGAGTTTCAAGAAGATCGGAGGGGGTCAAAATTTCGGCCAAAAACGACAGTGTTACCCCTTATGTTTTTTTTTCAGGTCAAAACTTTGACATCCGATATCTCGGCTCTGGAAGGGTCTAGAGCCTCCATTTTTGCGCGCTGGTCGAAGTCTCGTGGCCCTCTGTCAGAATCCAGAGTTTCAAGAAGATCGGAGGGGGTCAAAATTTCGGCCAAAAACGACAGTGTTACCCCTTATGTTTTTTTTTCAGGTCAAAACTTTGACATCCGATATCTCGGCTCTGGAAGGGTCTAGAGCCTCCATTTTTGCGCGCTGGACGAAGTCTCGTGGCCCTCTGTCAGAATCCAGAGTTTCAAGAAGATCGGAGGGGGTCAAAATTTCGGCCAAAAACGACAGTGTTACCCCTTATGTTTTTTTTTTCAGGTCAAAACTTTTACATCCGATATCTCGGCTCTGGAAGGGTCTAGAGCCTCCATTTTTGCGCGCTGGTCGAAGTCTCGTGGCCCTCTGTCAGAATCCAGAGTTTCAAGAAGATCGGAGAGGGTCAAAATTTCGGCCAAAAACGACAGTGTTACCCCTTATGTTTTTTTTTTTTCGGGTCAAAACTTTGACATCCGATATCTCGGCTCTGGAAGGGTCTAGAGCCTCCATTTTTCCGCGCTGGTCGAAGTTTCGTGGCCCTCTGTCAGAATCCAGAGTTTCAAGAAGATCGGAGGGGGTCAAAATTTCGGCCAAAAACGAAAGTGTTACCCCTTATTTTTTTTTTCAGGTCAAAACTTTGACATCCGATATCTCGGCTCTGGAAGGGTCTAGAGCCTCCATTTTTCCGCGCTGGTCGAAGTCTCGTGGCCTTCTGTCAGAATCCAGAGTTTCAAGAAGATCGGAGGGGGTCAAAATTTCGGCCAAAAACGACAGTGTTACCCCTTATGTTTTTTTTTTCAGGTCAAAACTTTGACATCGGATATCTCGGCTCTGGAAGGGTCTAGAGCCTCCATTTTTGCGCGCTGGTCGAAGTCTCGTGGCCCTCTGTCAGAATCCAGAGTTTCAAGAAGATCGGAGGGGGTCAAAATTTCGGCCAAAAACGACAGTGTTACCCCTTATGTTTTTTTTTCACGTCAAAACTTTGACATCCGATATCTCGGCTCTGGAAGGGTCTAGAGCCTCCATTTTTGCGCGCTGGTCGAAGTCTCGTGGCCCTCTGTCAGAATCCAGAGTTTCAAGAAGATCGGAGGGGGTCAAAATTTCGGCCAAAAACGACAGTGTTACCCCTTATGTTTTTTTTTCGAGTCAAAACTTTGACATCCGATATCTCGGCTCTGGAAGGGTCTAGAGCCTCCATTTTTGCGTGATGGTCGAAGTCTCGTGGCCCTCTGTCAGAATCCAGAGTTTCAAGAAGATCGGAGGGGGTCAAAATTTCGGCCAAAAACGACAGTGTTACCCCTTATGTTTTTTTTTTAAGTCAAAACTTTAACATCCGATATCTCGGCTCTGGAAGGGTCTAGAGCCTCCATTTTTGCGCGCTGGTCAAAGTCTCGTGGCCCTCTGTCAGAATCCAGAGTTTCAAGAAGATCGGAGGGGGTCAAAATTTCGGCCAAAAACGACAGTGTTACCCCTTATGTTTTTTTTTCACGTCAAAACTTTGACATCCGATATCTCGGCTCTGGAAGGGTCTAGAGCCTCCATTTTTGCGCGCTGGTCGAAGTCTCGTGGCCCTCTGTCAGAATCCAGAGTTTCAAGAAGATCGGAGGGGGTCAAAATATCGGCCAAAAACGACAGTGTTACCCCTTATGTTTTTTTTTTCAGGTCAAAACTTTGACATCCGATATCTCGGCTCTGGAAGGGTCTAGAGCCTCCATTTTTGCGCGCTGGTCGAAGTCTCGTGGCCCTCTGTCAGAATCCAGAGTTTCAAGAAGATTGGAGGGGGTCAAAATTTCGGCCAAAAAACGACAGTGTTACCCCTTATGTTTTTTTTTCAGGTCAAAACTTTGACATCCGATATCTCGGCTCTGGAAGGGTCTAGAGCCTCCATTTTTGCGCGCTGGTCGAAGTCTCGTGGCCCTCTGTCAGAATCCAGAGTTTCAAGAAGATCGGAGGGGGTCAAAATTTCGGCCAAAAACGACAGTGTTACCCCTTATGTTTTTTTTTCAGGTCAAAACTTTGACATCCGATATCTCGGCTCTGGAAGGGTCTAGAGCCTCCATTTTTGCGCGCTGGTCGAAGTCTCGTGGCCCTCTGTCAGAATCCAGAGTTTCAAGAAGATCGGAGGGGGTCAAAATTTCGGCCAAAAACGACAGTGTTACCCCTTATGTTTTTTTTTTCGAGTCAAAACTTTGACATCCGATATCTCGGCTCTGGAAGGGTCTAGAGCCTCCATTTTTGCGCGCTGGTCGAAGTCTCGTGGCCCTCTGTCAGAATCCAGAGTTTCAAGAAGATCGGAGGGGGTCAAAATTTCGGCCAAAAACGACAGTGTTACCCCTTATGTTTTTTTTTTCCAGGTCAAAACTTTGACATCCGATATCTCGGCTCTGGAAGGGTCTAGAGCCTCCATTTTTGCACGCTGGTCGAAGTCTCGTGGCCCTCTGTCAGAATCCAGAGTTTCAAGAAGATCGGAGGGGGTCAAAATTTCGGCCAAAAACGACAGTGTTACCCCTTATGTTTTTTTTTTCAGGTCAAAACTTTGACATCCGATATCTCGGCTCTGGAAGGGTCTAGAGCCTCCATTTTTGCGCGCTGGTCGAAGTCTCGTGGCCCTCTGTCAGAATCCAGAGTTTCAAGAAGATCGGAGGGGGTCAAATTTTCGGCCAAAAACGACAGTGTTACCCCTTATGTTTTTTTTTTTCAGGTCAAAACTTTGACATCCGATATCTCGGCTCTGGAAGGGTCTAGAGCCTCCATTTTTGCGCGCTGGTCGAAGTCTCGTGGCCCTCTGTCAGAATCCAGAGTTTCAAGAAGATCGGAGAGGGTCAAAATTTCGGCCAAAAACGACAGTGTTACCCCTTATGTTTTTTTTTTTTGGGTCAAAACTTTGACATCCGATATCTCGGCTCTGGAAGGGTCTAGAGCCTCCATTTTTGCGCGCTGGTCGAAGTCTCGTGGCCCTCTGTCAGAATCCAGAGTTTCAAGAAGATCGGAGGGGGTCAAAATTTCGGCCAAAAACGACAATGTTACCCCTTATGTTTTTTTTTCAGGTCAAAACTTTGACATCCGATATCTCGGCTCTGGAAGGGTCTAGAGCCTCCATTTTTGCGCGCTGGTCGAAGTCTCGTGGCCCTCTGTCAGAATCCAGAGTTTCAAGAAGATCGGAGAGGGTCAAAATTTCGGCCAAAAACGACAGTGTTACCCCTTATGTTTTTTTTTTTCGGGTCAAAACTTTGACATCCGATATCTCGGCTCTGGAAGGGTCTAGAGCCTCCATTTTTGCGCGCTGGTCGAAGTCTCGTGGCCCTCTGTCAGAATCCAGAGTTTCAAGAAGATCGGAGGGGGTCAAAATTTCGGCCAAAAACGACAGTGTTACCCCTTATGTTTTTTTTTTCAGGTCAAAACTTTGACATCCGATATCTCGACTCTGGAAGGGTCTAGAGCCTCCATTTTTGCGCGCTGGTCGAAGTCTCGTGGCCGTCTGTCAGAATCCAGAGTTTCAAGAAGATCGGAGGGGGTCAAAATTTCGGCCAAAAACGACAGTGTTACCCCTTATGTTTTTTTTTCAGGTCAAAACTTTGACATCCGATATCTCGGCTCTGGAAGGGTCTAGAGCCTCCATTTTTGCGCGCTGGTCGAAGTCTCGTGGCCCTCTGTCAGAATCCAGAGTTTCAAGAAGATCGGAGGGGGTCAAAATTTCGGCCAAAAACGACAGTGTTACCCCTTATGTTTTTTTTTCGAGTCAAAACTTTGACATCCGATATCTCGGCTCTGGAAGGGTCTAGAGCCTCCATTTTTGCGCGCTGGTCGAAGTCTCATGGCCCTCTGTCAGAATCCAGAGTTTCAAGAAGATCGGAGGGGGTCAAAATTTCGGCCAAAAACGACAGTGTTACCCCTTATGTTTTTTTTTTCAGGTCAAAACTTTGACATCCGATATCTCGGCTCTGGAAGGGTCTAGAGCCTCCATTTTTGCACGCTGGTCGAAGTCTCGTGGCCCTCTGTCAGAATCCAGAGTTTCAAGAAGATCGGACGGGGTCAAAATTTCGGCCAAAAACGACAGTGTTACCCCTTATGTTTTTTTTTTTTCAGGTCAAAACTTTGACATCCGATATCTCGGCTCTGGAAGGGTCTAGAGCCTCCATTTTTGCGCGCTGGTCGAAGTCTCGTGGCCCTCTGTCAGAATCCAGAGTTTCAAGAAGATCGGAGGGGGTCAAAATTTCGGCCAAAAACGACAGTGTTACCCCTTATGTTTTTTTTTCAGGTCAAAACTTTGACATCCGATATCTCGGCTCTGGAAGGGTCTAGAGCCTCCATTTTTGCGCGCTGGTCGAAGTCTCGTGGCCCTCTGTCAGAATCCATAGTTTCAAGAAGATCGGAGGGGGTCAAAATTTCGGCCAAAAACGACAGTGTTACCCCTTATGTTTTTTTTTCAGGTCAAAACTTTGACATCCGATATCTCGGCTCTGGAAGGGTCTAGAGCCTCCATTTTTGCGCGCTGGTCGAAGTCTCGTGGCCCTCTGTCAGAATCCAGAGTTTCAAGAAGATCGGAGGGGGTCAAAATTTCGGCCAAAAACGACAGTGTTACCCCTTATGTTTTTTTTTTCAGGTCAAAACTTTTACATCCGATATCTCGGCTCTGGAAGGGTCTAGAGCCTCCATTTTTGCGCACTGGTCGAAGTCTCGTGGCCCTCTGTCAGAATCCAGAGTTTCAAGAAGATCGGAGAGGGTCAAAATTTCGGCCAAAAACGACAGTGTTACCCCTTATGTTTTTTTTTTCGGGTCAAAACTTTGACATCCGATATCTCGGCTCTGGAAGGGTCTAGAGCCTCCATTTTTCCGCGCTGGTCGAAGTCTCGTGGCCCTCTGTCAGAATCCAGAGTTTCAAGAAGATCGGAGGGGGTCAAAATTTCGGCCAAAAACGAAAGTGTTACCCCTTATGTTTTTTTTTCAGGTCAAAACTTTGACATCCGATATCTCGGCTCTGGAAGGGTCTAGAGCCTCCATTTTTCCGCGCTGGTCGAAGTCTCGTGGCCTTCTGTCAGAATCCAGAGTTTCAAGAAGATCGGAGGGGGTCAAAATTTCGGCCAAAAACGACAGTGTTACCCCTTATGTTTTTTTTTTCAGGTCAAAACTTTGACATCGGATATCTCGGCTCTGGAAGGGTCTAGAGCCTCCATTTTTGCGCGCTGGTCGAAGTCTCGTGGCCCTCTGTCAGAATCCAGAGTTTCAAGAAGATCGGAGGGGGTCAAAATTTCGGCCAAAAACGACAGTGTTACCCCTTATGTTTTTTTTTCACGTCAAAACTTTGACATCCGATATCTCGGCTCTGGAAGGGTCTAGAGCCTCCATTTTTGCGCGCTGGTCGAAGTCTCGTGGCCCTCTGTCAGAATCCAGAGTTTCAAGAAGATCGGAGGGGGTCAAAATTTCGGCCAAAAACGACAGTGTTACCCCTTATGTTTTTTTTTCGAGTCAAAACTTTGACATCCGATATCTCGGCTCTGGAAGGGTCTAGAGCCTCCATTTTTGCGCGCTGGTCGAAGTCTCATGGCCCTCTGTCAGAATCCAGAGTTTCAAGAAGATCGGAGGGGGTCAAAATTTCGGCCAAAAACGACAGTGTTACCCCTTATGTTTTTTTTTTCAGGTCAAAACTTTGACATCCGATATCTCGGCTCTGGAAGGGTCTAGAGCCTCCATTTTTGCACGCTGGTCGAAGTCTCGTGGCCCTCTGTCAGAATCCAGAGTTTCAAGAAGATCGGACGGGGTCAAAATTTCGGCCAAAAACGACAGTGTTACCCCTTATGTTTTTTTTTTTTCAGGTCAAAACTTTGACATCCGATATCTCGGCTCTGGAAGGGTCTAGAGCCTCCATTTTTGCGCGCTGGTCGAAGTCTCGTGGCCCTCTGTCAGAATCCAGAGTTTCAAGAAGATCGGAGGGGGTCAAAATTTCGGCCAAAAACGACAGTGTTACCCCTTATGTTTTTTTTTTCAGGTCAAAACTTTGACATCCGATATCTCGGCTCTGGAAGGGTCTAGAGCCTCCATTTTTGCGCGCTGGTCGAAGTCTCGTGGCCCTCTGTCAGAATCCAGAGTTTCAAGAAGATCGGAGAGGGTCAAAATTTCGGCCAAAAACGACAGTGTTACCCCTTATGTTTTTTTTTTTTGGGTCAAAACTTTGACATCCGATATCTCGGCTCTGGAAGGGTCTAGAGCCTCCATTTTTGCGCGCTGGTCGAAGTCTCGTGGCCCTCTGTCAGAATCCAGAGTTTCAAGAAGATCGGAGGGGGTCAAAATTTCGGCCAAAAACGACAGTGTTACCCCTTATGTTTTTTTTTCAGGTCAAAACTTTGACATCCGACATCTCGGCTCTGGAAGGGTCTAGAGCCTCCATTTTTGCGCGCTGGTCGAAGTCTCGTGGCCCTCTGTCAGAATCCAGAGTTTCAAGAAGATCGGAGAGGGTCAAAATTTCGGCCAAAAACGACAGTGTTACCCCTTATGTTTTTTTTTTGGGTCAAAACTTTGACATCCGATATCTCGGCTCTGGAAGGGTCTAGAGCCTCCATTTTTGCGCGCTGGTCGAAGTCTCGTGGCCCTCTGTCAGAATCCAGAGTTTCAAGAAGATCGGAGGGGGTCAAAATTTCGGCCAAAAACGACAGTGTTACCCCTTATGTTTTTTTTTTCAGGTCAAAACTTTGACATCCGATATCTCGGCTCTGGAAGGGTCTAGAGCCTCCATTTTTGCGCGCTGGTCGAAGTCTCGTGGCCCTCTGTCAGAATCCAGAGTTTCAAGAAGATCGGAGGGGGTCAAAATTTCGGACAAAAACGACAGTGTTACCCCTTATGTTTTTTTTTTCAGGTCAAAACTTTGACATCCGATATCTCGGCTCTGGAAGGATCTAGAGCCTCCATTTTTGCGCGCTGGTCGAAGTCTCGTGGCCCTCTGTCAGAATCCAGAGTTTCAAGAAGATCGGAGGGGGTCAAAATTTCGGCCAAAAACGACAGTGTTACCCCTTATGTTTTTTTTTTTTCAGGTCAAAACTTTGACATCCGATATCTCGGCTCTGGAAGGGTCTAGAGCCTCCATTTTTGCGCGCTGGTCGAAGTCTCGTGGCCCTCTGTCAGAATCCAGAGTTTCAAGAAGATCGGAGGGGGTCAAAATTTCGGCCAAAAACGACAGTGTTACCCCTTATGTTTTTTTTCAGGTCAAAACTTTGACATCCGATATCTCGGCTCTGGAAGGGTCTAGAGCCTCCATTTTTGCGCGCTGGTCGAAGTCTCGTGGCCCTCTGTCAGAATCCATAGTTTCAAGAAGATCGGAGGGGGTCAAAATTTCGGCCAAAAACGACAGTGTTACCCCTTATGTTTTTTTTTCAGGTCAAAACTTTGACATCCGATATCTCGGCTCTGGAAGGGTCTAGAGCCTCCATTTTTGCGCGCTGGTCGAAGTCTCGTGGCCCTCTGTCAGAATCCAGAGTTTCAAGAAGATCGGAGGGGGTCAAAATTTCGGCCAAAAACGACAGTGTTACCCCTTATGTTTTTTTTTTCAGGTCAAAACTTTTACATCCGATATCTCGGCTCTGGAAGGGTCTAGAGCCTCCATTTTTGCGCACTGGTCGAAGTCTCGTGGCCCTCTGTCAGAATCCAGAGTTTCAAGAAGATCGGAGAGGGTCAAAATTTCGGCCAAAAACGACAGTGTTACCCCTTATGTTTTTTTTTTCGGGTCAAAACTTTGACATCCGATATCTCGGCTCTGGAAGGGTCTAGAGCCTCCATTTTTCCGCGCTGGTCGAAGTCTCGTGGCCCTCTGTCAGAATCCAGAGTTTCAAGAAGATCGGAGGGGGTCAAAATTTCGGCCAAAAACGAAAGTGTTACCCCTTATGTTTTTTTTTCAGGTCAAAACTTTGACATCCGATATCTCGGCTCTGGAAGGGTCTAGAGCCTCCATTTTTCCGCGCTGGTCGAAGTCTCGTGGCCTTCTGTCAGAATCCAGAGTTTCAAGAAGATCGGAGGGGGTCAAAATTTCGGCCAAAAACGACAGTGTTACCCCTTATGTTTTTTTTTTCAGGTCAAAACTTTGACATCGGATATCTCGGCTCTGGAAGGGTCTAGAGCCTCCATTTTTGCGCGCTGGTCGAAGTCTCGTGGCCCTCTGTCAGAATCCAGAGTTTCAAGAAGATCGGAGGGGGTCAAAATTTCGGCCAAAAACGACAGTGTTACCCCTTATGTTTTTTTTTCACGTCAAAACTTTGACATCCGATATCTCGGCTCTGGAAGGGTCTAGAGCCTCCATTTTTGCGCGCTGGTCGAAGTCTCGTGGCCCTCTGTCAGAATCCAGAGTTTCAAGAAGATCGGAGGGGGTCAAAATTTCGGCCAAAAACGACAGTGTTACCCCTTATGTTTTTTTTTCGAGTCAAAACTTTGACATCCGATATCTCGGCTCTGGAAGGGTCTAGAGCCTCCATTTTTGCGTGATGGTCGAAGTCTCGTGGCCCTCTGTCAGAATCCAGAGTTTCAAGAAGATCGGAGGGGGTCAAAATTTCGGCCAAAAACGACAGTGTTACCCCTTATGTTTTTTTTTCAAGTCAAAACTTTAACATCCGATATCTCGGCTCTGGAAGGGTCTAGAGCCTCCATTTTTGCGCGCTGGTCAAAGTCTCGTGGCCCTCTGTCAGAATCCAGAGTTTCAAGAAGATCGGAGGGGGTCAAAATTTCGGCCAAAAACGACAGTGTTACCCCTTATGTTTTTTTTTCACGTCAAAACTTTGACATCCGATATCTCGGCTCTGGAAGGGTCTAGAGCCTCCATTTTTGCGCGCTGGTCGAAGTCTCGTGGCCCTCTGTCAGAATCCAGAGTTTCAAGAAGATCGGAGGGGGTCAAAATTTCGGCCAAAAACGACAGTGTTACCCCTTATGTTTTTTTTTTCAGGTCAAAACTTTGACATCCGATATCTCGGCTCTGGAAGGGTCTAGAGCCTCCATTTTTGCGCGCTGGTCGAAGTCTCGTGGCCCTCTGTCAGAATCCAGAGTTTCAAGAAGATCGGAGGGGGTCAAAATTTCGGCCAAAAACGACAGTGTTACCCCTTATGTTTTTTTTTCAGGTCAAAACTTTGACATTCGATATCTCGGCTCTGGAAGGGTCTAGAGCCTCCATTTTTGCGCGCTGGTCGAAGTCTCGTGGCCCTCTGTCAGAATCCAGAGTTTCAAGAAGATCGGAGAGGGTCAAAATTTCGGCCAAAATCGACAGTGTTACCCCTTATGTTTTTTTTTTCGGGTCAAAACTTTGACATCCGATATCTCGGCTCTTGAAGGGTCTAGAGCCTCCATTTTTGCGCGCTGGTCGAAGTCTCGTGGCCCTCTGTCAGAATCCAGAGTTTCAAGAAGATCGGAGGGGGTCAAAATTTCGGCCAAAAACGACAGTGTTACCCCTTATGTTTTTTTTTCAGGTCAAAACTTTGACATCCGATATCTCGGCTCTGGAAGGGTCTAGAGCCTCCATTTTTGCGCGCTGGTCGAAGTCTCGTGGCCCTCTGTCAGAATCCAGAGTTTCAAGAAGATTGGAGGGGGTCAAAATTTCGGCCAAAAACGACAGTGTTACCCCTTATGTTTTTTTTCAGGTCAAAACTTTGACATCCGATATCTCGGCTCTGGAAGGGTCTAGAGCCTCCATTTTTGCGCGCTGGTCGAAGTCTCGTGGCCCTCTGTCAGAATCCAGAGTTTCAAGAAGATCGGAGGGGGTCAAAATTTCGGCCAAAAACGACAGTGTTACCCCTTATGTTTTTTTTTCAGGTCAAAACTTTGACATCCGATATCTCGGCTCTGGAAGGGTCTAGAGCCTCCATTTTTGCGCGCTGGTCGAAGTCTCGTGACCAGTCTCGTGACTCGTGACGGGTCAGCACGGCCCGCCTACCGCTCGGCTCCCCCCTCGCTCTCCAGCCACAGACCGCGCTGCACAACGCTCCCCATGCAAATGCAATCTCTATGACAATATTTTAAATACTCGACGGGCCGAATTAAACAGCCTAACGGGCCGCATGTGGCCCGCGGGCCGTAGTTTGCCCACCCCTGCTCTAGACCCTTCCAGAGCCGAGATATCGGATGTCAAAGTTTTGACCCGAAAAAAAAAACATAAGGGGTAACACTGTCGTTTTTGGCCGAAATTTTGACCCTCTCCGATCTTCTTGAAACTCTGGATTCTGACAGAGGGCCACGAGACTTCGACCAGCGCGCAAAAATGGAGGCTCTAGATCCTTCCAGAGCCGAGATATCGGATGTCAAAGTTTTGACCTGAAAAAAAAACATAAGGGGTAACACTGTCGTTTTTGGCCGAAATTTTGACCCCCTCCGATCTTCTTGAAACTCTGGATTCTGACAGAGGGTCACGAGACTTCGACCAGCGCGCAAAAATGGAGGCTCTAGACCCTTCCAGAGCCGAGATATCGGATGTCAAAGTTTTGACCTGAAAAAAAAAACATAAGGGGTAACACTGTCGTTTTTGGCCGAAATTTTGACCCCCTCCGATCTTCTTGAAACTCTGGATTCTGACAGAGGGCCACGAGACTTCGACCAGCGCGCAAAAATGGAGGCTCTAGACCCTTCCAGAGCCGAGATATCGGATGTCAAAGTTTTGACCTGAAAAAAAAAAACATAAGGGGTAACACTGTCGTTTTTGGCCGAAATTTTGACCCCCTCCGATCTTCTTGAAACTCTGGATTCTGACAGAGGGCCACGATACTTCGACCAGCGCGCAAAAATGGAGGCTCTAGACCCTTCCAGAGCCGAGATATCGGATGTCAAAGTTTTGACCTGAAAAAAAAAAACATAAGGGGTAACACTGTCGTTTTTGGCCGAAATTTTGACCCCCTCCGATCTTCTTGAAACTCTGGATTCTGACAGAGGGCCACGAGACTTCGACCAGCGCGCAAAAATGGAGGCTCTAGACCCTTCCAGAGCCGAGATATCGGATGTCAAAGTTTTGACCCGAAAAAAAAAACATAAGGGGTAACACTGTCGTTTTTGGCCGAAATTTTGACCCTCTCCGATCTTCTTGAAACTCTGGATTCTGACAGAGGGCCACGAGACTTCGACCAGCGCGCAAAAATGGAGGCTCTAGACCCTTCCAGAGCCGAGATATCGGATGTCAAAGTTTTGACCTGAAAAAAAAAACATAAGGGGTGACACTGTCGTTTTTGGCCGAAATTTTGACCCCCTCCGATCTTCTTGAAACTCTGGATTCTGACAGAGGGTCACGAGACTTCGACCAGCGCGCAAAAATGGAGGCTCTAGACCCTTCCAGAGCCGAGATATCGGATGTCAAAGTTTTGACCTGAAAAAAAAAACATAAGGGGTAACACTGTCGTTTTTGGCCGAAATTTTGACCCCCTCCGATCTTCTTGAAACTCTGGATTCTGACAGAGGGCCACGAGACTTCGACCAGCGCGCAAAAATGGAGGCTCTAGACCCTTCCAGAGCCGAGATATCGGATGTCAAAGTTTTGACCTGAAAAAAAAACATAAGGGGTAACACTGTCGTTTTTGGCCGAAATTTTGACCCCCTCCGATCTTCTTGAAACTCTGGATTCTGACAGAGGGCCACGAGACTTCGACCAGCGCGCAAAAATGGAGGCTCTAGACCCTTCCAGAGCCGAGATATCGGATGTCAAAGTTTTGACCTGAAAAAAAAAACATAAGGGGTAACACTGTCGTTTTTGGCCGAAATTTTGACCCCCTCCGATCTTCTTGAAACTCTGGATTCTGACAGAGGGCCACGAGACTTCGACCAGCGCGCAAAAATGGAGGCTCTAGACCCTTCCAGAGCCGAGATATCGGATGTCAAAGTTTTGACCTGAAAAAAAAAACATAAGGGGTAACACTGTAGTTTTTGGCCGAAATTTTGACCCCCTCCGATCTTCTTGAAACTCTGGATTCTGACAGAGGGCCACGAGACTTCGACCAGCGCGCAAAAATGGAGGCTCTAGACCCTTCCAGAGCCGAGATATCGGATGTCAAAGTTTTGACCTGAAAAAAAAAACATAAGGGGTAACACTGTCGTTTTTGGCCGAAATTTTGACCCCCTCCGATCTTCTTGAAACTCTGGATTCTGACAGAGGGCCACGAGACTTCGACCAGCGCGCAAAAATGGAGGCTCTAGACCCTTCCAGAGCCGAGATATCGGATGTCAAAGTTTTGACCTGAAAAAAAAACATAAGGGGTAACACTGTCGTTTTTGGCCGAAATTTTGACCCCCTCCGATCTTCTTGAAACTCTGGATTCTGACAGAGGGCCACAAGACTTCGACCAGCGCGGAAAAATGGAGGCTCTAGACCCTTCCAGAGCCGAGATATCGGATGTCAAAGTTTTGACCCGAAAAAAAAAAACATAAGGGGTAACACTGTCGTTTTTGGCCGAAATTTTGACCCTCTCCGATCTTCTTGAAACTCTGGATTCTGACAGAGGGCCACGAGACTTCGACCAGCGCGCAAATATGGAGGCTCTAGACCCTTCCAGAGCCGAGATATCGGATGTCAAAGTTTTGACCTGAAAAAAAAACATAAGGGGTAACACTGTCGTTTTTGGCCGAAATTTTGACCCCCTCCGATCTTCTTGAAACTCTGGATTCTGACAGAGGGCCACGAGACTTCGACCAGCGCGCAAAAATGGAGGCTCTAGACCCTTCCAGAGCCGAGATATCGGATGTCAAAGTTTTGACCTGAAAAAAAAACATAAGGGCTAACACTGTCGTTTTTGGCCGAAATTTTGACCCCCTCCGATCTTCTTGAAACTCTGGATTCTGACAGAGGGCCACGAGACTTCGACCAGCGCGCAAAAATGGAGGCTCTAGACCCTTCCAGAGCCGAGATATCGGATGTCAAAGTTTTGACCTGAAAAAAAAAACATAAGGGGTAACACTGTCGTTTTTGGCCGAAATTTTGACCCCCTCCGATCTTCTTGAAACTCTGGATTCTGACAGAGGGCCACGAGACTTCGACCAGCGCGCAAAAATGGAGGCTCTAGACCCTTCCAGAGCCGAGATATCGGATGTCAAAGTTTTGACCTGAAAAAAAAAATAAGGGGTAACACTGTCGTTTTTGGCCGAAATTTTGACCCCCTCCGATCTTCTTGAAACTCTGGATTCTGACAGAGGGCCACGAGACTTCGACCAGCGCGCAAAAATGGAGGCTCTAGACCCTTCCAGAGCCGAGATATCGGATGTCAAAGTTTTGACCTGAAAAAAAAAACATAAGGGGTAACACTGTCGTTTTTGGCCGAAATTTTGACCCCCTCCGATCTTCTTGAAACTCTGGATTCTGACAGAGGGCCACGAGACTTCGACCAGCGCGCAAAAATGGAGGCTCTAGACCCTTCCAGAGCCGAGATATCGGATGTCAAAGTTTTGACCTGAAAAAAAAAAACATAAGGGGTAACACTGTCGTTTTTGGCCGAAATTTTGACCCCCTCCGATCTTCTTGAAACTCTGGATTCTGACAGAGGGCCACGAGACTTCGACCAGCGCGCAAAAATGGAGGCTCTAGACCCTTCCAGCGCCGAGATATCGGATGTCAAAGTTTTGACCCAAAAAAAAAACATAAGGGGTAACACTGTCGTTTTTGGCCGAAATTTTGACCCTCTCCGATCTTCTTGAAACTCTGGATTCTGACAGAGGGCCACGAGACTTCGACCAGCGCGCAAAAATGGAGGCTCTAGACCCTTCCAGAGCCGAGATATCGGATGTCAAAGTTTTGACCTGAAAAAAAAACCATAAGGGGTAACACTGTCGTTTTTGGCCGAAATTTTGACCCCCTCCGATCTTCTTGAAACTCTGGATTCTGACAGAGGGCCACGAGACTTCGACCAGCGCGCAAAAATGGAGGCTCTAGACCCTTCCAGAGCCGAGATATCGGATGTCAAAGTTTTGACCTGAAAAAAAAAAACATAAGGGGTAACACTGTCGTTTTTGTCCGAAATTTTGACCCCCTCCGATCTTCTTGAAACTCTGGATTCTGACAGAGGGCCACGAGACTTCGACCAGCGCGCAAAAATGGAGGCTCTAGACCCTTCCAGAGCCGAGATATCGGATGTCAAAGTTTTGACCTGAAAAAAAAAAACATAAGGGGTAACACTGTCGTTTTTGGCCGAAATTTTGACCCCCTCCGATCTTCTTGAAACTCTGGATTCTGACAGAGGGCCACGAGACTTCGACCAGCGCGCAAAAATGGAGGCTCTAGACCCTTCCAGAGCCGAGATATCGGATGTCAAAGTTTTGACCTGAAAAAAAAACATAAGGGGTAACACTGTCGTTTTTGGCCGAAATTTTGACCCCCTCCGATCTTCTTGAAACTCTGGATTCTGACAGAGGGCCACGAGACTTCGACCAGCGCGGAAAAATGGAGGCTCTAGACCCTTCCAGAGCCGAGATATCGGATGTCAAAGTTTTGACCCGAAAAAAAAAACATAAGGGGTAACACTGTCGTTTTTGGCCGAAATTTTGACCCTCTCCGATCTTCTTGAAACTCTGGATTCTGACAGAGGGCCACGAGACTTCGACCAGCGCGCAAAAATGGAGGCTCTAGACCCTTCCAGAGCCGAGATATCGGATGTCAAAGTTTTGACCTGAAAAAAAAAACATAAGGGGTAACACTGTCGTTTTTGGCCGAAATTTTGACCCCCTCCGATCTTCTTGAAACTCTGGATTCTGACAGAGGGCCACGAGACTTCGACCAGCGCGCAAAAATGGAGGCTCTAGACCCTTCCAGAGCCGAGATATCGGATGTCAAAGTTTTGACCTGAAAAAAAAACATAAGGGGTAACACTGTCGTTTTTGGCCGAAATTTTGACCCCCTCCGATCTTCTTGAAACTCTGGATTCTGACAGAGGGCCACGAGACTTCGACCAGCGCGCAAAAATGGAGGCTCTAGACCCTTCCAGAGCCGAGATATCGGATGTCAAAGTTTTGACCTGAAAAAAAAAACATAAGGGGTAACACTGTCGTTTTTGGCCGAAATTTTGACCCCCTCCGATCTTCTTGAAACTCTGGATTCTGACAGAGGGCCACGAGACTTCGACCAGCGCGCAAAAATGGAGGCTCTAGACCCTTCCAGAGCCGAGATATCGGATGTCAAAGTTTTGACCTGAAAAAAAAACATAAGGGGTAACACTGTCGTTTTTGGCCGAAATTTTGACCCCCTCCGATCTTCTTGAAACTCTGGATTCTGACAAAGGGCCACGAGACTTCGACCAGCGCGCAAAAATGGAGGCTCTAGACCCTTCCAGAGCCGAGATATCGGATGTCAAAGTTTTGACCTGAAAAAAAAAAACATAAGGGGTAACACTGTCGTTTTTGGCCGAAATTTTGACCCCCTCCGATCTTCTTGAAACTCTGGATTCTGACAGAGGGCCACGAGACGTCGACCAGCGCGCAAAAATGGAGGCTCTAGACCCTTCCAGAGCCGAGATATCGGATGTCAAAGTTTTGACCTGAAAAAAAAAAACATAAGGGGTAACACTGTCGTTTTTGTCCGAAATTTTGACCCCCTCCGATCTTCTTGAAACTCTGGATTCTGACAGAGGGCCACGAGTCTTCGACCAGCGCGCAAAAATGGAGGCTCTAGACCCTTCCAGAGCCGAGATATCGGATGTCAAAGTTTTGACCTGAAAAAAAAACATAAGGGGTAACACTGTCGTTTTTGGCCGAAATTTTGACCCCCTCCGATCTTCTTAAAACTCTGGATTCTGACAGAGGGCCACGAGACTTCGACCAGCGCGCAAAAATGGAGGCTCTAGACCCTTCCAGAGCCGAGATATCGGATGTCAAAGTTTTGACCTGAAAAAAAAACATAAGGGGTAACACTGTCGTTTTTGGCCGAAATTTTGACCCCCTCCGATCTTCTTGAAACTCTGGATTCTGACAGAGGGCCACGAGACTTCGACCAGCGCGCAAAAATGGAGGCTCTAGACCCTTCCAGGGCCGAGATATCGGATGTCAAAGTTTTGACCTGAAAAAAAAAACATAAGGGGTAACACTGTCGTTTTTGGCCGAAATTTTGACCCCCTCCGATCTTCTTGAAACTCTGGATTCTGACAGAGGGCCACGAGACTTCGACCAGCGCGCAAAAATGGAGGCTCTAGACCCTTCCAGCGCCGAGATATCGGATGTCAAAGTTTTGACCCAAAAAAAAACATAAGGGGTAACACTGTCGTTTTTGGCCGAAATTTTGACCCTCTCAGATCTTCTTGAAACTCTGGATTCTGACAGAGGGCCACGAGACTTCGACCAGCGCGCAAAAATGGAGGCTCTAGACCCTTCCAGAGCCGAGATATCGGATGTCAAAGTTTTGACCTGAAAAAAAAACATAAGGGGTAACACTGTCGTTTTTGGCCGAAATTTTGACCCCCTCCGATCTTCTTGAAACTCTGGATTCTGACAGAGGGCCACGAGACTTCGACCAGCGCGCAAAAATGGAGGCTCTAGACCCTTCCAGAGCCGAGATATCGGATGTCAAAGTTTTGACCTGAAAAAAAAAACATAAGGGGTAACACTGTCGTTTTTGGCCGAAATTTTGACCCCCTCCGATCTTCTTGAAACTCTGGATTCTGACAGAGGGCCACGAGACTTCGACCAGCGCGCAAAAATGGAGGCTCTAGACCCTTCCAGAGCCGAGATATCGGATGTCAAAGTTTTGACCTGAAAAAAAAAAACATAAGGGGTAACATTGTCGTTTTTGGCCGAAAATTTGACCCCCTCCGATCTTCTTGAAACTCTGGATTCTGACAGAGGGCCACGAGACTTCGACCAGCGCGCAAAAATGGAGGCTCTAGACCCTTCCAGAGCCGAGATATCGGATGTCAAAGTTTTGACCTGAAAAAAAAACATAAGGGGTAACACTGTCGTTTTTGGCCGAAATTTTGACCCCCTCCGATCTTCTTGAAACTCTGGATTCTGACAGGGGGCCACGAGACTTCGACCAGCGCGCAAAAATGGAGGCTCTAGACCCTTCCAGAGCCGAGATATCGGATGTCAAAGTTTTGACTCGAAAAAAAAAACATAAGGGGTAACACTGTTGTTTTTGGCCGAAATTTTGACCCCCTCCGATCTTCTTGAAACTCTGGATTCTGACAGAGGGCCACGAGACTTCGACCAGCGCGCAAAAATGGAGGCTCTAGACCCTACCAGAGCCGAGATATCGGATGTCAAAGTTTTGACCTGAAAAAAAAAACATAAGGGGTAACACTGTCGTTTTTGGCCGAAATTTTGACCCCCTCCGATCTTCTTGAAACTCTGGATTCTGACAGAGGGCCACGAGACTTCGACCAGCGCGCAAAAATGGAGGCTCTAGACCCTTCCAGAGCCGAGATATCGGATGTCAAAGTTTTGACCTGAAAAAAAAAACATAAGGGGTAACACTGTTGTTTTTGGCCGAAATTTTGACCCCCTCCGATCTTCTTGAAACTCTGGATTCTGACAGAGGGCCACGAGACTTCGACCAGCGCGCAAAAATGGAGGCTCTAGACCCTTCCAGAGCCGAGATATCGGATGTCAAAGTTTTGACCTGAAAAAAAAAAACATAAGGGGTAACACTGTCGTTTTTGGCCGAAATTTTGACCCCCTCCGATCTTCTTGAAACTCTGGATTCTGACAGAGGGCCACGAGACTTCGACCAGCGCGCAAAAATGGAGGCTCTAGACCCTTCCAGAGCCGAGATATCGGATGTCAAAGTTTTGACCTGAAAAAAAAAACATAAGGGGTAACACTGATGTTTTTGGCCGAAATTTTGACCCCCTCCGATCTTCTTGAAACTCTGGATTCTGACAGAGGGCCACGAGACTTCGACCAGCGCGCAAAAATGGAGGCTCTAGACCCTTCCAGAGCCGAGATATCGGATGTCAAAGTTTTGACCTGAAAAAAAACATAAGGGGTAACACTGTCATTTTTGGCCGAAATTTTGACCCCCTCCGATCTTCTTGAAACTCTGGATTCTGACAGAGGGCCACGAGACTTCGACCAGCGCGCAAAAATGGAGGCTCTAGACCCTTCCAGAGCCGAGATATCGGATGTCAAAGTTTTGACCTGAAAAAAAAAAACATAAGGGGTAACACTGATGTTTTTGGCCAAAATTTTGACCCCCTCCGATCTTCTTGAAACTCTGGATTCTGACAGAGGGCCACGAGACTTCGACCAGCGCGCAAAAATGGAGGCTCTAGACCCTTCCAGCGCCGAGATATCGGATGTCAAAGTTTTGACCCGAAAAAAAAAAAACATAAGGGGTAACACTGTCGTTTTTGGCCGAAATTTTGACCCCCTCCGATCTTCTTGAAACTCTGGATTCTGACAGAGGGCCACGAGACTTCGACCAGCGCGCAAAAATGGAGGCTCTAGACCCTTCCAGAGCCGAGATATCGGATGTCAAAGTTTTGACCTGAAAAAAAACATAAGGGGTAACACTGTCGTTTTTGGCCGAAATTTTGACCCCCTCCGATCTTCTTGAAACTCTGGATTCTGACAGAGGGCCACGAGACTTCGACCAGCGCGCAAAAATGGAGGCTCTAGACCCTTCCAGAGCCGAGATATCGGATGTCAAAGTTTTGACCTGAAAAAAAAACATAAGGGGTAACACTGTCGTTTTTGGCCGAAATTTTGACCCCCTCCGATCTTCTTGAAACTCTGGATTCTGACAGAGGGCCACGAGACTTCGACCAGCGCGCAAAAATGGAGGCTCTAGACCCTTCCAGCGCCGAGATATCGGATGTCAAAGTTTTGACCCGAAAAAAAAAAACATAAGGGGTAACACTGTCGTTTTTGGCCGAAATTTTGACCCCCTCCGATCTTCTTGAAACTCTGGATTCTGACAGAGGGCCACGAGACTTCGACCAGCGCGCAAAAATGGAGGCTCTAGACCCTTCCAGAGCCGAGATATCGGATGTCAAAGTTTTGACCTGAAAAAAAACATAAGGGGTAACACTGTCGTTTTTGGCCGAAATTTTGACCCCCTCCGATCTTCTTGAAACTCTGGATTCTGACAGAGGGCCACGAGACTTCGACCAGCGCGCAAAAATGGAGGCTCTAGACCCTTCCAGAGCCGAGATATCGGATGTCAAAGTTTTGACCTGAAAAAAAAACATAAGGGGTAACACTGTCGTTTTTGGCCGAAATTTTGACCCCCTCCGATCTTCTTGAAACTCTGGATTCTGACAGAGGGCCACGAGACTTCGACCAGCGCGCAAAAATGGAGGCTCTAGACCCTTCCAGGGCCGAGATATCGGATGTCAAAGTTTTGACCTGAAAAAAAAACATAAGGGGTAACACTGTCGTTTTTGGCCGAAATTTTGACCCCCTCCGATCTTCTTGAAACTCTGGATTCTGACAGAGGGCCACGAGACTTCGACCAGCGCGCAAAAATGGAGGCTCTAGACCCTTCCAGCGCCGAGATATCGGATGTCAAAGTTTTGACCAAAAAAAAAACATAAGGGGTAACACTGTCGTTTTTGGCCGAAATTTTGACCCTCTCCGATCTTCTTGAAACTCTGGATTCTGACAGAGGGCCACGAGACTTCGACCAGCGCGCAAAAATGGAGGCTCTAGACCCTTCCAGAGCCGAGATATCGGATGTCAAAGTTTTGACCTGAAAAAAAAACATAAGGGGTAACACTGTCGTTTTTGGCCGAAATTTTGACCCCCTCCGATCTTCTTGAAACTCTGGATTCTGACAGAGGGCCACGAGACTTCGACCAGCGCGCAAAAACGGAGGCTCTAGACCCTTCCAGTGCCGAGATATCGGATGTCAAAGTTTTGACCTGAAAAAAAAACATAAGGGGTAACACTGTCGTTTTTGGCCGAAATTTTGACCCCCTCCGATCTTCTTGAAACTCTGGATTCTGACAGAGGGCCACGAGACTTCGACCAGCGCGCAAAAATGGAGGCTCTAGACCCTTCCAGAGCCGAGATATCGGATGTCAAAGTTTTGACCTGAAAAAAAAAAACATAAGGGGTAACACTGTCGTTTTTGGCCGAAATTTTGACCCCCTCCGATCTTCTTGAAACTCTGGATTCTGACAGAGGGCCACGAGACTTCGACCAGCGCGCAAAAATGGAGGCTCTAGACCCTTCCAGAGCCGAGATATCGGATGTCAAAGTTTTGACCTGAAAAAAAAAAACATAAGGGGTAACACTGTCGTTTTTGGCCGAAATTTTGACCCCCTCCGATCTTCTTGAAACTCTGGATTCTGACAGAGGGCCACGAGACTTCGACCAGCGCGCAAAAATGGAGGCTCTAGACCCTTCCAGAGCCGAGATATCGGATGTCAAAGTTTTGACTCGAAAAAAAAAACATAAGGGGTAACACTGTTGTTTTTGGCCGAAATTTTGACCCCCTCCGATCTTCTTGAAACTCTGGATTCTGACAGAGGGCCACGAGACTTCGACCAGCGCGCAAAAATGGAGGCTCTAGACCCTACCAGAGCCGAGATATCGGATGTCAAAGTTTTGACCTGAAAAAAAAAAAACATAAGGGGTAACACTGTCGTTTTTGGCCGAAATTTTGACCCCCTCCGATCTTCTTGAAACTCTGGATTCTGACAGAGGGCCACGAGACTTCGACCAGCGCGCAAAAATGGAGGCTCTAGACCCTTCCAGAGCCGAGATATCGGATGTCAAAGTTTTGACCTGAAAAAAAAAACATAAGGGGTAACACTGTCGTTTTTGGCCGAAATTTTGACCCCCTCCGATCTTCTTGAAACTCTGGATTCTGACAGAGGGCCACGAGACTTCGACCAGCGCGCAAAAATGGAGGCTCTAGACCCTTCCAGAGCCGAGATATCGGATGTCAAAGTTTTGACCTGAAAAAAAAAACATAAGGGGTAACACTGTCGTTTTTGGCCGAAATTTTGACCCCCTCCGATCTTCTTGAAACTCTGGATTCTGACAGAGGGCCACGAGACTTCGACCAGCGCGCAAAAATGGAGGCTCTAGACCCTTCCAGAGCCGAGATATCGGATGTCAAAGTTTTGACCTGAAAAAAAAACATAAGGGGTAACACTGTCGTTTTTGGCCGAAATTTTGACCCCCTCCGATCTTCTTGAAACTCTGGATTCTGACAGAGGGCCACGAGACTTCGACCAGCGCGCAAAAATGGAGGCTCTAGACCCTTCCAGAGCCGAGATATCGGATGTCAAAGTTTTGACCTGAAAAAAAAAACATAAGGGGTAACACTGATGTTTTTGGCCGAAATTTTGACCCCCTCCGATCTTCTTGAAACTCTGGATTCTGACAGAGGGCCACGAGACTTCGACCAGCGCGCAAAAATGGAGGCTCTAGACCCTTCCAGAGCCGAGATATCGGATGTCAAAGTTTTGACCTGAAAAAAAACATAAGGGGTAACACTGTCGTTTTTGTCCGAAATTTTGACCCCCTCCGATCTTCTTGAAACTCTGGATTCTGACAGAGGGCCACGAGACTTCGACCAGCGCGCAAAAATGGAGGCTCTAGACCCTTCCAGAGCTGAGATATCGGATGTCAAAGTTTTGACCTGAAAAAAAAAATACATAAGGGTTTACACTGTCGTTTTTGGCCGAAATTTTGACCCCCTCCGATCTTCTTGAAACTCTGGATTCTGACAGAGGGCCACGAGACTTCGACCAGCGCGCAAAAATGGAGGCTCTAGACCCTTGCAGCGCCGAGATATCGGATGTCAAAGTTTTGACCCAAAAAAAAACATAAGGGGTAACACTGTCGTTTTTGGCCGAAATTTTGACCCTCTCCGATCTTCTTGAAACTCTGGATTCTGACAGAGGGCCACGAGACTTCGACCAGCGCGCAAAAATGGAGGCTCTAGACCCTTCCAGAGCCGAGATATCGGATGTCAAAGTTTTGACCTGAAAAAAAAACATAAGGTGTAACACTGTCGTTTTTGGCTGAAATTTTGACCCCCTCCGATCTTCTTGAAACTCTGGATTCTGACAGAGGGCCACGAGACTTCGACCAGCGCGCAAAAATGGAGGCTCTAGACCCTTCCAGAGCCGAGATATCGGATGTCAAAGTTTTGACCTGAAAAAAAAAAACAGAAGGGGTAACACTGTCGTTTTTGGCCGAAATTTTGACCCCCTCCGATCTTCTTGAAACTCTGGATTCTGACAGAGGGCCACGAGACTTCGACCAGCGCGCAAAAATGGAGGCTCTAGACCCTTCCAGAGCCGAGATATCGGATGTCAAAGTTTTGACCTGAAAAAAAAAACATAAGGGGTAACACTGTCGTTTTTGGCCGAAATTTTGACCCCCTCCGATCTTCTTGAAACTCTTGATTCTGACAGAGGGCCACGAGACTTCGACTAGCGCGCAAAAATGGAGGCTCTAGACCCTTCCAGAGCCGAGATATCGGATGTCAAAGTTTTGACTCGAAAAAAAAAAAACATAAGGGGTAACACTGTTGTTTTTGGCCGAAATTTTGACCCCCACCGATCTTCTTGAAACTCTGGATTCTGACAGAGGGCCACGAGACTTCGACCAGCGCGCAAAAATGGAGGCTCTAGACCCTTCCAGAGCCGAGATATCGGATGTCAAAGTTTTGACCTGAAAAAAAAAACATAAGGGGTAACACTGTTGTTTTTGGCCGAAATTTTGACCCCCTCCGATCTTCTTGAAACTCTGGATTCTGACAGAGGGCCACGAGACTTCGACCAGCGCGCAAAAATGGAGGCTCTAGACCCTTCCAGAGCCGAGATATCGGATGTCAAAGTTTTGACCTGAAAAAAAAAACATAAGGGGTAACGCTGTCGTTTTTGGCCGAAATTTTAACCCCCTCCGATCTTCTTGAAACTCTGGATTCTGACAGAGGGCCACGAGACTTCGACCAGCGCGCAAAAATGGAGGCTCTAGACCCTACCAGAGCCGAGATATCGGATGTCAAAGTTTTGACCTGAAAAAAAAAACATAAGGGGTAACACTGTCGTTTTTGGCCGAAATTTTGACCCCCTCCGATCTTCTTGAAACTCTGGATTCTGACAGAGGGCCACGAGACTTCGACCAGCGCGCAAAAATGGAGGCTCTAGACCCTTCCAGAGCCGAGATATCGGATGTCAAAGTTTTGACGTGAAAAAAAACATAAGGGGTAACACTGTCGTTTTTGGCCGAAATTTTGACCCCCTCCGATCTTCTTGAAACTCTGGATTCTGACAGAGGGCCACGAGACTTTGACCAGCGCGCAAAAATGGAGGCTCTAGACCCTTCCAGAGCCGAGATATCGGATGTCAAAGTTTTGACCTGAAAAAAAAACATAAGGGGTAACACTGTCGTTTTTGGCCAAAATTTTTACCCCCTCCGATCTTCTTGAAACTCTGGATTCTGACAGAGGGCCACGAGACTTCGACCAGCGCGCAAAAATGGAGGCTCTAGACCCTTCCAGAGCCGAGATATCGGATGTCAAAGTTTTGACCGGAAAAAAAAACATAAGGGGTAACACTGTCGTTTTTGGCCGAAATTTTGACCCCCTCCGATCTTCTTGAAACTCTGGATTCTGACAGAGGGCCACGAGACTTCAACCAGCGCGCAAAAATGGAGGCTCTAGACCCTTCCAGAGCCGAGATATCGGATGTCAAAGTTTTGACCTGAAAAAAAAACATAAGGCCTATCACTGTCGTTTTTGGCCGAAATTTTGACCCCCTCCGATCTTCTTGAAACTCTGGATTCTGACAGAGGGCCACGAGACTTCGACCAGCGCGCAAAAATGGAGGCTCTAGACCCTTCCAGAGCCGAGATATCGGATGTCAAAGTTTTGACCTGAAAAAAAAAAATATAAGGGGTAACACTGTCGTTTTTGGCCGAAATTTTGACCCCCTCCGATCTTCTTGAAACTCTGGATTCTGACAGAGGGCCACGAGACTTCGACCAGCGCGCAAAAATGGAGGCTCTAGACCCTTCCAGAGCCGAGATATCGGATGTCAAAGTTTTGACCTGAAAAAAAAACATAAGGGGTAACACTGTCGTTTTTGGCCGAAATTTTGACCCCCTCCGATCTTCTTGAAACTCTGGATTCTGACAGAGGGCCACGAGACTTCGACCAGCGCGCAAAAATGGAGGCTCTAGACCCTTCCAGAGCCGAGATATCGGATGTCAAAGTTTTGACCTGAAAAAAAAAACATAAGGGGTAACACTGTCGTTTTTGGCCGAAATTTTGACCCCCTCCGATCTTCTTGAAACTCTGGATTCTGACAGAGGGCCACGAGACTTCGACCAGCGCGCAAAAATGGAGGCTCTAGACCCTTCCAGCGCCGAGATATCGGATGTCAAAGTTTTGACCCAAAAAAAAAACATAAGGGGTAACACTGTTGTTTTTGGCCGAAATTTTGACCCCCTCCGATCTTCTTGAAACTCTGGATTCTGACAGAGGGCCACGAGACTTTGACCAGCGCGCAAAAATGGAGGCTCTAGACCCTTCCAGAGCCGAGATATCGGATGTCAAAGTTTTGACCTGAAAAAAAAACATAAGGGGTAACACTGTCGTTTTTGGCCAAAATTTTTACCCCCTCAGATCTTCTTGAAACTCTGGATTCTGACAGAGGGCCACGAGACTTCGACCAGCGCGCAAAAATGGAGGCTCTAGACCCTTCCAGAGCCGAGATATCGGATGTCAAAGTTTTGACCTGAAAAAAAAACATAAGGGGTAACACTGTCGTTTTTGGCCGAAATTTTGACCCCCTCCGATCTTTTTGAAACTCTGGATTCTGACAGAGGGCCACGAGACTTCGACCAGCGCGCAAAAATGGAGGCTCTAGACCCTTCCAGAGCCGAGATATCGGATGTCAAAGTTTTGACCTGAAAAAAAAACATAAGGCCTAACACTGTCGTTTTTGGCCGAAATTTTGACCCCCTCCGATCTTCTTGAAACTCTGGATTCTGACAGAGGGCCACGAGACTTCGACCAGCGCGCAAAAATGGAGGCTCTAGACCCTTCCAGAGCCGAGATATCGGATGTCAAAGTTTTGACCTGAAAAAAAAACATAAGGGGTAACACTGTCGTTTTTGGCCGAAATTTTGACCCCCTCCGATCTTCTTGAAACTCTGGATTCTGACAGAGGGCCACGAGACTTCGACCAGCGCGCAAAAATGGAGGCTCTAGACCCTTCCAGCGCCGAGATATCGGATGTTAAAGTTTTGACCCAAAAAAAAAACATAAGGGGGAACACTGTCGTTTTTGGCCGAAATTTTGACCCCCTCCGATCTTCTTGAAACTCTGGATTCTGACAGAGGGCCACGAGACTTCGACCAGCGCGCAAAAATGGAGGCTCTAGACCCTTCCAGAGCCGAGATATCGGATGTCAAAGTTTTGACCTGAAAAAAAAAAACATAAGGGGTAACACTGTCGTTTTTGGCCGAAATTTTGACCCCCTCCGATCTTCTTGAAACTCTGGATTCTGACAGAGGGCCACGAGACTTCGACCAGCGCGCAAAAATGGAGGCTCTAGACCCTTCCAGAGCCGAGATATCGGATGTCAAAGTTTTGACCTGAAAAAAAAACATAAGGGGTAACACTGTCGTTTTTGGCCGAAATTTTGACCCCCTCCGATCTTCTTGAAACTCTGGATTCTGACAGAGGGCCACGAGACTTCGACCAGCGCGCAAAAATGGAGGATCTAGACCCTTCCAGAGCCGAGATATCGGATGTCAAAGTTTTGACCTGAAAAAAAAAAACATAAGGGGTAACACTGTCGTTTTTGGCCGAAATTTTGACCCCCTCCGATCTTCTTGAAACTCTGGATTCTGACAGAGGGCCACGAGACTTCGACCAGCGCGCAAAAATGGAGGCTCTAGACCCTTCCAGGGCCGAGATATCGGATGTCAAAGTTTTGACCTGAAAAAAAAACATAAGGGGTAACACTGTCGTTTTTGGCCGAAATTTTGACCCCCTCCGATCTTCTTGAAACTCTGGATTCTGACAGAGGGCCACGAGACTTCGACCAGCGCGCAAAAATGGAGGCTCTAGACCCTTCCAGAGCCGAGATATCGGATGTCAAAGTTTTGACCTGAAAAAAAAACATAAGGGGTAACACTGTCGTTTTTGGCCGAAATTTTGACCCCCTCCCATCTTCTTGAAACTCTGGATGCTGACAGAGGGCCACGAGACTTCGACCAGCGCGCAAAAATGGAGGCTCTAGACCCTTCCAGAGCCGAGATATCGGATGTCAAAGTTTTGACCTGAAAAAAAAACATAAGGGGTAACACTGTCGTTTTTGGCCGAAATTTTGACCCCCTCCGATCTTCTTGAAACTCTGGATTCTGACAGAGGGCCACGAGTCTTCGACCAGCGCGCAAAAATGGAGGCTCTAGACCCTTCCAGAGCCGAGATATCGGATGTCAAAGTTTTGACCTGAAAAAAAAAACATAAGGGGTAACACTGTCGTTTTTGGCCGAAATTTTGACCCCCTCCGATCTTCTTGAAACTCTGGATTCTGACAGAGGGCCACGAGACTTCGACCAGCGCGCAAAAATGGAGGCTCTAGACCCTTCCAGAGCCGAGATATCGGATGTCAAAGTTTTGACCTGAAAAAAAAAAAACATAAGGGGTAACACTGTCGTTTTTGGCCGAAATTTTGACCCCCTCCGATCTTCTTGAAACTCTGGATTCTGACAGAGGGCCACGAGACTTCGACCAGCGCGCAAAAATGGAGGCTCTAGACCCTTCCAGAGCCGAGATATCGGATGTCAAAGTTTTGACCTGAAAAAAAAACATAAGGGGTAACACTGTCGTTTTTGGCCGAAATTTTGACCCCCTCCGATCTTCTTGAAACTCTGGATTCTGACAGAGGGCCACGAGACTTCGACCAGCGCGCAAAAATGGAGGTTCTAGACCCTTCCAGAGCCGAGATATCGGATGTCAAAGTTTTGACCTGAAAAAAAAAACATAAGGGGTAACACTGTCGTTTTTGGCCGAAATTTTGACCCCCTCCGATCTTCTTGAAACTCTGGATTCTGACAGAGGGCCACGCGACTTCGACCAGCGCGCAAAAATGGAGGCTCTAGACCCTTCCAGCGCCGAGATATCGGACGTCAAAGTTTTGACCCGAAAAAAAAACATAAGGGGTAACACTGTCGTTTTTGGCCGAAATTTTGACCCTCTCCGATCTTCTTGAAACTTTGGATTCTGACAGAGGGCCACGAGACTTCGACCAGCGCGCAAAAATGGAGGCTCTAGACTCTTCCAGAGCCGAGATATCGGATGTCAAAGTTTTGACCTGAAAAAAAAACATAAGGGGTAACACTGTCGTTTTTGGCCGAAATTTTGACCCCCTCCGATCTTCTTGAAACTCTGGATTCTGACAGAGGGCCACGAGACTTCGACCAGCGCGCTTAAAAATGGAGGCTCTAGACCCTTCCAGAGCCGAGATATCGGATGTCAAAGTTTTGACCTGAAAAAAAAACATAAGGGGTAACACTGTCGTTTTTGGCCGAAATTTTGACCCCTCCGATCTTCTTGAAACTCTGGATTCTGACAGAGGGCCACGAGACTTCGACCAGCGCGCAAAAATGGAGGCTCTAGACCCTTCCAGAGCCGAGATATCGGATGTCAAAGTTTTGACCTGAAAAAAAACATAAGGGGTAACACTGTAGTTTTTGGCCGAAATTTTGACCCCCTCCGATCTTCTTGAAACTCTGGATTCTGACAGAGGGCCACGAGACTTCGACCAGCGCGCAACAATGGAGGCTCTAGACCCTTCCAGAGCCGAGATATCGGATGTCAAAGTTTTGACCTGAAAAAAAAAACATAAGGGGTAACACTGTTGTTTTTGGCCGAAATTTTGACCCCCTCCGATCTTCTTGAAACTCTGGATTCTGACAGAGGGCCACGAGACTTCGACCAGCGCGCAAAAATGGAGGCTCTAGACCCTTCCAGGGCCGAGATATCGGATGTCAAAGTTTTGACCTGAAAAAAAAAACATAAGGGGTAACACTGTCGTTTTTGGCCGAAATTTTGACCCCCTCCGATCTTCTTGAAACTCTGGATTCTGACAGAGGGCCACGAGACTTCGACCAGCGCGCAAAAATGGAGGCTCTAGACCCTTCCAGCGCCGAGATATCGGATGTCAAAGTTTTGACCCAAAAAAAAACATAAGGGGTAACACTGTCGTTTTTGGCCGAAATTTTGACCCTCTCCGATCTTCTTGAAACTCTGGATTCTGACAGAGGGCCACGAGACTTCGACCAGCGCGCAAAAATGGAGGCTCTAGACCCTTCCAGAGCCGAGATATCGGATGTCAAAGTTTTGACCTGAAAAAAAAACATAAGGGGTAACACTGTCGTTTTTGGCCGAAATTTTGACCCCCTCCGATCTTCTTGAAACTCTGTATTCTGACAGAGGGCCACGAGACTTCGACCAGCGCGCAAAAATGGAGGCTCTAGACCCTTCCAGAGCCGAGATATCGGATGTCAAAGTTTTGACCTGAAAAAAAAAACCATAAGGGGTAACATTGTCGTTTTTGGCCGAAATTTTGACCCCCTCCGATCTTCTTGAAACTCTGGATTCTGACAGAGGGCCACGAGACTTCGACCAGCGCGCAAAAATGGAGGCTCTAGACCCTTCCAGAGCCGAGATATCGGATGTCAAAGTTTTGACCTGAAAAAAAAACATAAGGGGTAACACTGTCGTTTTTGGCCGAAATTTTGACCCCCTCCGATCTTCTTGAAACTCTGGATTCTGACAGAGGGCCACGAGACTTCGACCAGCGCGCAAAAATGGAGGCTCTAGACCCTTCCAGAGCCGAGATATCGGATGTCAAAGTTTTGACTCGAAAAAAAAACATAAGGGGTAACACTGTTGTTTTTGGCCGAAATTTTGACCCCCTCCGATCTTCTTGAAACTCTGGATTCTGACAGAGGGCCACGAGACTTCGACCAGCGCGCAAAAATGGAGGCTCTAGACCCTACCAGAGCCGAGATATCGGATGTCAAAGTTTTGACCTGAAAAAAAAAAACATAAGGGGTAACACTGTCGTTTTTGGCCGAAATTTTTACCCCCTCCGATCTTCTTGAAACTCTGGATTCTGACAGAGGGCCACGAGACTTCGACCAGCGCGCAAAAATGGGGGCTCTAGACCCTTCCAGAGCCGAGATATCGGATGTCAAAGTTTTGACCTGAAAAAAAAAACATAAGGGGTAACACTGTCGTTTTTGGCCGAAATTTTGACCCCCTCCGATCTTCTTGAAACTCTGGATTCTGACAGAGGGCCACGAGACTTCGACCAGCGCGCAAAAATGGAGGCTCTAGACCCTTCCAGAGCCGAGATATCGGATGTCAAAGTTTTGACCTGAAAAAAAAACATAAGGGGTAACACTGTCGTTTTTGGCCGAAATTTTGACCCCCTCCGATCTTCTTGAAACTCTGGATTCTGAAAGAGGGCCACGAGACTTCGACCAGCGCGCAAAAATGGAGGCTCTAGACCCTTCCAGAGCCGAGATATCGGATGTCAAAGTTTTGACCTGAAAAAAAAAAACATAAGGGGTAACACTGATGTTTTTGGCCGAAATTTTGACCCCCTCCGATCTTCTTGAAACTCTGGATTCTGACAGAGGGCCACGAGACTTCGACCAGCGTGCAAAAATGGAGGCTCTAGACCCTTCCAGAGCCGAGATATCGGATGTCAAAGTTTTGATCTGAAAAAAAACATAAGGGGTAACACTGTCGTTTTTGGCCGAAATTTTGACCCCCTCCGATCTTCTTGAAACTCTGGATTCTGACAGAGGGCCACGAGACTTCGACCAGCGCGCAAAAATGGAGGCTCTAGACCTTTCCAGCGCCGAGATATCGGATGTCAAAGTTTTGACCCAAAAAAAAAACATAAGGGGTAACATTGTCGTTTTTGGCCGAAATTTTGACCCTCTCCGATCTTCTTGAAACTCTGGATTCTGACAGAGGGCCACGAGACTTCGACCAGCGCGCAAAAATGGAGGCTCTAGACCCTTCCAGAGCCGAGATATCGGATGTCAAAGTTTTGACCTGAAAAAAAAACATAAGGGGTAACACTGTCGTTTTTGGCCGAAATTTTGACCCCCTCCGATCTTCTTGAAACTCTGGACTCTGACAGAGGGCCACGAGACTTCGACCAGCGCGCAAAAATGGAGGCTCTAGACCCTTCCAGAGCCGAGATATCGGATGTCAAAGTTTTGACCTGAAAAAAAAACATAAGGGGTAACACTGTCGTTTTTGGCCGAAATTTTGACCCCCTCCGATCTTCTTGAAACTCTGGATTCTGACAGAGGGCCACGAGACTTCGACCAGCGTGCAAAAATGGAGGCTCTAGACCCTTCCAGAGCCGAGATATCGGATGTCAAAGTTTTGACCTGAAAAAAAAAACATAAGGGGTAACACTGTCGTTTTTGGCCGAAATTTTGACCCCCTCCGATCTTCTTGAAACTCTGGATTCTGACAGAGGGCCACGAGACTTCGACCAGTGCGCAAAAATGGAGGCTCTAGACCCTTCCAGCGCCGAGATATCGGATGTCAAAGTTTTGACCCGAAAAAAAAAACATAAGGGGTAACACTGTCGTTTTTGGCCGAAATTTTGACCTTCTCCAATCTTCTTGAAACTCTGGATTCTGACAGAGGGCCACGAGACCTCGACCAGCGCGCAAAAATGGAGGCTCTAGACCCTTCCAGAGCCGAGATATCGGATGTCAAAGTTTTGACCTGAAAAAAAACATAAGGGGTAACACTGTCGTTTTTGGCCGAAATTTTGACCCCCTCCGATCTTCTTGAAACTCTGGATTCTGACAGAGGGCCACGAGACTTCGACCAGCGCGCAAAAATGGAGGCTCTAGACCCTTCCAGAGCCGAGATATCGGATGTCAAAGTTTTGACCTGAAAAAAAAAACATAAGGGGTAACACTGTCGTTTTTGGCCGAAATTTTGACCCCTCCGATCTCCTTGAAACTCTGGATTCTGACAGAGGGCCACGAGACTTCGACCAGCGCGCAAAAATGGAGGCTCTAGACCCTTCCAGAGCCGAGATATCGGATGTCAAAGTTTTGACGTGAAAAAAAAACATAAGGGGTAACACTGTCGTTTTTGGCCGAAATTTTGACCCCCTCCGATCTTCTTGAAACTCTGGATTCTGACAGAGGGCCACGAGACTTCGACCAGCGCGCAAAAATGGAGGCTCTAGACCCTTCCAGAGCCGAGATATCGGATGTCAAAGTTTTGACCTAAAAAAAAAAACATAAGGGGTAACACTGTCGTTTTTGGCCGAAATTTTGACCCCCTCCGATCTTCTTGAAACTCTGGATTCTGACAGAGGGCCACGAGACTTCGACCAGCGCGCAAAAGTGGAGGCTCTAGACCCTTCCAGAGCCGAGATATCGGATGTCAAAGTTTTGACCTGAAAAAAAAAAACATAAGGGGTAACACTGTCGTTTTTGGCCGAAATTTTGACCCCCTCCGATCTTCTTGAAACTCTGGATTCTGACAGAGGGCCACGAGACTTCGACCAGCGCGCAAAAATGGAGGCTCTAGACCCTTCCAGAGCCGAGATATCGGATGTCAAAGTTTTGACCTGAAAAAAAAAACATAAGGGGTAACACTGTCGTTTTTGGCCAAAATTTTGACCCCCTCCGATCTTCTTGAAACTCTGGATTCTGACAGAGGGCCACGAGACTTCGACCAGCGCGCAAAAATGGAGGCTCTAGACCCTTCCAGGGCCGAGATATCGGATGTCAAAGTTTTGACCTGAAAAAAAAAAAACATAAGGGGTAACACTGTCGTTTTTGGCCGAAATTTTGACCCCCTCCGATCTTCTTGAAACTCTGGATTCTGACAGAGGGCCACGAGACTTCGACCAGCGCGCAAAAATGGAGGCTCTAGACCCTTCCAGCGCCGAGATATCGGATGTCAAAGTTTTGACCCAAAAAAAAAAACATAAGGGGTAACACTGTCGTTTTTGGCCGAAATTTTGACCCTCTCCGATCTTCTTGAAACTCTGGATTCTGACAGAGGGCCACGAGACTTCGACCAGCGCGCAAAAATGGAGGCTCTAGACCCTTCCAGAGCCGAGATATCGGATGTCAAAGTTTTGACCTGAAAAAAAAACATAAGGGGTAACACTGTCGTTTTTGGCCGAAATTTTGACCCCCTCCGATCTTCTTGAAACTCTGGATTCTGACAGAGGGCCACGAGACTTCGACCAGCGCGCAAAAATGGAGGCTCTAGACCCTTCCAGAGCCGAGATATCGGATGTCAAAGTTTTGACCTGAAAAAAAAAAACATAAGGGGTAACACTGTCGTTTTTGGCCGAAATTTTGACCCCCTCCGATCTTCTTGAAACTCTGGATTCTGACAGAGGGCCACGAGACTTCGACCAGCGTGCAAAAATGGAGGCTCTAGACCCTTCCAGAGCCGAGATATCGGATGTCAAAGTTTTGACCTGAAAAAAAAAAAACATAAGGGGTAACACTGTCGTTTTTGGCCGAAATTTTGACACCCTCCGATCTTCTTGAAACTCTGGATTCTGACAGAGGGCCACGAGACTTCGACCAGCGCGCAAAAATGGAGGCTCTAGACCCTTCCAGAGCCGAGATATCGGATGTCAAAGTTTTGACCTGAAAAAAAAACATAAGGGGTAACACTGTCGTTTTTGGCCGAAATTTTGACCCCCTCCGATCTTCTTGAAACTCTGGATTCTGACAGAGGGCCACGAGACTTCGACCAGCGCGCAAAAATGGAGGCTCTAGACCCTTCCAGAGCCGAGATATCGGATGTCAAATTTTGACTCGAAAAAAAAAAACATAAGGGGTAACACTGTTGTTTTTGGCTGAAATTTTGACCCCCTCCGATCTTCTTGAAACTCTGGATTCTGACAGAGGGCCACGAGACTTCGACCAGCGCGCAAAAAATGGAGGCTCTAGACCCTACCAGAGCCGAGATATCGGATGTCAAAGTTTTGACCTGAAAAAAAAAAACATAAGGGGTAACACTGTCGTTTTTGGCCGAAATTTTGACCCCCTCCGATCTTCTTGAAACTCTGGATTCTGACAGAGGGCCACGAGACTTCGACCAGCGCGCAAAAATGGAGGCTCTAGACCCTTCCAGAGCCGAGATATCGGATGTCAAAGTTTTGACCTGAAAAAAAAAAACATAAGGGGTAACACTGTCGTTTTTGGCCGAAATTTTGACCCCCTCCGATCTTCTTGAAACTCTGGATTCTGACAGAGGGCCACGAGACTTCGACCAGCGCGCAAAAATGGAGGCTCTAGACCCTTCCAGAGCCGAGATATCGGATGTCAAAGTTTTGACCTGAAAAAAAAACATAAGGGGTAACACTGTCGTTTTTGGCCGAAATTTTGACCCCGTCCGATCTTCTTGAAACTCTGGATTCTGACAGAGGGCCACGAGACTTCGACCAGCGCGCAAAAATGGAGGCTCTAGACCCTTCCAGAGCCGAGATATCGGATGTCAAAGTTTTGACCTGAAAAAAAAAACATAAGGGGTAACACTGATGTTTTTGGCCGAAATTTTGACCCCCTCCGATCTTCTTGAAACTCTGGATTCTGACAGAGGGCCACGAGACTTCGACCAGCGCGCAAAAATGGAGGCTCTAGACCCTTCCAGAGCCGAGATATCGGATGTCAAAGTTTTGACCTAAAAAAAAACATAAGGGGTAACACTGTCGTTTTTGTCCGAAATTTTGACCCCCTCCGATCTTCTTGAAACTCTGGATTCTGACAGAGGGCCACGAGACTTCGACCAGCGCGCAAAAATGGAGGCTCTAGACCCTTCCAGAGCCGAGATATCGGATGTCAAAGTTTTGACCTGAAAAAAAAAACATAAGGGGTAACACTGTCGTTTTTGGCCGAAATTTTGTCCCCCTCCGATCATCTTGAAACTCTGGATTCTGACAGAGGGCCACGAGACTTCGACCAGCGCGCAAAAATGGAGGCTCTAAACCCTTCCAGCGCCGAGATATCGGATGTCAAAGTTTTGACCCAAAAAAAAAAACATAAGGGGTAACACTGTCGTTTTTGGCCGAAATTTTGACCCTCTCCGATCTTCTTGAAACTCTGGATTCTGACAGAGGGCCACGAGACTTCGACCAGCGCGCAAAAATGGAGGCTCTAGACCCTTCCAGAGCCGAGATATCGGATGTCAAAGTTTTGACCTGAAAAAAAAACATAAGGGGTAACACTGTCGTTTTTGGCCGAAATTTTGACCCCCTCCGATCTTCTTGAAACTCTGGATTCTGACAGAGGGCCACGAGACTTCGACTAGCGCGCAAAAATTGAGGCTCTAGACCCTTCCAGAGCCGAGATATCGGATGTCAAAGTTTTGACCTGAAAAAAAAAAACATAAGGGGTAACACTGTCGTTTTTGGCCGAAATTTTGACCCCCTCCGATCTTCTTGAAACTCTGGATTCTGACAAAGGGCCACGAGACTTCGACCAGCGCGCAAAAATGGAGGCTCTAGACCCTTCCAGGGCCGAGATATCGGATGTCAAAGTTTTGACTCGAAAAAAAAAACATAAGGGGTAACACTGTCGTTTTTGGCCGAAATTTTGACCCCCTCCGATCTTCTTGAAACTCTGGATTCTGACAGAGGGCCACGAGACTTCGACCAGCGCGCAAAAATGGAGGCTCTAGACCCTTCCAGCGCCGAGATATCGGATGTCAAAGTTTTGACCCAAAAAAAAAACATAAGGGGTAACACTGTCGTTTTTGGCCGAAATTTTGACCCTCTCCGATCTTCTTGAAACTCTGGATTCTGACAGAGGGCCACGAGACTTCGACCAGCGCGCAAAAATGGAGGCTCTAGACCCTTCCAGAGCCGAGATATCGGATGTCAAGGTTTTGACCTGAAAAAAAACATAAGGGGTAACACTGTCGTTTTTGGCCGAAATTTTGACCCCCTCCGATCTTCTTGAAACTCTGGATTCTGACAGAGGGCCACGAGACTTCGACCAGCGCGCAAAAATGGAGGCTCTAGACCCTTCCAGAGCCGAGATATCGGATGTCAAAGTTTTGACCTGAAAAAAAAAACATAAGGGGTAACACTGTCGTTTTTGGCCGAAATTTTGACCCCCTCCGATCTTCTTGAAACTCTGGATTCTGACAGAGGGCCACGAGACTTCGACCAGCGCGCAAAAATGGAGGCTCTAGACCCTTCCAGAGCCGAGATATCGGATGTCAAAGTTTTGACCTGAAAAAAAAAAAAAAACATAAGGGGTAACACTGTCGTTTTTGGCCGAAATTTTGACCCCCTCCGATCTTCTTGAAACTCTGGATTCTGACAGAGGGCCACGAGACTTCGACCAGCGCGCAAAAATGGAGGCTCTAGACCCTTCCAGAGCCGAGATATCAGATGTCAAAGTTTTGACTCGAAAAAAAAAACATAAGGGGTAACACTGTTGTTTTTGGCCGAAATTTTGACCCCCTCCGATCTTCTTGAAACTCTGGATTCTGACAGAGGGCCACGAGACTTCGACCAGCGCGCAAAAATGGAGGCTCTAGACCCTACCAGAGCCGAGATATCGGATGTCAAAGTTTTTACCTGAAAAAAAAAAACATAAGGGGTAACACTGTCGTTTTTGGCCGAAATTTTGACCCCCTCCGATCTTCTTGAAACTCTGGATTCTGACAGAGGGCCACGAGACTTCGACCAGCGCGCAAAAATGGAGGCTCTAGACCCTTCCAGAGCCGAGATATCGGATGTCAAAGTTTTGACCTGAAAAAAAAACATAAGGGGTAACACTGTCGTTTTTGGCCGAAATTTTGACCCCCTCCGATCTTCTTGAAACTCTGGATTCTGACAGAGGGCCACGAGACTTCGACCAGCGCGCAAAAATGGAGGCTCTAGACCCTTCCAGAGCCGAGATATCGGATGTCAAAGTTTTGACCTGAAAAAAAAACATAAGGGGTAACACTGTCGTTTTTGGCCGAAATTTTGACCCCCTCCGATCTTCTTGAAACTCTGGATTCTGACAGAGGGCCACGAGACTTCGACCAGCGCGCAAAAATGGAGGCTCTAGACCCTTCCAGAGCCGAGATATCGGATGTCAAAGTTTTGACCTGAAAAAAAAAACATAAGGGGTAACACTGATGTTTTTGGCCGAAATTTTGACCCCCTCCGATCTTCTTGAAACTCTGGATTCTGACAGAGGGCCACGAGACTTCGACCAGCGCGCAAAAATGGAGGCTCTAGACCCTTCCAGAGCCGAGATATCGGATGTCAAAGTTTTGACCTGAAAAAAAAAACATAAGGGGTAACACTGTCGTTTTTGGCCGAAATTTTTACCCCCTCCGATCTTCTTGAAACTCTGGATTCTGACAGAGGGCCACGAGACTTCGACCAGCGCGCAAAAATGGAGGCTCTAGACCCTTCCAGAGCCGAGATATCGGATGTCAAAGTTTTGACCTGAAAAAAAAAAAACATAAGGGGTAACACTGTCGTTTTTGGCCGAAATTTTGACCCTCTCCGGTCTTCTTGAAACTCTGGATTCTGACAGAGGGCCACGAGACTTCGACCAGCGCGCAAAAATGGAGGCTCTAGACCCTTCCAGAGCCGAGATATCGGATGTCAAAGTTTTGACCTGAAAAAAAAACATAAGGGGTAACACTGTCGTTTTTGGCCGAAATTTTGACCCCCTCCGATCTTCTTGAAACTCTGGATTCTGACAGAGGGCCACGAGACTTCGACCAGCGCGCAAAAATGGAGGCTCTAGACCCTTCCAGAGCCGAGATATCGGATGTCAAAGTTTTGACCTGAAAAAAAAAAAACATAAGGGGTAACACTGTCGTTTTTGGCCGAAATTTTGACCCCCTCCGATCTTCTTGAAACTCTGGATTCTGACAGAGGGCCACGAGACTTCGACCAGCGCGCAAAAATGGAGGCTCTAGACCCTTCCAGAGCCGAGATATCGGATGTCAAAGTTTTGACCTGAAAAAAAAACATAAGGGGTAACACTGTCGTTTTTGGCCGAAATTTTGACCCCCTCCGATCTTCTTGAAACTCTGGATTCTGACAGAGGGCCACGAGACTTCGACCAGCGCGCAAAAATGGAGGCTCTAGACCCTTCCAGAGCCGAGATATCGGATGTCAAAGTTTTGACCTGAAAAAAAAACATAAGGGGTAACACTGTCGTTTTTGGCTGAAATTTTGACCCCCTCCGATCTTCTTGAAACTCTGGATTCTGACAGAGGGCCACGAGACTTCGACTAGCGCGCAAAAATGGAGGCTCTAGTAGGGATGTCCCGATCAGGTTTTTTTGCCCTCGAGTCCGAGTCCGAGTCATTTGATTCTGAGTATCTGCCGATACCGAGTCCCGATCCGATACTTCTAAAATATATACCAACTAGAATAAAGAAGAGCGAAAAAACAGATCCAGATTCCAGGATTTCCTTAAATGTAATTTAATTCACCTTATTTTAACATCTGACAACTCTGTCAAGAAACAGATCACTTCTGTGAGGTAGCTTGAACAATCAGGTAATAAATATAAATTCTTCACTTTTGGACTTTAGTGCAACAGTAAATATAAAAAAAAGTCTAATATAAAAACAAATAGGCCTAGCACTCATTGCGATCATTTGTGCTATCTTGGCTGTGATGTCCTGCGGCTAGTTTGCTATGGCAATGTTGTTGTCATTAACTTTATAATGTTAAGCATAAATATACTGATAAAGACACTGTCAGCAGTATTGACAGCAAAATAGACCACAGAATATTTTGTTCTGTATGACAGGTGCAATATTTGAAAATTGATAATTATTTATTTATTTATTTTCAAATTATATTTCTATCTGAAACTATGTCAAAACCTAGACATTCAACCGTCAAAACTGAATTTATTAATATCATGTATTCGTGTACAAAATAACATACTGTAGCGACTGTCAGTGGCTGTCAATCAGCGATGTGGAACCCCGGGCACGCTGCTGGTTGGCCTGGGGAGAGGGGGGCGGGTTGAGGAAGTTCGTCTGTTATTTTGGTTGCGCTGTTCTGAAGCTATGTTTCTGAATGCTTGCACGTTGTGCCTGGCTAACAAGTTAACTGAACTTGCGTGTCGCGTGAAAAATAGGCGTCGGTTCTATTTATAGCATGCGCGCGTTTTCCTCACTGCTCGAGCGCGCCTGAGACGCGCGTCATTCAGGCAGCCTGCAAGCTCTTACCTGTTTACATGGGAGCCGAAATAAAAACGGACACGCCACGCAGTCAGTGTGTACCCGGGGCACTCTGTGCCACCACATTAATAGATGTGTTAAAAATACTGAGAATATATTTATACATGTATCCGAGTCCTGATCGGGAGGTAACATCCGATTCCGATCGAGTCTGAAACCACGTGATCGGGCCCGATTTCCGATCACTTGATCGGATCGGGACATCCCTAGGCTCTAGACCCTTCCAGAGCCGAGATATCGGATGTCAAAGTTTTGACCTGAAAAAAAAAAAACATAAGGGGTAACACTGTCGTTTTTGGCCGAAATTTTGACCCCCTCCGATCTTCTTGAAACTCTGGATTCTGACAAAGGGCCACGAGACTTCGACCAGCGCGCAAAAATGGAGGCTCTGGACCCTTCCAGGGCCGAGATATCGGATGTCAAAGTTTTGACCTGAAAAAAAAAACATAAGGGGTAACACTGTCGTTTTTGGCCGAAATTTTGACCCCCTCCGATCTTCTTGAAACTCTGGATTCTGACAGAGGGCCACGAGACTTCGACCAGCGCGCAAAAATGGAGGCTCTAGACCCTTCCAGCGCCGAGATATCGGATGTCAAAGTTTTGACCCAAAAAAAAAAACATAAGGAAAAAACATAAGGGGTAACACTGTCGTTTTTGGCCGAAATTTTGACCCTCTCCGATCTTCTTGAAACTCTGGATTCTGACAGAGGGCCACGAGACTTCGACCAGCGCGCAAAAATGGAGGCTCTAGACCCTTCCAGAGCCGAGATATCGGATGTCAAAGTTTTGACCTGAAAAAAAAAACATAAGGGGTAACACTGTCGTTTTTGGCCGAAATTTTGACCCCCTCCGATCTTCTTGAAACTCTGGATTCTGACAGAGGGCCACGAGACTTCGACCAGCGCGCAAAAATGGAGGCTCTAGACCCTTCCAGAGCCGAGATATCGGATGTCAAAGTTTTGACCTGAAAAAAAAAAACATAAGGGGTAACACTGTCGTTTTTGGCTGAAATTTTGACCCCCTCCGATCTTCTTGAAACTCTGGATTCTGACAGAGGGCCACGAGACTTCGACCAGCGCGCAAAAATGGAGGCTCTAGACCCTTCCAGAGCCGAGATATCGGATGTCAAAGTTTTGACCTGAAAAAAAAACATAAGGGGTAACACTGTCGTTTTTGGCCGAAATTTTGACCCCCTCCGATCTTCTTGAAACTCTGGATTCTGACAGAGGGCCACGAGACTTCGACCAGCGCGCAAAAATGGAGGCTCTAGACCCTTCCAGAGCCGAGATATCAGATGTCAAAGTTTTGACTCGAAAAAAAAAAACATAAGGGGTAACACTGTTGTTTTTGGCCGAAATTTTGACCCCCTCCGATCTTCTTGAAACTCTGGATTCTGACAGAGGGCCACGAGACTTCGACCAGCGCGCAAAAATGGAGGCTCTAGACCCTACCAGAGCCGAGATATCGGATGTCAAAGTTTTGACCTGAAAAAAAAAAACATAAGGGGTAACACTGTCGTTTTTGGCCGAAATTTTGACCCCCTCCGATCTTCTTGAAACTCTGGATTCTGACAGAGGGCCACGAGACTTCGACCAGCGCGCAAAAATGGAGGCTCTAGACCCTTCCAGAGCCGAGATATCGGATGTCAAAGTTTTGACCTGAAAAAAAAACATAAGGGGTAACACTGTCGTTTTTGGCCGAAATTTTGACCCCCTCCGATCTTCTTGAAACTCTGGATTCTGACAGAGGGCCACGAGACTTCGACCAGCGCGCAAAAATGGAGGCTCTAGACCCTTCCAGAGCCGAGATATCGGATGTCAAAGTTTTGACCTGAAAAAAAAACATAAGGGGTAACACTGTCGTTTTTGGCCGAAATTTTGACCCCCTCCGATCTTCTTGAAACTCTGGATTCTGACAGAGGGCCACGAGACTTCGACCAGCGCGCAAAAATGGAGGCTCTAGACCCTTCCAGAGCCGAGATATCGGATGTCAAAGTTTTGACCTGAAAAAAAAAAACATAAGGGGTAACACTGATGTTTTTGGCCGAAATTTTGACCCCCTCCGATCTTCTTGAAACTCTGGATTCTGACAGAGGGCCACGAGACTTCGACCAGCGCGCAAAAATGGAGGCTCTAGACCCTTCCAGAGCCGAGATATCGGATGTCAAAGTTTTGACCTGAAAAAAAAAACATAAGGGGTAACACTGTCGTTTTTGGCCGAAATTTTGACCCTCTCCGATCTTCTTGAAACTCTGGATTCTGACAGAGGGCCACGAGACTTCGACCAGCGCGCAAAAATGGAGGCTCTAGACCCTTCCAGAGCCGAGATATCGGATGTCAAAGTTTTGACCTGAAAAAAAAACATAAGGGGTAACACTGTCGTTTTTGGCCGAAATTTTGACCCCCTCCGATCTTCTTGAAACTCTGGATTCTGACAGAGGGCCACGAGACTTCGACGAGCGCGCAAAAATGGAGGCTCTAGACCCTTCCAGAGCCGAGATATCGGATGTCAAAGTTTTGACCTGAAAAAAAAAACATAAGGGGTAACACTGTCGTTTTTGGCCGAAATTTTGACCCCCTCCGATCTTCTTGAAAGTCTGGATTCTGACAGAGGGCCACGAGACTTCGACTAGCGCGCAAAAATGGAGGCTCTAGACCCTTCCAGAGCCGAGATATCGGATGTCAAAGTTTTGACTCGAAAAAAAAAACATAAGGGGTAACACTGTTGTTTTTGGCCGAAATTTTGACCCCCTCCGATCTTCTTGAAACTCTGGATTCTGACAGAGGGCCACGAGACTTCGACCAGCGCGCAAAAATGGAGGCTCTAGACCCTTCCAGAGCCGAGATATCGGATGTCAAAGTTTTGACCTGAAAAAAAAAACATAAGGGGTAACACTGTCGTTTTTGGCCGAAATTTTGTCCCCCTCCGATCTTCTTGAAACTCTGGATTCTGACAGAGGGCCACGAGACTTCGACCAGCGCGCAAAAATGGAGGCTCTAAACCCTTCCAGCGCCGAGATATCGGATGTCAAAGTTTTGACCCAAAAAAAAAACATAAGGGGTAACACTGTCGTTTTTGGCCGAAATTTTGACCCTCTCCGATCTTCTTGAAACTCTGGATTCTGACAGAGGGCCACGAGACTTCGACCAGCGCGCAAAAATGGAGGCTCTAGACCCTTCCAGAGCCGAGATATCGGATGTCAAAGTTTTGACCTGAAAAAAAAACATAAGGGGTAACACTGTCGTTTTTGGCCGAAATTTTGACCCCCTCTGATCTTCTTGAAACTCTGGATTCTGACAGAGGGCCACGAGACTTCGACTAGCGCGCAAAAATTGAGGCTCTAGACCCTTCCAGAGCCGAGATATCGGATGTCAAAGTTTTGACCTGAAAAAAAAAAACATAAGGGGTAACACTGTCGTTTTGGCCGAAATTTTGACCCCCTCCGATCTTCTTGAAACTCTGGATTCTGACAAAGGGCCACGAGACTTCGACCAGCGCGCAAAAATGGAGGCTCTAGACCCTTCCAGGGCCGAGATATCGGATGTCAAAGTTTTGACCTGAAAAAAAAAACATAAGGGGTAACACTGTCGTTTTTGGCCGAAATTTTGACCCCCTCCGATCTTCTTGAAACTCTGGATTCTGACAGAGGGCCACGAGACTTCGACCAGCGCGCAAAAATGGAGGCTCTAGACCCTTCCAGCGCCGAGATATCGGATGTCAAAGTTTTGACCCAAAAAAAAAACATAAGGGGTAACACTGTCGTTTTTGGCCGAAATTTTGACCCTCTCCGATCTTCTTGAAACTCTGGATTCTGACAGAGGGCCACGAGACTTCGACCAGCGCGCAAAAATGGAGGCTCTAGACCCTTCCAGAGCCGAGATATCGGATGTCAAGGTTTTGACCTGAAAAAAAACATAAGGGGTAACACTGTCGTTTTTGGCCGAAATTTTGACCCCCTCCGATCTTCTTGAAACTCTGGATTCTGACAGAGGGCCACGAGACTTCGACCAGCGCGCAAAAATGGAGGCTCTAGACCCTTCCAGAGCCGAGATATCGGATGTCAAAGTTTTGACCTGAAAAAAAAAACATAAGGGGTAACACTGTCGTTTTTGGCCGAAATTTTGACCCCCTCCGATCTTCTTGAAACTCTGGATTCTGACAGAGGGCCACGAGACTTCGACCAGCGCGCAAAAATGGAGGCTCTAGACCCTTCCAGAGCCGAGATATCGGATGTCAAAGTTTTGACCTGAAAAAAAAAAAAAAACATAAGGGGTAACACTGTCGTTTTTGGCCGAAATTTTGACCCCCTCCGATCTTCTTGAAACTCTGGATTCTGACAGAGGGCCACGAGACTTCGACCAGCGCGCAAAAATGGAGGCTCTAGACCCTTCCAGAGCCGAGATATCAGATGTCAAAGTTTTGACTCGAAAAAAAAACATAAGGGGTAACACTGTTGTTTTTGGCCGAAATTTTGACCCCCTCCGATCTTCTTGAAACTCTGGATTCTGACAGAGGGCCACGAGACTTCGACCAGCGCGCAAAAATGGAGGCTCTAGACCCTACCAGAGCCGAGATATTGGATGTCAAAGTTTTGACCTGAAAAAAAAAAACATAAGGGGTAACACTGTCGTTTTTGGCCGAAATTTTGACCCTCTCCGATCTTCTTGAAACTCTGGATTCTGACAGAGGGCCACGAGACTTCGACCAGCGCGCAAAAATGGAGGCTCTAGACCCTTCCAGAGCCGAGATATCGGATGTCAAAGTTTTGACCTGAAAAAAAAACATAAGGGGTAACACTGTCGTTTTTGGCCGAAATTTTGACCCCCTCCGATCTTCTTGAAACTCTGGATTCTGACAGAGGGCCACGAGACTTCGACCAGCGCGCAAAAATGGAGGCTCTAGACCCTTCCAGAGCCGAGATATCGGATGTCAAAGTTTTGACCTGAAAAAAAAACATAAGGGGTAACACTGTCGTTTTTGGCCGAAATTTTGACCCCCTCCGATCTTCTTGAAACTCTGGATTCTGACAGAGGGCCACGAGACTTCGACCAGCGCGCAAAAATGGAGGCTCTAGACCCTTCCAGAGCCGAGATATCAGATGTCAAAGTTTTGACTCGAAAAAAAAAACATAAGGGGTAACACTGTTGTTTTTGGCCGAAATTTTGACCCCCTCCGATCTTCTTGAAACTCTGGATTCTGACAGAGGGCCACGAGACTTCGACCAGCGCGCAAAAATGGAGGCTCTAGACCCTACCAGAGCCGAGATATCGGATGTCAAAGTTTTGACCTGAAAAAAAAAAACATAAGGGGTAACACTGTCGTTTTTGGCCGAAATTTTGACCCCCTCCGATCTTCTTGAAACTCTGGATTCTGACAGAGGGCCACGAGACTTCGACCAGCGCGCAAAAATGGAGGCTCTAGACCCTTCCAGAGCCGAGATATCGGATGTCAAAGTTTTGACCTGAAAAAAAAACATAAGGGGTAACACTGTCGTTTTTGGCCGAAATTTTGACCCCCTCCGATCTTCTTGAAACTCTGGATTCTGACAGAGGGCCACGAGACTTCGACCAGCGCGCAAAAATGGAGGCTCTAGACCCTTCCAGAGCCGAGATATCGGATGTCAAAGTTTTGACCTGAAAAAAAAAAACATAAGGGGTAACACTGTCGTTTTTGGCCGAAATTTTGACCCCCTCCGATCTTCTTGAAACTCTGGATTCTGACAGAGGGCCACGAGACTTCGACCAGCGCGCAAAAATGGAGGCTCTAGACCCTTCCAGAGCCGAGATATCGGATGTCAAAGTTTTGACCTGAAAAAAAAACATAAGGGGTAACACTGTCGTTTTTGGCCGAAATTTTGACCCCCTCCGATCTTCTTGAAACTCTGGATTCTGACAGAGGGCCACGAGACTTCGACCAGCGCGCAAAAATGGAGGCTCTAGACCCTTCCAGAGCCGAGATATCGGATGTCAAAGTTTTGACCTGAAAAAAAAACATAAGGGGTAACACTGTCGTTTTTGGCCGAAATTTTGACCCCCTCCGATCTTCTTGAAACTCTGGATTCTGACAGAGGGCCACGAGACTTCGACCAGCGCGCAAAAATGGAGGCTCTAGACCCTTCCAGAGCCGAGATATCAGATGTCAAAGTTTTGACTCGAAAAAAAAAACATAAGGGGTAACACTGTTGTTTTTGGCCGAAATTTTGACCCCCTCCGATCTTCTTGAAACTCTGGATTCTGACAGAGGGCCACGAGACTTCGACCAGCGCGCAAAAATGGAGGCTCTAGACCCTACCAGAGCCGAGATATCGGATGTCAAAGTTTTGACCTGAAAAAAAAAAAACATAAGGGGTAACACTGTCGTTTTTGGCCGAAATTTTGACCCCCTCCGATCTTCTTGAAACTCTGGATTCTGACAGAGGGCCACGAGACTTCGACCAGCGCGCAAAAATGGAGGCTCTAGACCCTTCCAGAGCCGAGATATCGGATGTCAAAGTTTTGACCTGAAAAAAAAACATAAGGGGTAACACTGTCGTTTTTGGCCGAAATTTTGACCCCCTCCGATCTTCTTGAAACTCTGGATTCTGACAGAGGGCCACGAGACTTCGACCAGCGCGCAAAAATGGAGGCTCTAGACCCTTCCAGAGCCGAGATATCGGATGTCAAAGTTTTGACCTGAAAAAAAAAAACATAAGGGGTAACACTGTCGTTTTTGGCCGAAATTTTGACCCCCTCCGATCTTCTTGAAACTCTGGATTCTGACAGAGGGCCACGAGACTTCGACCAGCGCGCAAAAATGGAGGCTCTAGACCCTTCCAGAGCCGAGATATCGGATGTCAAAGTTTTGACCTGAAAAAAAAACATAAGGGGTAACACTGTCGTTTTTGGCCGAAATTTTGACCCCCTCCGATCTTCTTGAAACTCTGGATTCTGACAGAGGGCCACGAGACTTCGACCAGCGCGCAAAAATGGAGGCTCTAGACCCTTCCAGAGCCGAGATATCGGATGTCAAAGTTTTGACCTGAAAAAAAAACATAAGGGGTAACACTGTCGTTTTTGGCCGAAATTTTGACCCCCTCCGATCTTCTTGAAACTCTGGATTCTGACAGAGGGCCACGAGACTTCGACCAGCGCGCAAAAATGGAGGCTCTAGACCCTTCCAGAGCCGAGATATCAGATGTCAAAGTTTTGACTCGAAAAAAAAAACATAAGGGGTAACACTGTTGTTTTTGGCCGAAATTTTGACCCCCTCCGATCTTCTTGAAACTCTGGATTCTGACAGAGGGCCACGAGACTTCGACCAGCGCGCAAAAATGGAGGCTCTAGACCCTACCAGAGCCGAGATATCGGATGTCAAAGTTTTGACCTGAAAAAAAAAAAACATAAGGGGTAACACTGTCGTTTTTGGCCGAAATTTTGACCCCCTCCGATCTTCTTGAAACTCTGGATTCTGACAGAGGGCCACGAGACTTCGACCAGCGCGCAAAAATGGAGGCTCTAGACCCTTCCAGAGCCGAGATATCGGATGTCAAAGTTTTGACCTGAAAAAAAAACATAAGGGGTAACACTGTCGTTTTTGGCCGAAATTTTGACCCCCTCCGATCTTCTTGAAACTCTGGATTCTGACAGAGGGCCACGAGACTTCGACCAGCGCGCAAAAATGGAGGCTCTAGACCCTTCCAGAGCCGAGATATCGGATGTCAAAGTTTTGACCTGAAAAAAAAACATAAGGGGTAACACTGTCGTTTTTGGCCGAAATTTTGACCCCCTCGGATCTTCTTGAAACTCTGGATTCTGACAGAGGGCCACGAGACTTCGACGAGCGCGCAAAAATGGAGGCTCTAGACCCTTCCAGAGCCGAGATATCGGATGTCAAAGTTTTGACCTGAAAAAAAAAACATAAGGGGTAACACTGTCGTTTTTGGCCGAAATTTTGACCCCCTCCGATCTTCTTGAAACTCTGGATTCTGACAGAGGGCAACGAGACTTCGACTAGCGCGCAAAAATGGAGGCTCTAGACCCTTCCAGAGCCGAGATATCGGATGTCAAAGTTTTGACTCGAAAAAAAAAACATAAGGGGTAACACTGTTGTTTTTGGCCGAAATTTTGACCCCCTCCGATCTTCTTGAAACTCTGGATTCTGACAGAGGGCCACGAGACTTCGACCAGCGCGCAAAAATGGAGGCTCTAGACCCTTCCAGAGCCGAGATATCGGATGTCAAAGTTTTGACCTGAAAAAAAAACATAAGGGGTAACACTGTCGTTTTTGGCCGAAATTTTGACCCCCTCCGATCTTCTTGAAACTCTGGATTCTGACAGAGGGCCACGAGACTTCGACCAGCGCGCAAAAATGGAGGCTCTAGACCCTTCCAGAGCCGAGATATCGGATGTCAAAGTTTTGACCTGAAAAAAAAAACATAAGGGGTAACACTGTCGTTTTTGGCCGAAATTTTGACCCCCTCCGATCTTCTTGAAACTCTGGATTCTGACAGAGGGCCACGAGACTTCGACCAGCGCGCAAAAATGGAGGCTCTAGACCCTACCAGAGCCGAGATATCGGATGTCAAAGTTTTGACCTGAAAAAAAAAACAAAAGGGGTAACACTGTCGTTTTTGGCCGAAATTTTGACCCCCTACGATCTTCTTGAAACTCTGGATTCTGACAGAGGGCCACGAGACTTCGACCAGCGCGCAAAAATGGAGGCTCTAGACCCTTCCAGAGCCGAGATATCGGATGTCAAAGTTTTGACGTGAAAAAAAAACATAAGGGGTAACACTGTCGTTTTTGGCCGAAATTTTGACCCCCTCCGATCTTCTTGAAACTCTGGATTCTGACAGAGGGCCACGAGACTTTGACCAGCGCGCAAAAATGGAGGCTCTAGACCCTTCCAGAGCCGAGATATCGGATGTCAAAGTTTTGACCTGAAAAAAAAACATAAGGGGTAACACTGTCGTTTTTGGCCGAAATTTTGACCCCCTCCGATCTTCTTGAAACTCTGGATTCTGACAGAGGGCCACGAGACTTCGACCAGCGCGCAAAAATGGAGGCTCTAGACCCTTCCAGAGCCGAGATATCGGATGTCAAAGTTTTGACCTGAAAAAAAAAACATAAGGGGTAACACTGTCGTTTTTGGCCGAAATTTTGACCCCCTCCGATCTTCTTGAAACTCTGGATTCTGACAGAGGGCCACGAGACTTTGACCAGCGCGCAAAAATGGAGGCTCTAAACCCTTCCAGAGCCGAGATATCGGATGTCAAAGCTTTGACCTGAAAAAAAAACATAAGGGGTAACACTGTCGTTTTTGGCCGAAATTTTGACCCCCTCCGATCTTCTTGAATCTCTGGATTCTGACAGAGGGCCACGAGACTTCGACCATCGCGCAAAAATGGAGGCTCTAGACCCTTCCAGAGCCGAGATATCGGAGGTCAAAGTTTTGACTCGAAAAAAAAAACATAAGGGGTAACACTGTCGTTTTTGGCCGAAATTTTGACCCCCTCCGATCTTCTTGAAACTCTGGATTCTGACAGGGGGCCACGAGACTTCGACCAGCGCGCAAAAATGGAGGCTCTAGACCCTTCCAGAGCCGAGATATTGGATGTCAAAGTTTTGACCTGAAAAAAAAAACATAAGGGGTAACACTGTCGTTTTTGGCCGAAATTTTGACCCCCTCCGATCTTCTTGAAACTCTGGATTCTGACAGAGGGCCACGAGACTTCGACCAGCGCGCAAAAATGGAGGCTCTAGACCCTTCCAGAGCCGAGATATCGGATGTCAAAGTTTTGACCTGAAAAAAAAAAAAAACATAAGGGGTAACACTGTCGTTTTTGGCCGAAATTTTGACCCCCTCCGATCTTCTTGAAACTCTGGATTCTGACAGAGGGCCACGAGACTTCGACCAGCGCGCAAAAATGGAGGCTCTAGACCCTTCCAGAGCCGAGATATCGGATGTCAAAGTTTTGACCTGAAAAGAAAAAAACATAAGGGGTAACACTGTCGTTTTTGGCCGAAATTTTGACCCCCTCCGATCTTCTTGAAACTCTGGATTCTGACAGAGGGCCACGAGACTTCGACCAGCGCACAAAAATGGAGGCTCTATACCCTTCCAGAGCCGAGATATCGGATGTCAAAGTTTTGACCTGAAAAAAAAACATAAGGGGTAACACTGTCGTTTTTGGCCGAAATTTTGACCCCCTCCGATCTTCTTGAAACTCTGGATTCTGACAGAGGGCCACGAGACTTCGACCAGCGCGCAAAAATGGAGGCTCTAGACCAGGGGTGGGCAAACTTTATGGCTCAAGGGCCACACTGGGTTTCAAAATTTGACAGAGGGCCGGCCATTTACGTGGATCACGTAATTTACATAGTATATTAATTTATATGCTATAGATATCCCCATTTAGCATTGTTATATTTTGGGGTTATTTTTTTATTTAATTTTATATTTATTTTAATTTTATATATATTTATATTCTTTTTAAATATTGTTTATCCTTAGTATTATTTAATGAGCCTAACAGTAAAGTAGAATCAAAACACCAGCAAGTGTACACGTAGTAGAGTAAAAATTAGAGAAATGGTAAATGGACTGCATTTATATAGCACTTCCTTAGACCCAATGGCCACCAAAGCGCTTTACAATTTGCCTCACATTCACCCATTCACACACACACCGACGGCAGCCATGCAAGGCGCCATCCAGCTCGTCGGGAGCAGCTGGGGTTAGGTGTCTTGCTCATGGTCCATGGTGCTCACACCTCGACACTTGGTCAGGTGGAACCGAGGATTGAACCAGCAACCTTTCGGTTTATAGACAACCCACATGAACCACTGAGCCATTGCCGCCCCAACGAATGCCGCACCAATGAAGGAACGTTACATTAATTCAACTTTATTAAAACTCCATATGGTAATCAAATTGCACTTAATACACAAACGTCATACATTTGTGAAAAAAATAAAATAAAAATAATAAAAATGTACCAATTTATTTTAAGTATGATAAAATGTAAAAATCAAAAGCAGATAAGAACATTTATTGAACAAACGGCAGAGACGGGAGCGTAGCGAGGCGGCCGATAAAGGTAACCGGAAGCAGTCCAAGAGACAAATACAGAGGAGAAAAGAAACTAAATATCAAAAGAAAAACTAAAAATCAAATGAAAACTAATCAGGTGTACAAGTGGTTACTAACATTTTTTTTCTCTGTGAGTTTCCAAAAAAGGAAAAAACATTAACGTGCAACAAGGAGCCTTGTTGTGCTTAAGTCGCTGTCTGAAGGAGTGCTGAAATGTCAATGATTCAATCGTGCAAACGTTCTGGTTCCTGGGATATTAGTTATAAATTGCATATGACAAATTACAAAAAACGGTCTGACTCTGCGGCGTGAGTGTAACGGAGGCCAGCTAGTAGTTGCTGTGCGAGTAAACCTCACTCCCCGATCTCAATAGGCGCTCTAGCGACAGATGCTAGAGGCTGCAGTCTCTAGCCTCCTTGTTAGCGCGCCTGACTCTCATGCCGGAGACCCGAGTTCGAGACCCACTCGGAGCGAGGCGAGTTGGACCCGGGTGTGTGAGGGGTTACATGAGCTTTGCAATGTAACCTTTTTTTATTCACTGTATGGTTTCCATGGTGACGCGTCATTGCTTGTCACGTGACACACCGCAGCACAGCCACAACAGCTCTGAATGAATGAGCTGCTTTATTCAAGTATTGCAGGAAAAAGGCAAAATGAATGTGTGACAGGGATGTTGGTTCGGTGAATGGGTGATGGAAGGAGACACAGGGTCGGCGAATACTGGAGCTAATGCACTTTATTGAGTTACTTTCTCTCCCCACAGCGTTTGCTCGCGCTCACACAATTAATTCAGAATATTTCAAAAACAAATCACATATAAAACAGTACTCTTCCCGCTGGATTCAGCTTCTTAGGTCACAAATGCAGCAACACTCTTTCCACTGAAACAGCTTGCAGCCCAGCGTTTTCTCTCTCTCGACAGCGCGTGCACGAGCTCCCAGTCTCTCTCTCTCCACACTCTGTCAGCACGGCCCGCCTACCGCTCGGCTCCCCCCTCGCTCTCCAGCCACAGACCGCGCTGCACAACGCTCCCCATGCAAATGCAATCTCTATGACAATATTTTAAATACTCGACGGGCCGGATTAAACAGCCTAACGGGCCGCATGTGGCCCGCGGGCCGTAGTTTGCCCACCTCTGCTCTAGACCCTTCCAGAGCCGAGATATCGGATGTCAAAGTTTTGACCTGAAAAAAAAAACATAAGGGGTAACACTGTCGTTTTTGGCCGAAATTTTGACCCCCTCCGATCTTCTTGAAACTCTGGATTCTGACAGAGGGCCACGAGACTTCGACCAGCGCGCAAAAATGGAGGCTCTAGACCCTTCCAGAGCCGAGATATCGGATGTCAAAGTTTTGACCTGAAAAAAAAAACATAAGGGGTAACACTGTCGTTTTTGGCCGAAATTTTGACCCCCTCCGATCTTCTTGAAACTCTGGATTCTGACAGAGGGCCACGAGACTTCGACCAGCGCGCAAAAATGGAGGCTCTAGACCCTTCCAGAGCCGAGATATCGGATGTCAAAGTTTTGACCTGAAACAAAAAACATAAGGGGTAACACTGTCGTTTTTGGCCGAAATTTTGACCCCCTCCGATCTTCTTGAAACTCTGGATTTTGACAGAGGGCCACGAGACTTCGACCAGCGCGCAAAAATGGAGGCTCTAGACCCTTCCAGCGCCGAGATATCGGATGTCAAAGTTTTGACCCAAAAAAAAAAAAACATAAGGGGTAACACTGTCGTTTTTGGCCGAAATTTTGACCCCCTCCGATCTTCTTGAAACTCTGGATTCTGACAGAGGGCCACAAGACTTTGACCAGCGCGCAAAAATGGAGGCTCTAGACCCTTCCAGAGCCGAGATATCGGATGTCAAAGTTTTGACCTGAAAAAAAAACATAAGGGGTAACACTGTCGTTTTTGGCCAAAATTTTGACCGCCTCCGATCTTCTTGAAACTCTGGATTCTGACAGAGGGCCACGAGACTTCGACCAGCGCGCAAAAATGGAGGCTCTAGACCCTTCCAGAGCCGAGATATCGGATGTCAAAGTTTTGACCTGAAAAAAAAACATAAGGGGTAACACTGTCGTTTTTGGCCGAAATTTTGACCCCCTCCGATCTTCTTGAAACTCTGGATTCTGACAGAGGGCCACGAGACTTCGACCAGCGCGCAAAAATGGAGGCTCTAGACCCTTCCAGAGCCGAGATATCGGATGTCAAAGTTTTGACCTGAAAAAAAAACATAAGGGGTAACACTGTCGTTTTTGGCCGAAATTTTGACCCCCTCCGATCTTCTTGAAACTCTGGATTCTGACAGAGGGCCACGAGACTTCGACCAGCGCGCAAAAATGGAGGCTCTAGACCCTTCCAGAGCCGAGATATCGGATGTCAAAGTTTTGACGTGAAAAAAAAAACATAAGGGGTAACACTGTCGTTTTTGGCCGAAATTTTGACCCCCTCCGATCTTCTTGAAACTCTGGATTCTGACAGAGGGCCACGAGACTTTGACCAGCGGGCAAAAATGGAGGCTCTAGACCCTTCCAGAGCCGAGATATCGGATGTCAAAGTTTTGACCTGAAAAAAAAACATAAGGGGTAACACTGTCGTTTTTGGCCGAAATTTTGACCCCCTCCGATCTTCTTGAAACTCTGGATTCTGACAGAGGGCCACGAGACTTCGACCATCGCGCAAAAATGGAGGCTCTAGACCCTTCCAGAGCCGAGATATCGGAGGTCAAAGTTTTGACTCGAAAAAAAAAACATAAGGGGTAACACTGTCGTTTTTGGCCGAATTTTTGACCCCCTCCGATCTTCTTGAAACTCTGGATTCTGACAGGGGGCCACGAGACTTCGACCAGCGCGCAAAAATGGAGGCTCTAGACCCTTCCAGAGCCGAGATATTGGATGTCAAAGTTTTGACCTGAAAAAAAAAACATAAGGGGTAACACTGTCGTTTTTGGCCGAAATTTTGACCCCCTCCGATCTTCTTGAAACTCTGGATTCTGACAGAGGGCCACGAGACTTCGACCAGCGCGCAAAAATGGAGGCTCTAGACCCTTCCAGAGCCGAGATATCGGATGTCAAAGTTTTGACCTGAAAAAAAAAAAAAACATAAGGGGTAACACTGTCGTTTTTGGCCGAAATTTTGACCCCCTCCGATCTTCTTGAAACTCTGGATTCTGACAGAGGGCCACGAGACTTCGACCAGCGCGCAAAAATGGAGGCTCTAGACCCTTCCAGAGCCGAGATATCGGATGTCAAAGTTTTGACCTGAAAAGAAAAAAACATAAGGGGTAACACTGTCGTTTTTGGCCGAAATTTTGACCCCCTCCGATCTTCTTGAAACTCTGGATTCTGACAGAGGGCCACGAGACTTCGACCAGCGCACAAAAATGGAGGCTCTATACCCTTCCAGAGCCGAGATATCGGATGTCAAAGTTTTGACCTGAAAAAAAAACATAAGGGGTAACACTGTCGTTTTTGGCCGAAATTTTGACCCCCTCCGATCTTCTTGAAACTCTGGATTCTGACAGAGGGCCACGAGACTTCGACCAGCGCGCAAAAATGGAGGCTCTAGACCAGGGGTGGGCAAACTTTATGGCTCAAGGGCCACACTGGGTTTCAAAATTTGACAGAGGGCCGGCCATTTACGTGGATCACGTAATTTACATAGTATATTAATTTATATGCTATAGATATCCCCATTTAGCATTGTTATATTTTGGGGTTATTTTTTTATTTAATTTTATATTTATTTTAATTTTATATATATTTATATTCTTTTTAAATATTGTTTATCCTTAGTATTATTTAATGAGCCTAACAGTAAAGTAGAATCAAAACACCAGCAAGTGTACACGTAGTAGAGTAAAAATTAGAGAAATGGTAAATGGACTGCATTTATATAGCACTTCCTTAGACCCAATGGCCACCAAAGCGCTTTACAATTTGCCTCACATTCACCCATTCACACACACACCGACGGCAGCCATGCAAGGCGCCATCCAGCTCGTCGGGAGCAGCTGGGGTTAGGTGTCTTGCTCATGGTCCATGGTGCTCACACCTCGACACTTGGTCAGGTGGAACCGAGGATTGAACCAGCAACCTTTCGGTTTATAGACAACCCACATGAACCACTGAGCCATTGCCGCCCCAACGAATGCCGCACCAATGAAGGAACGTTACATTAATTCAACTTTATTAAAACTCCATATGGTAATCAAATTGCACTTAATACACAAACGTCATACATTTGTGAAAAAAATAAAATAAAAATAATAAAAATGTACCAATTTATTTTAAGTATGATAAAATGTAAAAATCAAAAGCAGATAAGAACATTTATTGAACAAACGGCAGAGACGGGAGCGTAGCGAGGCGGCCGATAAAGGTAACCGGAAGCAGTCCAAGAGACAAATACAGAGGAGAAAAGAAACTAAATATCAAAAGAAAAACTAAAAATCAAATGAAAACTAATCAGGTGTACAAGTGGTTACTAACATTTTTTTTCTCTGTGAGTTTCCAAAAAAGGAAAAAACATTAACGTGCAACAAGGAGCCTTGTTGTGCTTAAGTCGCTGTCTGAAGGAGTGCTGAAATGTCAATGATTCAATCGTGCAAACGTTCTGGTTCCTGGGATATTAGTTATAAATTGCATATGACAAATTACAAAAAACGGTCTGACTCTGCGGCGTGAGTGTAACGGAGGCCAGCTAGTAGTTGCTGTGCGAGTAAACCTCACTCCCCGATCTCAATAGGCGCTCTAGCGACAGATGCTAGAGGCTGCAGTCTCTAGCCTCCTTGTTAGCGCGCCTGACTCTCATGCCGGAGACCCGGGTTCGAGACCCACTCGGAGCGAGGCGAGTTGGACCCGGGTGTGTGAGGGGTTACATGAGCTTTGCAATGTAACCTTTTTTTATTCACTGTATGGTTTCCATGGTGACGCGTCATTGCTTGTCACGTGACACACCGCAGCACAGCCACAACAGCTCTGAATGAATGAGCTGCTTTATTCAAGTATTGCAGGAAAAAGGCAAAATGAATGTGTGACAGGGATGTTGGTTCGGTGAATGGGTGATGGAAGGAGACACAGGGTCGGCGAATACTGGAGCTAATGCACTTTATTGAGTTACTTTCTCTCCCCACAGCGTTTGCTCGCGCTCACACAATTAATTCAGAATATTTCAAAAACAAATCACATATAAAACAGTACTCTTCCCGCTGGATTCAGCTTCTTAGGTCACAAATGCAGCAACACTCTTTCCACTGAAACAGCTTGCAGCCCAGCGTTTTCTCTCTCTCGACAGCGCGTGCACGAGCTCCCAGTCTCTCTCTCTCCACACTCTGTCAGCACGGCCCGCCTACCGCTCGGCTCCCCCCTCGCTCTCCAGCCACAGACCGCGCTGCACAACGCTCCCCATGCAAATGCAATCTCTATGACAATATTTTAAATACTCGACGGGCCGGATTAAACAGCCTAACGGGCCGCATGTGGCCCGCGGGCCGTAGTTTGCCCACCCCTGCTCTAGACCCTTCCAGAGCCGAGATATCGGATGTCAAAGTTTTGACCTGAAAAAAAAAACATAAGGGGTAACACTGTCGTTTTTGGCCGAAATTTTGACCCCCTCCGATCTTCTTGAAACTCTGGATTCTGACAGAGGGCCACGAGACTTCGACCAGCGCGCAAAAATGGAGGCTCTAGACCCTTCCAGAGCCGAGATATCGGATGTCAAAGTTTTGACCTGAAACAAAAAACATAAGGGGTAACACTGTCGTTTTTGGCCGAAATTTTGACCCCCTCCGATCTTCTTGAAACTCTGGATTTTGACAGAGGGCCACGAGACTTCGACCAGCGCGCAAAAATGGAGGCTCTAGACCCTTCCAGCGCCGAGATATCGGATGTCAAAGTTTTGACCCAAAAAAAAAAAACATAAGGGGTAACACTGTCGTTTTTGGCCGAAATTTTGACCCTCTCCGATCTTCTTGAAACTCTGGATTCTGACAGAGGGCCACGAGACTTCGACCAGCGCGCAAAAATGGAGGCTCTAGACCCTTCCAGAGCCGAGATATCGGATGTCAAAGTTTTGAACTGAAAAAAAAACATAAGGGGTAACACTGTCGTTTTTGGCCGAAATTTTGACCCCCTCCGATCTTCTTGAAACTCTGGATTCTGACAGAGGGCCACGAGACTTCGACCATCGCGCAAAAATGGAGGCTCTAGACCCTTCCAGAGCCGAGATATCGGATGTCAAAGTTTTGACCTGAAAAAAAAAACATAAGGGGTAACACTGTCGTTTTTGGCCGAAATTTTGACCCCCTCCGATCTTCTTGAAACTCTGGATTCTGACAGAGGGCCACGAGACTTCGACCAGCGCGCAAAAATGGAGGCTCTAGACCCTACCAGAGCCGAGATATCGGATGTCAAAGTTTTGACCTGAAAAAAAAAAAACATAAGGGGTAACACTGTCGTTTTTGGCCGAAATTTTGACCCCCTACGATCTTCTTGAAACTCTGGATTCTGACAGAGGGCCACGAGACTTCGACCAGCGCGCAAAAATGGAGGCTCTAGACCCTTCCAGAGCCGAGATATCGGATGTCAAAGTTTTGACGTGAAAAAAAAACATAAGGGGTAACACTGTCGTTTTTGGCCGAAATTTTGACCCCCTCCGATCTTCTTGAAACTCTGGATTCTGACAGAGGGCCACGAGACTTTGACCAGCGCGCAAAAATGGAGGCTCTAGACCCTTCCAGAGCCGAGATATCGGATGTCAAAGTTTTGACCTGAAAAAAAAAACATAAGGGGTAACACTGTCGTTTTTGGCCAAAATTTTGACCGCCTCCGATCTTCTTGAAACTCTGGATTCTGACAGAGGGCCACGAGACTTCGACCAGCGCGCAAAAATGGAGGCTCTAGACCCTTCCAGAGCCGAGATATCGGATGTCAAAGTTTTGACCTGAAAAAAAAACATAAGGGGTAACACTGTCGTTTTTGGCCGAAATTTTGACCCCCTCCGATCTTCTTGAAACTCTGGATTCTGACAGAGGGCCACGAGACTTCGACCAGCGCGCAAAAATGGAGGCTCTAGACCCTTCCAGAGCCGAGATATCGGATGTCAAAGTTTTGACCTGAAAAAAAAACATAAGGGGTAACACTGTCGTTTTTGGCCGAAATTTTGACCCCCTCCGATCTTCTTGAAACTCTGGATTCTGACAGAGGGCCACGAGACTTCGACCAGCGCGCAAAAATGGAGGCTCTAGACCCTTCCAGAGCCGAGATATCGGATGTCAAAGTTTTGACGTGAAAAAAAAAACATAAGGGGTAACACTGTCGTTTTTGGCCGAAATTTTGACCCCCTCCGATCTTCTTGAAACTCTGGATTCTGACAGAGGGCCACGAGACTTTGACCAGCGCGCAAAAATGGAGGCTCTAGACCCTTCCAGAGCCGAGATATCGGATGTCAAAGTTTTGACCTGAAAAAAAAACATAAGGGGTAACACTGTCGTTTTTGGCCGAAATTTTGACCCCCTCCGATCTTCTTGAAACTCTGGATTCTGACAGAGGGCCACGAGACTTCGACCATCGCGCAAAAATGGAGGCTCTAGACCCTTCCAGAGCCGAGATATCGGAGGTCAAAGTTTTGACCTGAAAAAAAAACATAAGGGGTAACACTGTCGTTTTTGGCCGAAATTTTGACCCCCTCTGATCTTCTTGAAACTCTGGATTCTGACAGAGGGCCACGAGACTTCGACTAGCGCGCAAAAATTGAGGCTCTAGACCCTTCCAGAGCCGAGATATCGGATGTCAAAGTTTTGACCTGAAAAAAAAAACATAAGGGGTAACACTGTCGTTTTTGGCCGAAATTTTGACCCCCTCCGATCTTCTTGAAACTCTGGATTCTGACAAAGGGCCACGAGACTTCGACCAGCGCGCAAAAATGGAGGCTCTAGACCCTTCCAGGGCCGAGATATCGGATGTCAAAGTTTTGACCTGAAAAAAAAACATAAGGGGTAACACTGTCGTTTTTGGCCGAAATTTTGACCCCCTCCGATCTTCTTGAAACTCTGGATTCTGACAGAGGGCCACGAGACTTCGACCAGCGCGCAAAAATGGAGGCTCTAGACCCTTCCAGCGCCGAGATATCGGATGTCAAAGTTTTGACCCAAAAAAAAAACATAAGGGGTAACACTGTCGTTTTTGGCCGAAATTTTGACCCTCTCCGATCTTCTTGAAACTCTGGATTCTGACAGAGGGCCACGAGACTTCGACCAGCGCGCAAAAATGGAGGCTCTAGACCCTTCCAGAGCCGAGATATCGGATGTCAAGGTTTTGACCTGAAAAAAAACATAAGGGGTAACACTGTCGTTTTTGGCCGAAATTTTGACCCCCTCCGATCTTCTTGAAACTCTGGATTCTGACAGAGGGCCACGAGACTTCGACCAGCGCGCAAAAATGGAGGCTCTAGACCCTTCCAGAGCCGAGATATCGGATGTCAAAGTTTTGACCTGAAAAAAAAAACATAAGGGGTAACACTGTCGTTTTTGGCCGAAATTTTGACCCCCTCCGATCTTCTTGAAACTCTGGATTCTGACAGAGGGCCACGAGACTTCGACCAGCGCGCAAAAATGGAGGCTCTAGACCCTTCCAGAGCCGAGATATCGGATGTCAAAGTTTTGACCTGAAAAAAAAAAAAACATAAGGGGTAACACTGTCGTTTTTGGCCGAAATTTTGACCCCCTCCGATCTTCTTGAAACTCTGGATTCTGACAGAGGGCCACGAGACTTCGACCAGCGCGCAAAAATGGAGGCTCTAGACCCTTCCAGAGCCGAGATATCGGATGTCAAAGTTTTGACCTGAAAAAAAAACATAAGGGGTAACACTGTCGTTTTTGGCCGAAATTTTGACCCCCTCCGATCTTCTTGAAACTCTGGATTCTGACAGAGGGCCACGAGACTTCGACCAGCGCGCAAAAATGGAGGCTCTAGACCCTTCCAGAGCCGAGATATCAGATGTCAAAGTTTTGACTCGAAAAAAAAACATAAGGGGTAACACTGTTGTTTTTGGCCGAAATTTTGACCCCCTCCGATCTTCTTGAAACTCTGGATTCTGACAGAGGGCCACGAGACTTCGACCAGCGCGCAAAAATGGAGGCTCTAGACCCTACCAGAGCCGAGATATCGGATGTCAAAGTTTTGACCTGAAAAAAAAAAACATAAGGGGTAACACTGTCGTTTTTGGCCGAAATTTTGACCCCCTCCGATCTTCTTGAAACTCTGGATTCTGACAGAGGGCCACGAGACTTCGACCAGCGCGCAAAAATGGAGGCTCTAGACCCTTCCAGAGCCGAGATATCGGATGTCAAAGTTTTGACCTGAAAAAAAAACATAAGGGGTAACACTGTCGTTTTTGGCCGAAATTTTGACCCCCTCCGATCTTCTTGAAACTCTGGATTCTGACAGAGGGCCACGAGACTTCGACCAGCGCGCAAAAATGGAGGCTCTAGACCCTTCCAGAGCCGAGATATCGGATGTCAAAGTTTTGACCTGAAAAAAAAACATAAGGGGTAACACTGTCGTTTTTGGCCGAAATTTTGACCCCCTCCGATCTTCTTGAAACTCTGGATTCTGACAGAGGGCCACGAGACTTCGACCAGCGCGCAAAAATGGAGGCTCTAGACCCTTCCAGAGCCGAGATATCAGATGTCAAAGTTTTGACTCGAAAAAAAAAACATAAGGGGTAACACTGTTGTTTTTGGCCGAAATTTTGACCCCCTCCGATCTTCTTGAAACTCTGGATTCTGACAGAGGGCCACGAGACTTCGACCAGCGCGCAAAAATGGAGGCTCTAGACCCTACCAGAGCCGAGATATCGGATGTCAAAGTTTTGACCTGAAAAAAAAAAAACATAAGGGGTAACACTGTCGTTTTTGGCCGAAATTTTGACCCCCTCCGATCTTCTTGAAACTCTGGATTCTGACAGAGGGCCACGAGACTTCGACCAGCGCGCAAAAATGGAGGCTCTAGACCCTTCCAGAGCCGAGATATCGGATGTCAAAGTTTTGACCTGAAAAAAAAACATAAGGGGTAACACTGTCGTTTTTGGCCGAAATTTTGACCCCCTCCGATCTTCTTGAAACTCTGGATTCTGACAGAGGGCCACGAGACTTCGACCAGCGCGCAAAAATGGAGGCTCTAGACCCTTCCAGAGCCGAGATATCGGATGTCAAAGTTTTGACCTGAAAAAAAAACATAAGGGGTAACACTGTCGTTTTTGGCCGAAATTTTGACCCCCTCGGATCTTCTTGAAACTCTGGATTCTGACAGAGGGCCACGAGACTTCGACGAGCGCGCAAAAATGGAGGCTCTAGACCCTTCCAGAGCCGAGATATCGGATGTCAAAGTTTTGACCTGAAAAAAAAAACATAAGGGGTAACACTGTCGTTTTTGGCCGAAATTTTGACCCCCTCCGATCTTCTTGAAACTCTGGATTCTGACAGAGGGCCACGAGACTTCGACTAGCGCGCAAAAATGGAGGCTCTAGACCCTTCCAGAGCCGAGATATCGGATGTCAAAGTTTTGACTCGAAAAAAAAAACATAAGGGGTAACACTGTTGTTTTTGGCCGAAATTTTGACCCCCTCCGATCTTCTTGAAACTCTGGATTCTGACAGAGGGCCACGAGACTTCGACCAGCGCGCAAAAATGGAGGCTCTAGACCCTTCCAGAGCCGAGATATCGGATGTCAAAGTTTTGACCTGAAAAAAAACATAAGGGGTAACACTGTCGTTTTTGGCCGAAATTTTGACCCCCTCCGATCTTCTTGAAACTCTGGATTCTGACAGAGGGCCACGAGACTTCGACCAGCGCGCAAAAATGGAGGCTCTAGACCCTTCCAGAGCCGAGATATCGGATGTCAAAGTTTTGACCTGAAAAAAAAAACATAAGGGGTAACACTGTCGTTTTTGGCCGAAATTTTGACCCCCTCCGATCTTCTTGAAACTCTGGATTCTGACAGAGGGCCACGAGACTTCGACCAGCGCGCAAAAATGGAGGCTCTAGACCCTACCAGAGCCGAGATATCGGATGTCAAAGTTTTGACCTGAAAAAAAAAACATAAGGGGTAACACTGTCGTTTTTGGCCGAAATTTTGACCCCCTACGATCTTCTTGAAACTCTGGATTCTGACAGAGGGCCACGAGACTTCGACCAGCGCGCAAAAATGGAGGCTCTAGACCCTTCCAGAGCCGAGATATCGGATGTCAAAGTTTTGACGTGAAAAAAAAACATAAGGGGTAACACTGTCGTTTTTGGCCGAAATTTTGACCCCCTCCGATCTTCTTGAAACTCTGGATTCTGACAGAGGGCCACGAGACTTTGACCAGCGCGCAAAAATGGAGGCTCTAGACCCTTCCAGAGCCGAGATATCGGATGTCAAAGTTTTGACCTGAAAAAAAAACATAAGGGGTAACACTGTCGTTTTTGGCCAAAATTTTGACCGCCTCCGATCTTCTTGAAACTCTGGATTCTGACAGAGGGCCACGAGACTTCGACCAGCGCGCAAAAATGGAGGCTCTAGACCCTTCCAGAGCCGAGATATCGGATGTCAAAGTTTTGACCTGAAAAAAAAACATAAGGGGTAACACTGTCGTTTTTGGCCGAAATTTTGACCCCCTCCGATCTTCTTGAAACTCTGGATTCTGACAGAGGGCCACGAGACTTCGACCAGCGCGCAAAAATGGAGGCTCTAGACCCTTCCAGAGCCGAGATATCGGATGTCAAAGTTTTGACCTGAAAAAAAAACATAAGGGGTAACACTGTCGTTTTTGGCCGAAATTTTGACCCCCTCCGATCTTCTTGAAACTCTGGATTCTGACAGAGGGCCACGAGACTTCGACCAGCGCGCAAAAATGGAGGCTCTAGACCCTTCCAGAGCCGAGATATCGGATGTCAAAGTTTTGACGTGAAAAAAAAAACATAAGGGGTAACACTGTCGTTTTTGGCCGAAATTTTGACCCCCTCCGATCTTCTTGAAACTCTGGATTCTGACAGAGGGCCACGAGACTTTGACCAGCGCGCAAAAATGGAGGCTCTAGACCCTTCCAGAGCCGAGATATCGGATGTCAAAGTTTTGACCTGAAAAAAAAACATAAGGGGTAACACTGTCGTTTTTGGCCGAAATTTTGACCCCCTCCGATCTTCTTGAAACTCTGGATTCTGACAGAGGGCCACGAGACTTCGACCATCGCGCAAAAATGGAGGCTCTAGACCCTTCCAGAGCCGAGATATCGGAGGTCAAAGTTTTGACTCGAAAAAAAAAACATAAGGGGTAACACTGTCGTTTTTGGCCGAAATTTTGACCCCCTCCGATCTTCTTGAAACTCTGGATTCTGACAGGGGGCCACGAGACTTCGACCAGCGCGCAAAAATGGAGGCTCTAGACCCTTCCAGAGCCGAGATATTGGATGTCAAAGTTTTGACCTGAAAAAAAAAACATAAGGGGTAACACTGTCGTTTTTGGCCGAAATTTTGACCCCCTCCGATCTTCTTGAAACTCTGGATTCTGACAGAGGGCCACGAGACTTCGACCAGCGCGCAAAAATGGAGGCTCTAGACCCTTCCAGAGCCGAGATATCGGATGTCAAAGTTTTGACCTGAAAAAAAAAAAAAAACATAAGGGGTAACACTGTCGTTTTTGGCCGAAATTTTGACCCCCTCCGATCTTCTTGAAACTCTGGATTCTGACAGAGGGCCACGAGACTTCGACCAGCGCGCAAAAATGGAGGCTCTAGACCCTTCCAGAGCCGAGATATCGGATGTCAAAGTTTTGACCTGAAAAGAAAAAAACATAAGGGGTAACACTGTCGTTTTTGGCCGAAATTTTGACCCCCTCCGATCTTCTTGAAACTCTGGATTCTGACAGAGGGCCACGAGACTTCGACCAGCGCACAAAAATGGAGGCTCTATACCCTTCCAGAGCCGAGATATCGGATGTCAAAGTTTTGACCTGAAAAAAAAACATAAGGGGTAACACTGTCGTTTTTGGCCGAAATTTTGACCCCCTCCGATCTTCTTGAAACTCTGGATTCTGACAGAGGGCCACGAGACTTCGACCAGCGCGCAAAAATGGAGGCTCTAGACCAGGGGTGGGCAAACTTTATGGCTCAAGGGCCACACTGGGTTTCAAAATTTGACAGAGGGCCGGCCATTTACGTGGATCACGTAATTTACATAGTATATTAATTTATATGCTATAGATATCCCCATTTAGCATTGTTATATTTTGGGGTTATTTTTTTATTTAATTTTATATTTATTTTAATTTTATATATATTTATATTCTTTTTAAATATTGTTTATCCTTAGTATTATTTAATGAGCCTAACAGTAAAGTAGAATCAAAACACCAGCAAGTGTACACGTAGTAGAGTAAAAATTAGAGAAATGGTAAATGGACTGCATTTATATAGCACTTCCTTAGACCCAATGGCCACCAAAGCGCTTTACAATTTGCCTCACATTCACCCATTCACACACACACCGACGGCAGCCATGCAAGGCGCCATCCAGCTCGTCGGGAGCAGCTGGGGTTAGGTGTCTTGCTCATGGTCCATGGTGCTCACACCTCGACACTTGGTCAGGTGGAACCGAGGATTGAACCAGCAACCTTTCGGTTTATAGACAACCCACAAGAACCACTGAGCCATTGCCGCCCCAATGAATGCCGCACCAATGAAGGAACGTTACATTAATTCAACTTTATTAAAACTCCATATGGTAATCAAATTGCACTTAATACACAAACGTCATACATTTGTGAAAAAAATAAAATAAAAATAATAAAAATGTACCAATTTATTTTAAGTATGATAAAATGTAAAAATCAAAAGCAGATAAGAACATTTATTGAACAAACGGCAGAGACGGGAGCGTAGCGAGGCGGCCGATAAAGGTAACCGGAAGCAGTCCAAGAGACAAATACAGAGGAGAAAAGAAACTAAATATCAAAAGAAAAACTAAAAATCAAATGAAAACTAATCAGGTGTACAAGTGGTTACTAACATTTTTTTTCTCTGTGAGTTTCCAAAAAAGGAAAAAACATTAACGTGCAACAAGGAGCCTTGTTGTGCTTAAGTCGCTGTCTGAAGGAGTGCTGAAATGTCAATGATTCAATCGTGCAAACGTTCTGGTTCCTGGGATATTAGTTATAAATTGCATATGACAAATTACAAAAAACGGTCTGACTCTGCGGCGTGAGTGTAACGGAGGCCAGCTAGTAGTTGCTGTGCGAGTAAACCTCACTCCCCGATCTCAATAGGCGCTCTAGCGACAGATGCTAGAGGCTGCAGTCTCTAGCCTCCTTGTTAGCGCGCCTGACTCTCATGCCGGAGACCCGGGTTCGAGACCCACTCGGAGCGAGGCGAGTTGGACCCGGGTGTGTGAGGGGTTACATGAGCTTTGCAATGTAACCTTTTTTTATTCACTGTATGGTTTCCATGGTGACGCGTCATTGCTTGTCACGTGACACACCGCAGCACAGCCACAACAGCTCTGAATGAATGAGCTGCTTTATTCAAGTATTGCAGGAAAAAGGCAAAATGAATGTGTGACAGGGATGTTGGTTCGGTGAATGGGTGATGGAAGGAGACACAGGGTCGGCGAATACTGGAGCTAATGCACTTTATTGAGTTACTTTCTCTCCCCACAGCGTTTGCTCGCGCTCACACAATTAATTCAGAATATTTCAAAAACAAATCACATATAAAACAGTACTCTTCCCGCTGGATTCAGCTTCTTAGGTCACAAATGCAGCAACACTCTTTCCACTGAAACAGCTTGCAGCCCAGCGTTTTCTCTCTCTCGACAGCGCGTGCACGAGCTCCCAGTCTCTCTCTCTCCACACTCTGTCAGCACGGCCCGCCTACCGCTCGGCTCCCCCCTCGCTCTCCAGCCACAGACCGCGCTGCACAACGCTCCCCATGCAAATGCAATCTCTATGACAATATTTTAAATACTCGACGGGCCGGATTAAACAGCCTAACGGGCCGCATGTGGCCCGCGGGCCGTAGTTTGCCCACCTCTGCTCTAGACCCTTCCAGAGCCGAGATATCGGATGTCAAAGTTTTGACCTGAAAAAAAAAACATAAGGGGTAACACTGTCGTTTTTGGCCGAAATTTTGACCCCCTCCGATCTTCTTGAAACTCTGGATTCTGACAGAGGGCCACGAGACTTCGACCAGCGCGCAAAAATGGAGGCTCTAGACCCTTCCAGAGCCGAGATATCGGATGTCAAAGTTTTGACCTGAAAAAAAAAACATAAGGGGTAACACTGTCGTTTTTGGCCGAAATTTTGACCCCCTCCGATCTTCTTGAAACTCTGGATTCTGACAGAGGGCCACGAGACTTCGACCAGCGCGCAAAAATGGAGGCTCTAGACCCTTCCAGAGCCGAGATATCGGATGTCAAAGTTTTGACCTGAAACAAAAAACATAAGGGGTAACACTGTCGTTTTTGGCCGAAATTTTGACCCCCTCCGATCTTCTTGAAACTCTGGATTTTGACAGAGGGCCACGAGACTTCGACCAGCGCGCAAAAATGGAGGCTCTAGACCCTTCCAGCGCCGAGATATCGGATGTCAAAGTTTTGACCCAAAAAAAAAAAAACATAAGGGGTAACACTGTCGTTTTTGGCCGAAATTTTGACCCTCTCCGATCTTCTTGAAACTCTGGATTCTGACAGAGGGCCACGAGACTTCGACCAGCGCGCAAAAATGGAGGCTCTAGACCCTTCCAGAGCCGAGATATCGGATGTCAAAGTTTTGACCTGAAAAAAAAACATAAGGGGTAACACTGTCGTTTTTGGCCGAAATTTTGACCCCCTCCGATCTTCTTGAAACTCTGGATTCTGACAGAGGGCCACGAGACTTCGACCAGCGCGCAAAAATGGAGGCTCTAGACCCTTCCAGAGCCGAGATATCGGATGTCAAAGTTTTGACCTGAAAAAAAAAACATAAGGGGTAACACTGTCGTTTTTGGCCGAAATTTTGACCCCCTCCGATCTTCTTGAAACTCTGGATTCTGACAGAGGGCCACGAGACTTCGACCAGCGCGCAAAAATGGAGGCTCTAGACCCTACCAGAGCCGAGATATCGGATGTCAAAGTTTTGACCTGAAAAAAAAAACATAAGGGGTAACACTGTCGTTTTTGGCCGAAATTTTGACCCCCTACGATCTTCTTGAAACTCTGGATTCTGACAGAGGGCCACGAGACTTCGACCAGCGCGCAAAAATGGAGGCTCTAGACCCTTCCAGAGCCGAGATATCGGATGTCAAAGTTTTGACGTGAAAAAAAAACATAAGGGGTAACACTGTCGTTTTTGGCCGAAATTTTGACCCCCTCCGATCTTCTTGAAACTCTGGATTCTGACAGAGGGCCACGAGACTTTGACCAGCGCGCAAAAATGGAGGCTCTAGACCCTTCCAGAGCCGAGATATCGGATGTCAAAGTTTTGACCTGAAAAAAAAACATAAGGGGTAACACTGTCGTTTTTGGCCAAAATTTTGACCGCCTCCGATCTTCTTGAAACTCTGGATTCTGACAGAGGGCCACGAGACTTCGACCAGCGCGCAAAAATGGAGGCTCTAGACCCTTCCAGAGCCGAGATATCGGATGTCAAAGTTTTGACCTGAAAAAAAAACATAAGGGGTAACACTGTCGTTTTTGGCCGAAATTTTGACCCCCTCCGATCTTCTTGAAACTCTGGATTCTGACAGAGGGCCACGAGACTTCGACCAGCGCGCAAAAATGGAGGCTCTAGACCCTTCCAGAGCCGAGATATCGGATGTCAAAGTTTTGACCTGAAAAAAAAACATAAGGGGTAACACTGTCGTTTTTGGCCGAAATTTTGACCCCCTCCGATCTTCTTGAAACTCTGGATTCTGACAGAGGGCCACGAGACTTCGACCAGCGCGCAAAAATGGAGGCTCTAGACCCTTCCAGAGCCGAGATATCGGATGTCAAAGTTTTGACGTGAAAAAAAAAACATAAGGGGTAACACTGTCGTTTTTGGCCGAAATTTTGACCCCCTCCGATCTTCTTGAAACTCTGGATTCTGACAGAGGGCCACGAGACTTTGACCAGCGCGCAAAAATGGAGGCTCTAGACCCTTCCAGAGCCGAGATATCGGATGTCAAAGTTTTGACCTGAAAAAAAAACATAAGGGGTAACACTGTCGTTTTTGGCCGAAATTTTGACCCCCTCCGATCTTCTTGAAACTCTGGATTCTGACAGAGGGCCACGAGACTTCGACCATCGCGCAAAAATGGAGGCTCTAGACCCTTCCAGAGCCGAGATATCGGAGGTCAAAGTTTTGACTCGAAAAAAAAAACATAAGGGGTAACACTGTCGTTTTTGGCCGAAATTTTGACCCCCTCCGATCTTCTTGAAACTCTGGATTCTGACAGGGGGCCACGAGACTTCGACCAGCGCGCAAAAATGGAGGCTCTAGACCCTTCCAGAGCCGAGATATTGGATGTCAAAGTTTTGACCTGAAAAAAAAAACATAAGGGGTAACACTGTCGTTTTTGGCCGAAATTTTGACCCCCTCCGATCTTCTTGAAACTCTGGATTCTGACAGAGGGCCACGAGACTTCGACCAGCGCGCAAAAATGGAGGCTCTAGACCCTTCCAGAGCCGAGATATCGGATGTCAAAGTTTTGACCTGAAAAAAAAAAAAAAACATAAGGGGTAACACTGTCGTTTTTGGCCGAAATTTTGACCCCCTCCGATCTTCTTGAAACTCTGGATTCTGACAGAGGGCCACGAGACTTCGACCAGCGCGCAAAAATGGAGGCTCTAGACCCTTCCAGAGCCGAGATATCGGATGTCAAAGTTTTGACCTGAAAAGAAAAAAACATAAGGGGTAACACTGTCGTTTTTGGCCGAAATTTTGACCCCCTCCGATCTTCTTGAAACTCTGGATTCTGACAGAGGGCCACGAGACTTCGACCAGCGCACAAAAATGGAGGCTCTATACCCTTCCAGAGCCGAGATATCGGATGTCAAAGTTTTGACCTGAAAAAAAAACATAAGGGGTAACACTGTCGTTTTTGGCCGAAATTTTGACCCCCTCCGATCTTCTTGAAACTCTGGATTCTGACAGAGGGCCACGAGACTTCGACCAGCGCGCAAAAATGGAGGCTCTAGACCAGGGGTGGGCAAACTTTATGGCTCAAGGGCCACACTGGGTTTCAAAATTTGACAGAGGGCCGGCCATTTACGTGGATCACGTAATTTACATAGTATATTAATTTATATGCTATAGATATCCCCATTTAGCATTGTTATATTTTGGGGTTATTTTTTTATTTAATTTTATATTTATTTTAATTTTATATATATTTATATTCTTTTTAAATATTGTTTATCCTTAGTATTATTTAATGAGCCTAACAGTAAAGTAGAATCAAAACACCAGCAAGTGTACACGTAGTAGAGTAAAAATTAGAGAAATGGTAAATGGACTGCATTTATATAGCACTTCCTTAGACCCAATGGCCACCAAAGCGCTTTACAATTTGCCTCACATTCACCCATTCACACACACACCGACGGCAGCCATGCAAGGCGCCATCCAGCTCGTCGGGAGCAGCTGGGGTTAGGTGTCTTGCTCATGGTCCATGGTGCTCACACCTCGACACTTGGTCAGGTGGAACCGAGGATTGAACCAGCAACCTTTCGGTTTATAGACAACCCACAAGAACCACTGAGCCATTGCCGCCCCAACGAATGCCGCACCAATGAAGGAACGTTACATTAATTCAACTTTATTAAAACTCCATATGGTAATCAAATTGCACTTAATACACAAACGTCATACATTTGTGAAAAAAATAAAATAAAAATAATAAAAATGTACCAATTTATTTTAAGTATGATAAAATGTAAAAATCAAAAGCAGATAAGAACATTTATTGAACAAACGGCAGAGACGGGAGCGTAGCGAGGCGGCCGATAAAGGTAACCGGAAGCAGTCCAAGAGACAAATACAGAGGAGAAAAGAAACTAAATATCAAAAGAAAAACTAAAAATCAAATGAAAACTAATCAGGTGTACAAGTGGTTACTAACATTTTTTTTCTCTGTGAGTTTCCAAAAAAGGAAAAAACATTAACGTGCAACAAGGAGCCTTGTTGTGCTTAAGTCGCTGTCTGAAGGAGTGCTGAAATGTCAATGATTCAATCGTGCAAACGTTCTGGTTCCTGGGATATTAGTTATAAATTGCATATGACAAATTACAAAAAACGGTCTGACTCTGCGGCGTGAGTGTAACGGAGGCCAGCTAGTAGTTGCTGTGCGAGTAAACCTCACTCCCCGATCTCAATAGGCGCTCTAGCGACAGATGCTAGAGGCTGCAGTCTCTAGCCTCCTTGTTAGCGCGCCTGACTCTCATGCCGGAGACCCGGGTTCGAGACCCACTCGGAGCGAGGCGAGTTGGACCCGGGTGTGTGAGGGGTTACATGAGCTTTGCAATGTAACCTTTTTTTATTCACTGTATGGTTTCCATGGTGACGCGTCATTGCTTGTCACGTGACACACCGCAGCACAGCCACAACAGCTCTGAATGAATGAGCTGCTTTATTCAAGTATTGCAGGAAAAAGGCAAAATGAATGTGTGACAGGGATGTTGGTTCGGTGAATGGGTGATGGAAGGAGACACAGGGTCGGCGAATACTGGAGCTAATGCACTTTATTGAGTTACTTTCTCTCCCCACAGCGTTTGCTCGCGCTCACACAATTAATTCAGAATATTTCAAAAACAAATCACATATAAAACAGTACTCTTCCCGCTGGATTCAGCTTCTTAGGTCACAAATGCAGCAACACTCTTTCCACTGAAACAGCTTGCAGCCCAGCGTTTTCTCTCTCTCGACAGCGCGTGCACGAGCTCCCAGTCTCTCTCTCTCCACACTCTGTCAGCACGGCCCGCCTACCGCTCGGCTCCCCCCTCGCTCTCCAGCCACAGACCGCGCTGCACAACGCTCCCCATGCAAATGCAATCTCTATGACAATATTTTAAATACTCGACGGGCCGGATTAAACAGCCTAACGGGCCGCATGTGGCCCGCGGGCCGTAGTTTGCCCACCTCTGCTCTAGACCCTTCCAGAGCCGAGATATCGGATGTCAAAGTTTTGACCTGAAAAAAAAAACATAAGGGGTAACACTGTCGTTTTTGGCCGAAATTTTGACCCCCTCCGATCTTCTTGAAACTCTGGATTCTGACAGAGGGCCACGAGACTTCGACCAGCGCGCAAAAATGGAGGCTCTAGACCCTTCCAGAGCCGAGATATCGGATGTCAAAGTTTTGACCTGAAAAAAAAAACATAAGGGGTAACACTGTCGTTTTTGGCCGAAATTTTGACCCCCTCCGATCTTCTTGAAACTCTGGATTCTGACAGAGGGCCACGAGACTTCGACCAGCGCGCAAAAATGGAGGCTCTAGACCCTTCCAGAGCCGAGATATCGGATGTCAAAGTTTTGACCTGAAACAAAAAACATAAGGGGTAACACTGTCGTTTTTGGCCGAAATTTTGACCCCCTCCGATCTTCTTGAAACTCTGGATTTTGACAGAGGGCCACGAGACTTCGACCAGCGCGCAAAAATGGAGGCTCTAGACCCTTCCAGCGCCGAGATATCGGATGTCAAAGTTTTGACCCAAAAAAAAAAAACATAAGGGGTAACACTGTCGTTTTTGGCCGAAATTTTGACCCTCTCCGATCTTCTTGAAACTCTGGATTCTGACAGAGGGCCACGAGACTTCGACCAGCGCGCAAAAATGGAGGCTCTAGACCCTTCCAGAGCCGAGATATCGGATGTCAAAGTTTTGACCTGAAAAAAAAACATAAGGGGTAACACTGTCGTTTTTGGCCGAAATTTTGACCCCCTCCGATCTTCTTGAAACTCTGGATTCTGACAGAGGGCCACGAGACTTCGACCATCGCGCAAAAATGGAGGCTCTAGACCCTTCCAGAGCCGAGATATCGGATGTCAAAGTTTTGACCTGAAAAAAAAAACATAAGGGGTAACACTGTCGTTTTTGGCCGAAATTTTGACCCCCTCCGATCTTCTTGAAACTCTGGATTCTGACAGAGGGCCACGAGACTTCGACCAGCGCGCAAAAATGGAGGCTCTAGACCCTACCAGAGCCGAGATATCGGATGTCAAAGTTTTGACCTGAAAAAAAAAAACATAAGGGGTAACACTGTCGTTTTTGGCCGAAATTTTGACCCCCTACGATCTTCTTGAAACTCTGGATTCTGACAGAGGGCCACGAGACTTCGACCAGCGCGCAAAAATGGAGGCTCTAGACCCTTCCAGAGCCGAGATATCGGATGTCAAAGTTTTGACGTGAAAAAAAAACATAAGGGGTAACACTGTCGTTTTTGGCCGAAATTTTGACCCCCTCCGATCTTCTTGAAACTCTGGATTCTGACAGAGGGCCACGAGACTTTGACCAGCGCGCAAAAATGGAGGCTCTAGACCCTTCCAGAGCCGAGATATCGGATGTCAAAGTTTTGACCTGAAAAAAAAACATAAGGGGTAACACTGTCGTTTTTGGCCAAAATTTTGACCGCCTCCGATCTTCTTGAAACTCTGGATTCTGACAGAGGGCCACGAGACTTCGACCAGCGCGCAAAAATGGAGGCTCTAGACCCTTCCAGAGCCGAGATATCGGATGTCAAAGTTTTGACCTGAAAAAAAAACATAAGGGGTAACACTGTCGTTTTTGGCCGAAATTTTGACCCCCTCCGATCTTCTTGAAACTCTGGATTCTGACAGAGGGCCACGAGACTTCGACCAGCGCGCAAAAATGGAGGCTCTAGACCCTTCCAGAGCCGAGATATCGGATGTCAAAGTTTTGACCTGAAAAAAAAACATAAGGGGTAACACTGTCGTTTTTGGCCGAAATTTTGACCCCCTCCGATCTTCTTGAAACTCTGGATTCTGACAGAGGGCCACGAGACTTCGACCAGCGCGCAAAAATGGAGGCTCTAGACCCTTCCAGAGCCGAGATATCGGATGTCAAAGTTTTGACGTGAAAAAAAAAACATAAGGGGTAACACTGTCGTTTTTGGCCGAAATTTTGACCCCCTCCGATCTTCTTGAAACTCTGGATTCTGACAGAGGGCCACGAGACTTTGACCAGCGCGCAAAAATGGAGGCTCTAGACCCTTCCAGAGCCGAGATATCGGATGTCAAAGTTTTGACCTGAAAAAAAAACATAAGGGGTAACACTGTCGTTTTTGGCCGAAATTTTGACCCCCTCCGATCTTCTTGAAACTCTGGATTCTGACAGAGGGCCACGAGACTTCGACCATCGCGCAAAAATGGAGGCTCTAGACCCTTCCAGAGCCGAGATATCGGAGGTCAAAGTTTTGACTCGAAAAAAAAAACATAAGGGGTAACACTGTCGTTTTTGGCCGAAATTTTGACCCCCTCCGATCTTCTTGAAACTCTGGATTCTGACAGGGGGCCACGAGACTTCGACCAGCGCGCAAAAATGGAGGCTCTAGACCCTTCCAGAGCCGAGATATTGGATGTCAAAGTTTTGACCTGAAAAAAAAAACATAAGGGGTAACACTGTCGTTTTTGGCCGAAATTTTGACCCCCTCCGATCTTCTTGAAACTCTGGATTCTGACAGAGGGCCACGAGACTTCGACCAGCGCGCAAAAATGGAGGCTCTAGACCCTTCCAGAGCCGAGATATCGGATGTCAAAGTTTTGACCTGAAAAAAAAAAAAACATAAGGGGTAACACTGTCGTTTTTGGCCGAAATTTTGACCCCCTCCGATCTTCTTGAAACTCTGGATTCTGACAGAGGGCCACGAGACTTCGACCAGCGCGCAAAAATGGAGGCTCTAGACCCTTCCAGCGCCGAGATATCGGATGTCAAAGTTTTGACCCAAAAAAAAAAAAACATAAGGGGTAACACTGTCGTTTTTGGCCGAAATTTTGACCCTCTCCGATCTTCTTGAAACTCTGGATTCTGACAGAGGGCCACGAGACTTCGACCAGCGCGCAAAAATGGAGGCTCTAGACCCTTCCAGAGCCGAGATATCGGATGTCAAAGTTTTGACCTGAAAAAAAAACATAAGGGGTAACACTGTCGTTTTTGGCCGAAATTTTGACCCCCTCCGATCTTCTTGAAACTCTGGATTCTGACAGAGGGCCACGAGACTTCGACCATCGCGCAAAAATGGAGGCTCTAGACCCTTCCAGAGCCGAGATATCGGATGTCAAAGTTTTGACCTGAAAAAAAAAACATAAGGGGTAACACTGTCGTTTTTGGCCGAAATTTTGACCCCCTCCGATCTTCTTGAAACTCTGGATTCTGACAGAGGGCCACGAGACTTCGACCAGCGCGCAAAAATGGAGGCTCTAGACCCTACCAGAGCCGAGATATCGGATGTCAAAGTTTTGACCTGAAAAAAAAAACATAAGGGGTAACACTGTCGTTTTTGGCCGAAATTTTGACCCCCTACGATCTTCTTGAAACTCTGGATTCTGACAGAGGGCCACGAGACTTCGACCAGCGCGCAAAAATGGAGGCTCTAGACCCTTCCAGAGCCGAGATATCGGATGTCAAAGTTTTGACGTGAAAAAAAAACATAAGGGGTAACACTGTCGTTTTTGGCCGAAATTTTGACCCCCTCCGATCTTCTTGAAACTCTGGATTCTGACAGAGGGCCACGAGACTTTGACCAGCGCGCAAAAATGGAGGCTCTAGACCCTTCCAGAGCCGAGATATCGGATGTCAAAGTTTTGACCTGAAAAAAAAACATAAGGGGTAACACTGTCGTTTTTGGCCAAAATTTTGACCGCCTCCGATCTTCTTGAAACTCTGGATTCTGACAGAGGGCCACGAGACTTCGACCAGCGCGCAAAAATGGAGGCTCTAGACCCTTCCAGAGCCGAGATATCGGATGTCAAAGTTTTGACCTGAAAAAAAAACATAAGGGGTAACACTGTCGTTTTTGGCCGAAATTTTGACCCCCTCCGATCTTCTTGAAACTCTGGATTCTGACAGAGGGCCACGAGACTTCGACCAGCGCGCAAAAATGGAGGCTCTAGACCCTTCCAGAGCCGAGATATCGGATGTCAAAGTTTTGACCTGAAAAAAAAACATAAGGGGTAACACTGTCGTTTTTGGCCGAAATTTTGACCCCCTCCGATCTTCTTGAAACTCTGGATTCTGACAGAGGGCCACGAGACTTCGACCAGCGCGCAAAAATGGAGGCTCTAGACCCTTCCAGAGCCGAGATATCGGATGTCAAAGTTTTGACGTGAAAAAAAAAACATAAGGGGTAACACTGTCGTTTTTGGCCGAAATTTTGACCCCCTCCGATCTTCTTGAAACTCTGGATTCTGACAGAGGGCCACGAGACTTTGACCAGCGCGCAAAAATGGAGGCTCTAGACCCTTCCAGAGCCGAGATATCGGATGTCAAAGTTTTGACCTGAAAAAAAAAACATAAGGGGTAACACTGTCGTTTTTGGCCGAAATTTTGACCCCCTCCGATCTTCTTGAAACTCTGGATTCTGACAGAGGGCCACGAGACTTCGACCAGCGCGCAAAAATGGAGGCTCTAGACCCTTCCAGAGCCGAGATATCGGATGTCAAAGTTTTGACTTGAAAAAAAAAACATAAGGGGTAACACTGTCGTTTTTGGCCGAAATTTTGACCCCCTCCGATCTTCTTGAAACTCTGGATTCTGACAGAGGGCCACGAGACTTCGACCAGCGCGCAAAAATGGAGGCTCTAGACCCTACCAGAGCCGAGATATCGGATGTCAAAGTTTTGACCTGAAAAAAAAAACATAAGGGGTAACACTGTCGTTTTTGGCCGAAATTTTGACCCCCTACGATCTTCTTGAAACTCTGGATTCTGACAGAGGGCCACGAGACTTCGACCAGCGCGCAAAAATGGAGGCTCTAGACCCTTCCAGAGCCGAGATATCGGATGTCAAAGTTTTGACGTGAAAAAAAAACATAAGGGGTAACACTGTCGTTTTTGGCCGAAATTTTGACCCCCTCCGATCTTCTTGAAACTCTGGATTCTGACAGAGGGCCACGAGACTTTGACCAGCGCGCAAAAATGGAGGCTCTAGACCCTTCCAGAGCCGAGATATCGGATGTCAAAGTTTTGACCTGAAAAAAAAACATAAGGGGTAACACTGTCGTTTTTGGCCAAAATTTTGACCGCCTCCGATCTTCTTGAAACTCTGGATTCTGACAGAGGGCCACGAGACTTCGACCAGCGCGCAAAAATGGAGGCTCTAGACCCTTCCAGAGCCGAGATATCGGATGTCAAAGTTTTGACCTGAAAAAAAAACATAAGGGGTAACACTGTCGTTTTTGGCCGAAATTTTGACCCCCTCCGATCTTCTTGAAACTCTGGATTCTGACAGAGGGCCACGAGACTTCGACCAGCGCGCAAAAATGGAGGCTCTAGACCCTTCCAGAGCCGAGATATCGGATGTCAAAGTTTTGACCTGAAAAAAAAACATAAGGGGTAACACTGTCGTTTTTGGCCGAAATTTTGACCCCCTCCGATCTTCTTGAAACTCTGGATTCTGACAGAGGGCCACGAGACTTCGACCAGCGCGCAAAAATGGAGGCTCTAGACCCTTCCAGAGCCGAGATATCGGATGTCAAAGTTTTGACGTGAAAAAAAAAACATAAGGGGTAACACTGTCGTTTTTGGCCGAAATTTTGACCCCCTCCGATCTTCTTGAAACTCTGGATTCTGACAGAGGGCCACGAGACTTTGACCAGCGCGCAAAAATGGAGGCTCTAGACCCTTCCAGAGCCGAGATATCGGATGTCAAAGTTTTGACCTGAAAAAAAAACATAAGGGGTAACACTGTCGTTTTTGGCCGAAATTTTGACCCCCTCCGATCTTCTTGAAACTCTGGATTCTGACAGAGGGCCACGAGACTTCGACCATCGCGCAAAAATGGAGGCTCTAGACCCTTCCAGAGCCGAGATATCGGAGGTCAAAGTTTTGACTCGAAAAAAAAAACATAAGGGGTAACACTGTCGTTTTTGGCCGAAATTTTGACCCCCTCCGATCTTCTTGAAACTCTGGATTCTGACAGGGGGCCACGAGACTTCGACCAGCGCGCAAAAATGGAGGCTCTAGACCCTTCCAGAGCCGAGATATTGGATGTCAAAGTTTTGACCTGAAAAAAAAAACATAAGGGGTAACACTGTCGTTTTTGGCCGAAATTTTGACCCCCTCCGATCTTCTTGAAACTCTGGATTCTGACAGAGGGCCACGAGACTTCGACCAGCGCGCAAAAATGGAGGCTCTAGACCCTTCCAGAGCCGAGATATCGGATGTCAAAGTTTTGACCTGAAAAAAAAAAAAACATAAGGGGTAACACTGTCGTTTTTGGCCGAAATTTTGACCCCCTCCGATCTTCTTGAAACTCTGGATTCTGACAGAGGGCCACGAGACTTCGACCAGCGCGCAAAAATGGAGGCTCTAGACCCTTCCAGCGCCGAGATATCGGATGTCAAAGTTTTGACCCAAAAAAAAAAAAACATAAGGGGTAACACTGTCGTTTTTGGCCGAAATTTTGACCCTCTCCGATCTTCTTGAAACTCTGGATTCTGACAGAGGGCCACGAGACTTCGACCAGCGCGCAAAAATGGAGGCTCTAGACCCTTCCAGAGCCGAGATATCGGATGTCAAAGTTTTGACCTGAAAAAAAAACATAAGGGGTAACACTGTCGTTTTTGGCCGAAATTTTGACCCCCTCCGATCTTCTTGAAACTCTGGATTCTGACAGAGGGCCACGAGACTTCGACCATCGCGCAAAAATGGAGGCTCTAGACCCTTCCAGAGCCGAGATATCGGATGTCAAAGTTTTGACCTGAAAAAAAAAACATAAGGGGTAACACTGTCGTTTTTGGCCGAAATTTTGACCCCCTCCGATCTTCTTGAAACTCTGGATTCTGACAGAGGGCCACGAGACTTCGACCAGCGCGCAAAAATGGAGGCTCTAGACCCTACCAGAGCCGAGATATCGGATGTCAAAGTTTTGACCTGAAAAAAAAAACATAAGGGGTAACACTGTCGTTTTTGGCCGAAATTTTGACCCCCTACGATCTTCTTGAAACTCTGGATTCTGACAGAGGGCCACGAGACTTCGACCAGCGCGCAAAAATGGAGGCTCTAGACCCTTCCAGAGCCGAGATATCGGATGTCAAAGTTTTGACGTGAAAAAAAAACATAAGGGGTAACACTGTCGTTTTTGGCCGAAATTTTGACCCCCTCCGATCTTCTTGAAACTCTGGATTCTGACAGAGGGCCACGAGACTTTGACCAGCGCGCAAAAATGGAGGCTCTAGACCCTTCCAGAGCCGAGATATCGGATGTCAAAGTTTTGACCTGAAAAAAAAACATAAGGGGTAACACTGTCGTTTTTGGCCAAAATTTTGACCGCCTCCGATCTTCTTGAAACTCTGGATTCTGACAGAGGGCCACGAGACTTCGACCAGCGCGCAAAAATGGAGGCTCTAGACCCTTCCAGAGCCGAGATATCGGATGTCAAAGTTTTGACCTGAAAAAAAAACATAAGGGGTAACACTGTCGTTTTTGGCCGAAATTTTGACCCCCTCCGATCTTCTTGAAACTCTGGATTCTGACAGAGGGCCACGAGACTTCGACCAGCGCGCAAAAATGGAGGCTCTAGACCCTTCCAGAGCCGAGATATCGGATGTCAAAGTTTTGACCTGAAAAAAAAACATAAGGGGTAACACTGTCGTTTTTGGCCGAAATTTTGACCCCCTCCGATCTTCTTGAAACTCTGGATTCTGACAGAGGGCCACGAGACTTCGACCAGCGCGCAAAAATGGAGGCTCTAGACCCTTCCAGAGCCGAGATATCGGATGTCAAAGTTTTGACGTGAAAAAAAAACATAAGGGGTAACACTGTCGTTTTTGGCCGAAATTTTGACCCCCTCCGATCTTCTTGAAACTCTGGATTCTGACAGAGGGCCACGAGACTTTGACCAGCGCGCAAAAATGGAGGCTCTAGACCCTTCCAGAGCCGAGATATCGGATGTCAAAGTTTTGACCTGAAAAAAAAAACATAAGGGGTAACACTGTCGTTTTTGGCCGAAATTTTGACCCCCTCCGATCTTCTTGAAACTCTGGATTCTGACAGAGGGCCACGAGACTTCGACCAGCGCGCAAAAATGGAGGCTCTAGACCCTTCCAGAGCCGAGATATCGGATGTCAAAGTTTTGACCTGAAAAAAAAAACATAAGGGGTAACACTGTCGTTTTTGGCCGAAATTTTGACCCCCTCCGATCTTCTTGAAACTCTGGATTCTGACAGAGGGCCACGAGACTTCGACCAGCGCGCAAAAATGGAGGCTCTAGACCCTACCAGAGCCGAGATATCGGATGTCAAAGTTTTGACCTGAAAAAAAAAACATAAGGGGTAACACTGTCGTTTTTGGCCGAAATTTTGACCCCCTACGATCTTCTTGAAACTCTGGATTCTGACAGAGGGCCACGAGACTTCGACCAGCGCGCAAAAATGGAGGCTCTAGACCCTTCCAGAGCCGAGATATCGGATGTCAAAGTTTTGACGTGAAAAAAAAACATAAGGGGTAACACTGTCGTTTTTGGCCGAAATTTTGACCCCCTCCGATCTTCTTGAAACTCTGGATTCTGACAGAGGGCCACGAGACTTTGACCAGCGCGCAAAAATGGAGGCTCTAGACCCTTCCAGAGCCGAGATATCGGATGTCAAAGTTTTGACCTGAAAAAAAAACATAAGGGGTAACACTGTCGTTTTTGGCCAAAATTTTGACCGCCTCCGATCTTCTTGAAACTCTGGATTCTGACAGAGGGCCACGAGACTTCGACCAGCGCGCAAAAATGGAGGCTCTAGACCCTTCCAGAGCCGAGATATCGGATGTCAAAGTTTTGACCTGAAAAAAAAACATAAGGGGTAACACTGTCGTTTTTGGCCGAAATTTTGACCCCCTCCGATCTTCTTGAAACTCTGGATTCTGACAGAGGGCCACGAGACTTCGACCAACGCGCAAAAATGGAGGCTCTAGACCCTTCCAGAGCCGAGATATCGGATGTCAAAGTTTTGACCTGAAAAAAAAACATAAGGGGTAACACTGTCGTTTTTGGCCGAAATTTTGACCCCCTCCGATCTTCTTGAAACTCTGGATTCTGACAGAGGGCCACGAGACTTCGACCAGCGCGCAAAAATGGAGGCTCTAGACCCTTCCAGAGCCGAGATATCGGATGTCAAAGTTTTGACGTGAAAAAAAAAACATAAGGGGTAACACTGTCGTTTTTGGCCGAAATTTTGACCCCCTCCGATCTTCTTGAAACTCTGGATTCTGACAGAGGGCCACGAGACTTTGACCAGCGCGCAAAAATGGAGGCTCTAGACCCTTCCAGAGCCGAGATATCGGATGTCAAAGTTTTGACCTGAAAAAAAAACATAAGGGGTAACACTGTCGTTTTTGGCCGAAATTTTGACCCCCTCCGATCTTCTTGAATCTCTGGATTCTGACAGAGGGCCACGAGACTTCGACCATCGCGCAAAAATGGAGGCTCTAGACCCTTCCAGAGCCGAGATATCGGAGGTCAAAGTTTTGACTCGAAAAAAAAAACATAAGGGGTAACACTGTCGTTTTTGGCCGAAATTTTGACCCCCTCCGATCTTCTTGAAACTCTGGATTCTGACAGGGGGCCACGAGACTTCGACCAGCGCGCAAAAATGGAGGCTCTAGACCCTTCCAGAGCCGAGATATTGGATGTCAAAGTTTTGACCTGAAAAGAAAAAAACATAAGGGGTAACACTGTCGTTTTTGGCCGAAATTTTGACCCCCTCCGATCTTCTTGAAACTCTGGATTCTGACAGAGGGCCACGAGACTTCGACCAGCGCACAAAAATGGAGGCTCTATACCCTTCCAGAGCCGAGATATCGGATGTCAAAGTTTTGACCTGAAAAAAAAACATAAGGGGTAACACTGTCGTTTTTGGCCGAAATTTTGACCCCCTCCGATCTTCTTGAAACTCTGGATTCTGACAGAGGGCCACGAGACTTCGACCAGCGCGCAAAAATGGAGGCTCTAGACCAGGGGTGGGCAAACTTTATGGCTCAAGGGCCACACTGGGTTTCAAAATTTGACAGAGGGCCGGCCATTTACGTGGATCACGTAATTTACATAGTATATTAATTTATATGCTATAGATATCCCCATTTAGCATTGTTATATTTTGGGGTTATTTTTTTATTTAATTTTATATTTATTTTAATTTTATATATATTTATATTCTTTTTAAATATTGTTTATCCTTAGTATTATTTAATGAGCCTAACAGTAAAGTAGAATCAAAACACCAGCAAGTGTACACGTAGTAGAGTAAAAATTAGAGAAATGGTAAATGGACTGCATTTATATAGCACTTCCTTAGACCCAATGGCCACCAAAGCGCTTTACAATTTGCCTCACATTCACCCATTCACACACACACCGACGGCAGCCATGCAAGGCGCCATCCAGCTCGTCGGGAGCAGCTGGGGTTAGGTGTCTTGCTCATGGTCCATGGTGCTCACACCTCGACACTTGGTCAGGTGGAACCGAGGATTGAACCAGCAACCTTTCGGTTTATAGACAACCCACATGAACCACTGAGCCATTGCCGCCCCAACGAATGCCGCACCAATGAAGGAACGTTACATTAATTCAACTTTATTAAAACTCCATATGGTAATCAAATTGCACTTAATACACAAACGTCATACATTTGTGAAAAAAATAAAATAAAAATAATAAAAATGTACCAATTTATTTTTTCGTATGATAAAATGTAAAAATCAAAAGCAGATAAGAACATTTATTGAACAAACGGCAGAGACGGGAGCGTAGCGAGGCGGCCGATAAAGGTAACCGGAAGCAGTCCAAGAGACAAATACAGAGGAGAAAAGAAACTAAATATCAAAAGAAAAACTAAAAATCAAATGAAAACTAATCAGGTGTACAAGTGGTTACTAACATTTTTTTTCTCTGTGAGTTTCCAAAAAAGGAAAAAACATTAACGTGCAACAAGGAGCCTTGTTGTGCTTAAGTCGCTGTCTGAAGGAGTGCTGAAATGTCAATGATTCAATCGTGCAAACGTTCTGGTTCCTGGGATATTAGTTATAAATTGCATATGACAAATTACAAAAAACGGTCTGACTCTGCGGCGTGAGTGTAACGGAGGCCAGCTAGTAGTTGCTGTGCGAGTAAACCTCACTCCCCGATCTCAATAGGCGCTCTAGCGACAGATGCTAGAGGCTTCAGTCTCTAGCCTCCTTGTTAGCGCGCCTGACTCTCATGCCGGAGACCCGGGTTCGAGACCCACTCGGAGCGAGGCGAGTTGGACCCGGGTGTGTGAGGGGTTACATGAGCTTTGCAATGTAACCTTTTTTTATTCACTGTATGGTTTCCATGGTGACGCGTCATTGCTTGTCACGTGACACACCGCAGCACAGCCACAACAGCTCTGAATGAATGAGCTGCTTTATTCAAGTATTGCAGGAAAAAGGCAAAATGAATGTGTGACAGGGATGTTGGTTCGGTGAATGGGTGATGGAAGGAGACACAGGGTCGGCGAATACTGGAGCTAATGCACTTTATTGAGTTACTTTCTCTCCCCACAGCGTTTGCTCGCGCTCACACAATTAATTCAGAATATTTCAAAAACAAATCACATATAAAACAGTACTCTTCCCGCTGGATTCAGCTTCTTAGGTCACAAATGCAGCAACACTCTTTCCACTGAAACAGCTTGCAGCCCAGCGTTTTCTCTCTCTCGACAGCGCGTGCACGAGCTCCCAGTCTCTCTCTCTCCACACTCTGTCAGCACGGCCCGCCTACCGCTCGGCTCCCCCCTCGCTCTCCAGCCACAGACCGCGCTGCACAACGCTCCCCATGCAAATGCAATCTCTATGACAATATTTTAAATACTCGACGGGCCGGATTAAACAGCCTAACGGGCCGCATGTGGCCCGCGGGCCGTAGTTTGCCCACCCCTGCTCTAGACCCTTCCAGAGCCGAGATATCGGATGTCAAAGTTTTGACCTGAAAAAAAAAACATAAGGGGTAACACTGTCGTTTTTGGCCGAAATTTTGACCCCCTCCGATCTTCTTGAAACTCTGGATTCTGACAGAGGGCCACGAGACTTCGACCAGCGCGCAAAAATGGAGGCTCTAGACCCTTCCAGAGCCGAGATATCGGATGTCAAAGTTTTGACCTGAAAAAAAAAACATAAGGGGTAACACTGTCGTTTTTGGCCGAAATTTTGACCCCCTCCGATCTTCTTGAAACTCTGGATTCTGACAGAGGGCCACGAGACTTCGACCAGCGCGCAAAAATGGAGGCTCTAGACCCTTCCAGAGCCGAGATATCGGATGTCAAAGTTTTGACCTGAAACAAAAAACATAAGGGGTAACACTGTCGTTTTTGGCCGAAATTTTGACCCCCTCCGATCTTCTTGAAACTCTGGATTTTGACAGAGGGCCACGAGACTTCGACCAGCGCGCAAAAATGGAGGCTCTAGACCCTTCCAGCGCCGAGATATCGGATGTCAAAGTTTTGACCCAAAAAAAAAAAAACATAAGGGGTAACACTGTCGTTTTTGGCCGAAATTTTGACCCCCTCCGATCTTCTTGAAACTCTGGATTCTGACAGAGGGCCACGAGACTTTGACCAGCGCGCAAAAATGGAGGCTCTAGACCCTTCCAGAGCCGAGATATCGGATGTCAAAGTTTTGACCTGAAAAAAAAACATAAGGGGTAACACTGTCGTTTTTGGCCAAAATTTTGACCGCCTCCGATCTTCTTGAAACTCTGGATTCTGACAGAGGGCCACGAGACTTCGACCAGCGCGCAAAAATGGAGGCTCTAGACCCTTCCAGAGCCGAGATATCGGATGTCAAAGTTTTGACCTGAAAAAAAAACATAAGGGGTAACACTGTCGTTTTTGGCCGAAATTTTGACCCCCTCCGATCTTCTTGAAACTCTGGATTCTGACAGAGGGCCACGAGACTTCGACCAGCGCGCAAAAATGGAGGCTCTAGACCCTTCCAGAGCCGAGATATCGGATGTCAAAGTTTTGACCTGAAAAAAAAACATAAGGGGTAACACTGTCGTTTTTGGCCGAAATTTTGACCCCCTCCGATCTTCTTGAAACTCTGGATTCTGACAGAGGGCCACGAGACTTCGACCAGCGCGCAAAAATGGAGGCTCTAGACCCTTCCAGAGCCGAGATATCGGATGTCAAAGTTTTGACGTGAAAAAAAAAACATAAGGGGTAACACTGTCGTTTTTGGCCGAAATTTTGACCCCCTCCGATCTTCTTGAAACTCTGGATTCTGACAGAGGGCCACGAGACTTTGACCAGCGCGCAAAAATGGAGGCTCTAGACCCTTCCAGAGCCGAGATATCGGATGTCAAAGTTTTGACCTGAAAAAAAAACATAAGGGGTAACACTGTCGTTTTTGGCCGAAATTTTGACCCCCTCCGATCTTCTTGAAACTCTGGATTCTGACAGAGGGCCACGAGACTTCGACCATCGCGCAAAAATGGAGGCTCTAGACCCTTCCAGAGCCGAGATATCGGAGGTCAAAGTTTTGACTCGAAAAAAAAAACATAAGGGGTAACACTGTCGTTTTTGGCCGAAATTTTGACCCCCTCCGATCTTCTTGAAACTCTGGATTCTGACAGGGGGCCACGAGACTTCGACCAGCGCGCAAAAATGGAGGCTCTAGACCCTTCCAGAGCCGAGATATTGGATGTCAAAGTTTTGACCTGAAAAAAAAAACATAAGGGGTAACACTGTCGTTTTTGGCCGAAATTTTGACCCCCTCCGATCTTCTTGAAACTCTGGATTCTGACAGAGGGCCACGAGACTTCGACCAGCGCGCAAAAATGGAGGCTCTAGACCCTTCCAGAGCCGAGATATCGGATGTCAAAGTTTTGACCTGAAAAAAAAAAAAAAACATAAGGGGTAACACTGTCGTTTTTGGCCGAAATTTTGACCCCCTCCGATCTTCTTGAAACTCTGGATTCTGACAGAGGGCCACGAGACTTCGACCAGCGCGCAAAAATGGAGGCTCTAGACCCTTCCAGAGCCGAGATATCGGATGTCAAAGTTTTGACCTGAAAAGAAAAAAACATAAGGGGTAACACTGTCGTTTTTGGCCGAAATTTTGACCCCCTCCGATCTTCTTGAAACTCTGGATTCTGACAGAGGGCCACGAGACTTCGACCAGCGCACAAAAATGGAGGCTCTATACCCTTCCAGAGCCGAGATATCGGATGTCAAAGTTTTGACCTGAAAAAAAAACATAAGGGGTAACACTGTCGTTTTTGGCCGAAATTTTGACCCCCTCCGATCTTCTTGAAACTCTGGATTCTGACAGAGGGCCACGAGACTTCGACCAGCGCGCAAAAATGGAGGCTCTAGACCAGGGGTGGGCAAACTTTATGGCTCAAGGGCCACACTGGGTTTCAAAATTTGACAGAGGGCCGGCCATTTACGTGGATCACGTAATTTACATAGTATATTAATTTATATGCTATAGATATCCCCATTTAGCATTGTTATATTTTGGGGTTATTTTTTTATTTAATTTTATATTTATTTTAATTTTATATATATTTATATTCTTTTTAAATATTGTTTATCCTTAGTATTATTTAATGAGCCTAACAGTAAAGTAGAATCAAAACACCAGCAAGTGTACACGTAGTAGAGTAAAAATTAGAGAAATGGTAAATGGACTGCATTTATATAGCACTTCCTTAGACCCAATGGCCACCAAAGCGCTTTACAATTTGCCTCACATTCACCCATTCACACACACACCGACGGCAGCCATGCAAGGCGCCATCCAGCTCGTCGGGAGCAGCTGGGGTTAGGTGTCTTGCTCATGGTCCATGGTGCTCACACCTCGACACTTGGTCAGGTGGAACCGAGGATTGAACCAGCAACCTTTCGGTTTATAGACAACCCACATGAACCACTGAGCCATTGCCGCCCCAACGAATGCCGCACCAATGAAGGAACGTTACATTAATTCAACTTTATTAAAACTCCATATGGTAATCAAATTGCACTTAATACACAAACGTCATACATTTGTGAAAAAAATAAAATAAAAATAATAAAAATGTACCAATTTATTTTTTCGTATGATAAAATGTAAAAATCAAAAGCAGATAAGAACATTTATTGAACAAACGGCAGAGACGGGAGCGTAGCGAGGCGGCCGATAAAGGTAACCGGAAGCAGTCCAAGAGACAAATACAGAGGAGAAAAGAAACTAAATATCAAAAGAAAAACTAAAAATCAAATGAAAACTAATCAGGTGTACAAGTGGTTACTAACATTTTTTTTCTCTGTGAGTTTCCAAAAAAGGAAAAAACATTAACGTGCAACAAGGAGCCTTGTTGTGCTTAAGTCGCTGTCTGAAGGAGTGCTGAAATGTCAATGATTCAATCGTGCAAACGTTCTGGTTCCTGGGATATTAGTTATAAATTGCATATGACAAATTACAAAAAACGGTCTGACTCTGCGGCGTGAGTGTAACGGAGGCCAGCTAGTAGTTGCTGTGCGAGTAAACCTCACTCCCCGATCTCAATAGGCGCTCTAGCGACAGATGCTAGAGGCTGCAGTCTCTAGCCTCCTTGTTAGCGCGCCTGACTCTCATGCCGGAGACCCGGGTTCGAGACCCACTCGGAGCGAGGCGAGTTGGACCCGGGTGTGTGAGGGGTTACATGAGCTTTGCAATGTAACCTTTTTTTATTCACTGTATGGTTTCCATGGTGACGCGTCATTGCTTGTCACGTGACACACCGCAGCACAGCCACAACAGCTCTGAATGAATGAGCTGCTTTATTCAAGTATTGCAGGAAAAAGGCAAAATGAATGTGTGACAGGGATGTTGGTTCGGTGAATGGGTGATGGAAGGAGACACAGGGTCGGCGAATACTGGAGCTAATGCACTTTATTGAGTTACTTTCTCTCCCCACAGCGTTTGCTCGCGCTCACACAATTAATTCAGAATATTTCAAAAACAAATCACATATAAAACAGTACTCTTCCCGCTGGATTCAGCTTCTTAGGTCACAAATGCAGCAACACTCTTTCCACTGAAACAGCTTGCAGCCCAGCGTTTTCTCTCTCTCGACAGCGCGTGCACGAGCTCCCAGTCTCTCTCTCTCCACACTCTGTCAGCACGGCCCGCCTACCGCTCGGCTCCCCCCTCGCTCTCCAGCCACAGACCGCGCTGCACAACGCTCCCCATGCAAATGCAATCTCTATGACAATATTTTAAATACTCGACGGGCCGGATTAAACAGCCTAACGGGCCGCATGTGGCCCGCGGGCCGTAGTTTGCCCACCCCTGCTCTAGACCCTTCCAGAGCCGAGATATCGGATGTCAAAGTTTTGACCTGAAAAAAAAAACATAAGGGGTAACACTGTCGTTTTTGGCCGAAATTTTGACCCCCTCCGATCTTCTTGAAACTCTGGATTCTGACAGAGGGCCACGAGACTTCGACCAGCGCGCAAAAATGGAGGCTCTAGACCCTTCCAGAGCCGAGATATCGGATGTCAAAGTTTTGACCTGAAAAAAAAAACATAAGGGGTAACACTGTCGTTTTTGGCCGAAATTTTGACCCCCTCCGATCTTCTTGAAACTCTGGATTCTGACAGAGGGCCACGAGACTTCGACCAGCGCGCAAAAATGGAGGCTCTAGACCCTTCCAGAGCCGAGATATCGGATGTCAAAGTTTTGACCTGAAACAAAAAACATAAGGGGTAACACTGTCGTTTTTGGCCGAAATTTTGACCCCCTCCGATCTTCTTGAAACTCTGGATTTTGACAGAGGGCCACGAGACTTCGACCAGCGCGCAAAAATGGAGGCTCTAGACCCTTCCAGCGCCGAGATATCGGATGTCAAAGTTTTGACCCAAAAAAAAAAAAACATAAGGGGTAACACTGTCGTTTTTGGCCGAAATTTTGACCCCCTCCGATCTTCTTGAAACTCTGGATTCTGACAGAGGGCCACGAGACTTTGACCAGCGCGCAAAAATGGAGGCTCTAGACCCTTCCAGAGCCGAGATATCGGATGTCAAAGTTTTGACCTGAAAAAAAAACATAAGGGGTAACACTGTCGTTTTTGGCCAAAATTTTGACCGCCTCCGATCTTCTTGAAACTCTGGATTCTGACAGAGGGCCACGAGACTTCGACCAGCGCGCAAAAATGGAGGCTCTAGACCCTTCCAGAGCCGAGATATCGGATGTCAAAGTTTTGACCTGAAAAAAAAACATAAGGGGTAACACTGTCGTTTTTGGCCGAAATTTTGACCCCCTCCGATCTTCTTGAAACTCTGGATTCTGACAGAGGGCCACGAGACTTCGACCAGCGCGCAAAAATGGAGGCTCTAGACCCTTCCAGAGCCGAGATATCGGATGTCAAAGTTTTGACCTGAAAAAAAAACATAAGGGGTAACACTGTCGTTTTTGGCCGAAATTTTGACCCCCTCCGATCTTCTTGAAACTCTGGATTCTGACAGAGGGCCACGAGACTTCGACCAGCGCGCAAAAATGGAGGCTCTAGACCCTTCCAGAGCCGAGATATCGGATGTCAAAGTTTTGACGTGAAAAAAAAAACATAAGGGGTAACACTGTCGTTTTTGGCCGAAATTTTGACCCCCTCCGATCTTCTTGAAACTCTGGATTCTGACAGAGGGCCACGAGACTTTGACCAGCGCGCAAAAATGGAGGCTCTAGACCCTTCCAGAGCCGAGATATCGGATGTCAAAGTTTTGACCTGAAAAAAAAACATAAGGGGTAACACTGTCGTTTTTGGCCGAAATTTTGACCCCCTCCGATCTTCTTGAAACTCTGGATTCTGACAGAGGGCCACGAGACTTCGACCATCGCGCAAAAATGGAGGCTCTAGACCCTTCCAGAGCCGAGATATCGGAGGTCAAAGTTTTGACTCGAAAAAAAAAACATAAGGGGTAACACTGTCGTTTTTGGCCGAAATTTTGACCCCCTCCGATCTTCTTGAAACTCTGGATTCTGACAGGGGGCCACGAGACTTCGACCAGCGCGCAAAAATGGAGGCTCTAGACCCTTCCAGAGCCGAGATATTGGATGTCAAAGTTTTGACCTGAAAAAAAAAACATAAGGGGTAACACTGTCGTTTTTGGCCGAAATTTTGACCCCCTCCGATCTTCTTGAAACTCTGGATTCTGACAGAGGGCCACGAGACTTCGACCAGCGCGCAAAAATGGAGGCTCTAGACCCTTCCAGAGCCGAGATATCGGATGTCAAAGTTTTGACCTGAAAAAAAAAAAAAAACATAAGGGGTAACACTGTCGTTTTTGGCCGAAATTTTGACCCCCTCCGATCTTCTTGAAACTCTGGATTCTGACAGAGGGCCACGAGACTTCGACCAGCGCGCAAAAATGGAGGCTCTAGACCCTTCCAGAGCCGAGATATCGGATGTCAAAGTTTTGACCTGAAAAGAAAAAAACATAAGGGGTAACACTGTCGTTTTTGGCCGAAATTTTGACCCCCTCCGATCTTCTTGAAACTCTGGATTCTGACAGAGGGCCACGAGACTTCGACCAGCGCACAAAAATGGAGGCTCTATACCCTTCCAGAGCCGAGATATCGGATGTCAAAGTTTTGACCTGAAAAAAAAACATAAGGGGTAACACTGTCGTTTTTGGCCGAAATTTTGACCCCCTCCGATCTTCTTGAAACTCTGGATTCTGACAGAGGGCCACGAGACTTCGACCAGCGCGCAAAAATGGAGGCTCTAGACCAGGGGTGGGCAAACTTTATGGCTCAAGGGCCACACTGGGTTTCAAAATTTGACAGAGGGCCGGCCATTTACGTGGATCACGTAATTTACATAGTATATTAATTTATATGCTATAGATATCCCCATTTAGCATTGTTATATTTTGGGGTTATTTTTTTATTTAATTTTATATTTATTTTAATTTTATATATATTTATATTCTTTTTAAATATTGTTTATCCTTAGTATTATTTAATGAGCCTAACAGTAAAGTAGAATCAAAACACCAGCAAGTGTACACGTAGTAGAGTAAAAATTAGAGAAATGGTAAATGGACTGCATTTATATAGCACTTCCTTAGACCCAATGGCCACCAAAGCGCTTTACAATTTGCCTCACATTCACCCATTCACACACACACCGACGGCAGCCATGCAAGGCGCCATCCAGCTCGTCGGGAGCAGCTGGGGTTAGGTGTCTTGCTCATGGTCCATGGTGCTCACACCTCGACACTTGGTCAGGTGGAACCGAGGATTGAACCAGCAACCTTTCGGTTTATAGACAACCCACATGAACCACTGAGCCATTGCCGCCCCAACGAATGCCGCACCAATGAAGGAACGTTACATTAATTCAACTTTATTAAAACTCCATATGGTAATCAAATTGCACTTAATACACAAACGTCATACATTTGTGAAAAAAATAAAATAAAAATAATAAAAATGTACCAATTTATTTTAAGTATGATAAAATGTAAAAATCAAAAGCAGATAAGAACATTTATTGAACAAACGGCAGAGACGGGAGCGTAGCGAGGCGGCCGATAAAGGTAACCGGAAGCAGTCCAAGAGACAAATACAGAGGAGAAAAGAAACTAAATATCAAAAGAAAAACTAAAAATCAAATGAAAACTAATCAGGTGTACAAGTGGTTACTAACATTTTTTTTCTCTGTGAGTTTCCAAAAAAGGAAAAAACATTAACGTGCAACAAGGAGCCTTGTTGTGCTTAAGTCGCTGTCTGAAGGAGTGCTGAAATGTCAATGATTCAATCGTGCAAACGTTCTGGTTCCTGGGATATTAGTTATAAATTGCATATGACAAATTACAAAAAACGGTCTGACTCTGCGGCGTGAGTGTAACGGAGGCCAGCTAGTAGTTGCTGTGCGAGTAAACCTCACTCCCCGATCTCAATAGGCGCTCTAGCGACAGATGCTAGAGGCTGCAGTCTCTAGCCTCCTTGTTAGCGCGCCTGACTCTCATGCCGGAGACCCGGGTTCGAGACCCACTCGGAGCGAGGCGAGTTGGACCCGGGTGTGTGAGGGGTTACATGAGCTTTGCAATGTAACCTTTTTTTATTCACTGTATGGTTTCCATGGTGATGCGTCATTGCTTGTCACGTGACACACCGCAGCACAGCCACAACAGCTCTGAATGAATGAGCTGCTTTATTCAAGTATTGCAGGAAAAAGGCAAAATGAATGTGTGACAGGGATGTTGGTTCGGTGAATGGGTGATGGAAGGAGACACAGGGTCGGCGAATACTGGAGCTAATGCACTTTATTGAGTTACTTTCTCTCCCCACAGCGTTTGCTCGCGCTCACACAATTAATTCAGAATATTTCAAAAACAAATCACATATAAAACAGTACTCTTCCCGCTGGATTCAGCTTCTTAGGTCACAAATGCAGCAACACTCTTTCCACTGAAACAGCTTGCAGCCCAGCGTTTTCTCTCTCTCGACAGCGCGTGCACGAGCTCCCAGTCTCTCTCTCTCCACACTCTGTCAGCACGGCCCGCCTACCGCTCAACTCCCCCCTCGCTCTCCAGCCACAGACCGCGCTGCACAACGCTCCCCATGCAAATGCAATCTCTATGACAATATTTTAAATACTCGACGGGCCGGATTAAACAGCCTAACGGGCCGCATGTGGCCCGCGGGCCGTAGTTTGCCCACCCCTGCTCTAGACCCTTCCAGAGCCGAGATATCGGATGTCAAAGTTTTGACCTGAAAAAAAAAACATAAGGGGTAACACTGTCGTTTTTGGCCGAAATTTTGACCCCCTCCGATCTTCTTGAAACTCTGGATTCTGACAGAGGGCCACGAGACTTCGACCAGCGCGCAAAAATGGAGGCTCTAGACCCTTCCAGAGCCGAGATATCGGATGTCAAAGTTTTGACCTGAAAAAAAAAACATAAGGGGTAACACTGTCGTTTTTGGCCGAAATTTTGACCCCCTCCGATCTTCTTGAAACTCTGGATTCTGACAGAGGGCCACGAGACTTCGACCAGCGCGCAAAAATGGAGGCTCTAGACCCTTCCAGAGCCGAGATATCGGATGTCAAAGTTTTGACCTGAAACAAAAAACATAAGGGGTAACACTGTCGTTTTTGGCCGAAATTTTGACCCCCTCCGATCTTCTTGAAACTCTGGATTTTGACAGAGGGCCACGAGACTTCGACCAGCGCGCAAAAATGGAGGCTCTAGACCCTTCCAGCGCCGAGATATCGGATGTCAAAGTTTTGACCCAAAAAAAAAAAAACATAAGGGGTAACACTGTCGTTTTTGGCCGAAATTTTGACCCTCTCCGATCTTCTTGAAACTCTGGATTCTGACAGAGGGCCACGAGACTTCGACCAGCGCGCAAAAATGGAGGCTCTAGACCCTTCCAGAGCCGAGATATCGGATGTCAAAGTTTTGACCTGAAAAAAAAACATAAGGGGTAACACTGTCGTTTTTGGCCGAAATTTTGACCCCCTCCGATCTTCTTGAAACTCTGGATTCTGACAGAGGGCCACGAGACTTCGACCATCGCGCAAAAATGGAGGCTCTAGACCCTTCCAGAGCCGAGATATCGGATGTCAAAGTTTTGACCTGAAAAAAAAAACATAAGGGGTAACACTGTCGTTTTTGGCCGAAATTTTGACCCCCTCCGATCTTCTTGAAACTCTGGATTCTGACAGAGGGCCACGAGACTTCGACCAGCGCGCAAAAATGGAGGCTCTAGACCCTACCAGAGCCGAGATATCGGATGTCAAAGTTTTGACCTGAAAAAAAAAAAACATAAGGGGTAACACTGTCGTTTTTGGCCGAAATTTTGACCCCCTACGATCTTCTTGAAACTCTGGATTCTGACAGAGGGCCACGAGACTTCGACCAGCGCGCAAAAATGGAGGCTCTAGACCCTTCCAGAGCCGAGATATCGGATGTCAAAGTTTTGACGTGAAAAAAAAACATAAGGGGTAACACTGTCGTTTTTGGCCGAAATTTTGACCCCCTCCGATCTTCTTGAAACTCTGGATTCTGACAGAGGGCCACGAGACTTTGACCAGCGCGCAAAAATGGAGGCTCTAGACCCTTCCAGAGCCGAGATATCGGATGTCAAAGTTTTGACCTGAAAAAAAAACATAAGGGGTAACACTGTCGTTTTTGGCCAAAATTTTGACCGCCTCCGATCTTCTTGAAACTCTGGATTCTGACAGAGGGCCACGAGACTTTGACCAGCGCGCAAAAATGGAGGCTCTAGACCCTTCCAGAGCCGAGATATCGGATGTCAAAGTTTTGACCTGAAAAAAAAACATAAGGGGTAACACTGTCGTTTTTGGCCGAAATTTTGACCCCCTCCGATCTTCTTGAAACTCTGGATTCTGACAGAGGGCCACGAGACTTCGACCAGCGCGCAAAAATGGAGGCTCTAGACCCTTCCAGAGCCGAGATATCGGATGTCAAAGTTTTGACCTGAAAAAAAAACATAAGGGGTAACACTGTCGTTTTTGGCCGAAATTTTGACCCCCTCCGATCTTCTTGAAACTCTGGATTCTGACAGAGGGCCACGAGACTTCGACCAGCGCGCAAAAATGGAGGCTCTAGACCCTTCCAGAGCCGAGATATCGGATGTCAAAGTTTTGACGTGAAAAAAAAAACATACACTCTAAAAACTCCTGGGTTATTTCTTCAACCCATTTTCTGGGTTATTTGGGTTGGGTTAAAATTATGGGTTATTATTTCAGAGAGTAACTACTTTCTGGGTTATATGTCTAATATTTTGACCCAATTTCTGGGTTGTTTGGGTTTCTGGGTTATTTTCCTACGAGTAACCCATGTTCTGGGTTATAGGATTGTCTCTTTCTCTCAGTGTATTTTTTGTTGGAGGGGTGTATTTTATGTCATTATTTTTTATTATATTATAAGTCAAATATTACATTTACATAAGTCTGCCAGAAATTCAGAAGACGACGGAAGAAATACCTCCTTCCCTCTCTACCCCTGTCGAGGAAGAACGCAACCCCCGCCCGCCCACTCGTCCGCCCGCTCGCTTGCTTTGAAACAACCGTCACTTCGCGCTCGATTTGTTTTGGCCTGCTGTACTCCTTCGGTGCAACTTCGTCGTGTATTCAAGGTAAGCGAGTATTTTCAGTGTTTATGTAACATAAACTTTTCTGTGTCCATGATGTCCCCGCTAGTTTAGCACCATTTGCTGAAAAAATTACCATGGCTTTGTTGCTACGTTGAGACTGTGTTTGCCATGCTAGGCTAAAAGGCGCGTTAGCCGCGGCTATCGCGACAACACATCTAACTAGTTTAAAGTCTGTGTAAAGTCAAAATAAATATGCGTTTTCAGTTTGTCTGACTAAAGAATAAAGTGTTTTTAACCACCAAGCATAACACATAACGTTACGTGTTTTGTGTTCAAGTTCTCTGTCGATGCTTGCAAAAGTAACGTATCAGGTTGACTATTTGAAATCCAATGCCTCTGATATTTTCAGATGATATTACTTCTGGAAATAAAAAAAAATATCTGGAAATTTAAATGTATAGGCTGTACATTTGTGTCACTGGTTTGTTTATTTACTCACTGAACGTGTTTTTTTTTTTTTACATTACAGGACATCCACAAACATAAAAGAGGCCCTGGCGCTATCATTGGTGCAGACATGGATCAGACCGTGGCTATGTGAGTTTTTAATTATCTTGGTTCATATGAAAATTGATGCTGTTTTAAAACTTTATTAATAGTTTTTTACAAAGATGTGACTGCACTTAATAAGCTATGGTGTCTAATGAGATGAAGGGGTCATACAAGACATACTATATTGTATGTGCATGTATCATTTTCTGTAATTTTGAAAATGTACCTTCTTTAATCAGTTTGTGTGTTTAAACCTGATGTGTGTTATCTCTACTGCAAAACTTTGTAAAAGATTAAAAATGTCCTTCTTGAATAAGACATGTTCTATCTTTTTTTCCCCAAAGGAATTATGGTACACAAAAGCCAGGAAGGTAATGAAGGCTGGAGGAGGGATCCACTACCCAGCGATGGGCTTCCTCGAAGAAAGACTACGAAACGTTAAAGAGTTCAAACCGTGGGTCCACCCAAGAAATGCCTGAAGCCACCCAGTCACGAAGGGCATACATACCAGGTGACACATGCTCCCAAAAGTCTTTTACATTATCAATGACAGAAAATGTAAGGCTTTGTAGGAGTGAAAGGATCAGATTTGTATGTTAGTCTCTGTTGGCTTTATGGCAGATCTAGAATAAATTTATTTTCCAGTTAAAGTTAGTTTTGATTGATTCACTTCCGTCGCAACGATCATTAGTTATTAATTTAGGGACCGCTAACACAACACTGTTCTAACTTTTAATAAAACTCTTAAGTTCTCTCTACGCAAACTTTAAAAACGAGTCAAACTCAGGTTTAGAAGCTAGTACATGAAATAAACAAAGTCAGAACACACACACACACAGGTAGATTATCAGAGTTTAGTCCGTGAGTCCACCTGGATAGTCTCCGTTTCAGAGACATTTCAGGCTTTGGAGGTTTGATTGATCTTAGTGTCTGATTGGCAGCCGGAGCCTGACGTGGGGCTCTGGTTCCCCAAAAGTGGAATCTGGCTCTCTCGTCGGATACCGATGGCGTTTTTTTTTTTTTTTTTTTTTTGCCAGCAGCAGTGTCCAGCTTCCCTGTCTGAACATGTTCTACAGGACTAAAACTCATGAACTTATTTGTAATTGCTTGTGTTTCTGTAGAGAATCAACCGTTACAGAAGAAAGGGGCCTCCAACAGAAGGAATGGCTAAAACGGAGGCTTTCACCCAAGTGCAGTCCTACATGAAGGACACAGTTATGCAGAGACAACTGGATCCGGGCTAATAGCTCCAAAGACATGCTGGAAATCTTACTGAGTACCCTCATCTTACTAGTCTGGGCATGGTAAGGTTCCACTGGAACAGATAGTACCAATACCTTATTTACATTTTGTATCAAAGGAGTGGATATCACATATTTTCCTTTGTTTCGTGTGTTTTTTAGATTGCACCGGACTTCAAGGTTCTGCATGGTGAGGCAGCACCTACATTATTTGAGACCTGGCTCCCTGAATATTCTTGAAGAGGTCCTGTACTTGAGAGTGTATTTCTTCTTTCTAATATTGTAATTATAGTGTGGCCTAAAATAAATATGAAAATAAATGTCAAAGTGTGTGTCTTTTTTTTTATATAAAATTTAATTTAATTCAATAAAAATGTACAAGTGCTTAAAATGTTTAAAGGGTTAGTGCATGCAAAAATGAAAATTCTGTCAGTATTTACTCACCCTCATGTTGTTAGATATTTAACCCAGAATTTGGGTCAAAACTAATAACCCAATTTTCTGGGTTGACATAACCCAGAAATTAGTTGGTCCCTTTTTAACCCAGAAGTTGGGTCAAAAATAACCCATTATGGGTTATTTTTGACCCAGGAGTTTTTAGTGTGTAAGGGGTAACACTGTCGTTTTTGGCCGAAATTTTGACCCCCTCCGATCTTCTTGAAACTCTGGATTCTGACAGAGGGCCACGAGACTTTGACCAGCGCGCAAAAATGGAGGCTCTAGACCCTTCCAGAGCCGAGATATCGGATGTCAAAGTTTTGACCTGAAAAAAAAACATAAGGGGTAACACTGTCGTTTTTGGCCGAAATTTTGACCCCCTCCGATCTTCTTGAAACTCTGGATTCTGACAGAGGGCCACGAGACTTCGACCATCGCGCAAAAATGGAGGCTCTAGACCCTTCCAGAGCCGAGATATCGGAGGTCAAAGTTTTGACCTGAAAAAAAAACATAAGGGGTAACACTGTCGTTTTTGGCCGAAATTTTGACCCCCTCTGATCTTCTTGAAACTCTGGATTCTGACAGAGGGCCACGAGACTTCGACTAGCGCGCAAAAATTGAGGCTCTAGACCCTTCCAGAGCCGAGATATCGGATGTCAAAGTTTTGACCTGAAAAAAAAAAACATAAGGGGTAACACTGTCGTTTTTGGCCGAAATTTTGACCCCCTCCGATCTTCTTGAAACTCTGGATTCTGACAAAGGGCCACGAGACTTCGACCAGCGCGCAAAAATGGAGGCTCTAGACCCTTCCAGGGCCGAGATATCGGATGTCAAAGTTTTGACCTGAAAAAAAAAACATAAGGGGTAACACTGTCGTTTTTGGCCGAAATTTTGACCCCCTCCGATCTTCTTGAAACTCTGGATTCTGACAGAGGGCCACGAGACTTCGACCAGCGCGCAAAAATGGAGGCTCTAGACCCTTCCAGCGCCGAGATATCGGATGTCAAAGTTTTGACCCAAAAAAAAAACATAAGGGGTAACACTGTCGTTTTTGGCCGAAATTTTGACCCTCTCCGATCTTCTTGAAACTCTGGATTCTGACAGAGGGCCACGAGACTTCGACCAGCGCGCAAAAATGGAGGCTCTAGACCCTTCCAGAGCCGAGATATCGGATGTCAAGGTTTTGACCTGAAAAAAAACATAAGGGGTAACACTGTCGTTTTTGGCCGAAATTTTGACCCCCTCCGATCTTCTTGAAACTCTGGATTCTGACAGAGGGCCACGAGACTTCGACCAGCGCGCAAAAATGGAGGCTCTAGACCCTTCCAGAGCCGAGATATCGGATGTCAAAGTTTTGACCTGAAAAAAAAAAACATAAGGGGTAACACTGTCGTTTTTGGCCGAAATTTTGACCCCCTCCGATCTTCTTGAAACTCTGGATTCTGACAGAGGGCCACGAGACTTCGACCAGCGCGCAAAAATGGAGGCTCTAGACCCTTCCAGAGCCGAGATATCGGATGTCAAAGTTTTGACCTGAAAAAAAAAAAAACATAAGGGGTAACACTGTCGTTTTTGGCCGAAATTTTGACCCCCTCCGATCTTCTTGAAACTCTGGATTCTGACAGAGGGCCACGAGACTTCGACCAGCGCGCAAAAATGGAGGCTCTAGACCCTTCCAGAGCCGAGATATCGGATGTCAAATTTTTGACCTGAAAAAAAAACATAAGGGGTAACACTGTCGTTTTTGGCCGAAATTTTGACCCCCTCCGATCTTCTTGAAACTCTGGATTCTGACAGAGGGCCACGAGACTTCGACCAGCGCGCAAAAATGGAGGCTCTAGACCCTTCCAGAGCCGAGATATCAGATGTCAAAGTTTTGACTCGAAAAAAAAACATAAGGGGTAACACTGTTGTTTTTGGCCGAAATTTTGACCCCCTCCGATCTTCTTGAAACTCTGGATTCTGACAGAGGGCCACGAGACTTCGACCAGCGCGCAAAAATGGAGGCTCTAGACCCTACCAGAGCCGAGATATCGGATGTCAAAGTTTTGACCTGAAAAAAAAAAACATAAGGGGTAACACTGTCGTTTTTGGCCGAAATTTTGACCCCCTCCGATCTTCTTGAAACTCTGGATTCTGACAGAGGGCCACGAGACTTCGACCAGCGCGCAAAAATGGAGGCTCTAGACCCTTCCAGAGCCGAGATATCGGATGTCAAAGTTTTGACCTGAAAAAAAAACATAAGGGGTAACACTGTCGTTTTTGGCCGAAATTTTGACCCCCTCCGATCTTCTTGAAACTCTGGATTCTGACAGAGGGCCACGAGACTTCGACCAGCGCGCAAAAATGGAGGCTCTAGACCCTTCCAGAGCCGAGATATCGGATGTCAAAGTTTTGACCTGAAAAAAAAACATAAGGGGTAACACTGTCGTTTTTGGCCGAAATTTTGACCCCCTCCGATCTTCTTGAAACTCTGGATTCTGACAGAGGGCCACGAGACTTCGACCAGCGCGCAAAAATGGAGGCTCTAGACCCTTCCAGAGCCGAGATATCAGATGTCAAAGTTTTGACTCGAAAAAAAAAACATAAGGGGTAACACTGTTGTTTTTGGCCGAAATTTTGACCCCCTCCGATCTTCTTGAAACTCTGGATTCTGACAGAGGGCCACGAGACTTCGACCAGCGCGCAAAAATGGAGGCTCTAGACCCTACCAGAGCCGAGATATCGGATGTCAAAGTTTTGACCTGAAAAAAAAAAAACATAAGGGGTAACACTGTCGTTTTTGGCCGAAATTTTGACCCCCTCCGATCTTCTTGAAACTCTGGATTCTGACAGAGGGCCACGAGACTTCGACCAGCGCGCAAAAATGGAGGCTCTAGACCCTTCCAGAGCCGAGATATCGGATGTCAAAGTTTTGACCTGAAAAAAAAACATAAGGGGTAACACTGTCGTTTTTGGCCGAAATTTTGACCCCCTCCGATCTTCTTGAAACTCTGGATTCTGACAGAGGGCCACGAGACTTCGACCAGCGCGCAAAAATGGAGGCTCTAGACCCTTCCAGAGCCGAGATATCGGATGTCAAAGTTTTGACCTGAAAAAAAAACATAAGGGGTAACACTGTCGTTTTTGGCCGAAATTTTGACCCCCTCGGATCTTCTTGAAACTCTGGATTCTGACAGAGGGCCACGAGACTTCGACGAGCGCGCAAAAATGGAGGCTCTTGACCCTTCCAGAGCCGAGATATCGGATGTCAAAGTTTTGACCTGAAAAAAAAAACATAAGGGGTAACACTGTCGTTTTTGGCCGAAATTTTGACCCCCTCCGATCTTCTTGAAACTCTGGATTCTGACAGAGGGCCACGAGACTTCGACTAGCGCGCAAAAATGGAGGCTCTAGACCCTTCCAGAGCCGAGATATCGGATGTCAAAGTTTTGACTCGAAAAAAAAAACATAAGGGGTAACACTGTTGTTTTTGGCCGAAATTTTGACCCCCTCCGATCTTCTTGAAACTCTGGATTCTGACAGAGGGCCACGAGACTTCGACCAGCGCGCAAAAATGGAGGCTCTAGACCCTTCCAGAGCCGAGATATCGGATGTCAAAGTTTTGACCTGAAAAAAAAACATAAGGGGTAACACTGTCGTTTTTGGCCGAAATTTTGACCCCCTCCGATCTTCTTGAAACTCTGGATTCTGACAGAGGGCCACGAGACTTCGACCAGCGCGCAAAAATGGAGGCTCTAGACCCTTCCAGAGCCGAGATATCGGATGTCAAAGTTTTGACCTGAAAAAAAAAAACATAAGGGGTAACACTGTCGTTTTTGGCCGAAATTTTGACCCCCTCCGATCTTCTTGAAACTCTGGATTCTGACAGAGGGCCACGAGACTTCGACCAGCGCGCAAAAATGGAGGCTCTAGACCCTACCAGAGCCGAGATATCGGATGTCAAAGTTTTGACCTGAAAAAAAAAACATAAGGGGTAACACTGTCGTTTTTGGCCGAAATTTTGACCCCCTACGATCTTCTTGAAACTCTGGATTCTGACAGAGGGCCACGAGACTTCGACCAGCGCGCAAAAATGGAGGCTCTAGACCCTTCCAGAGCCGAGATATCGGATGTCAAAGTTTTGACGTGAAAAAAAAACATAAGGGGTAACACTGTCGTTTTTGGCCGAAATTTTGACCCCCTCCGATCTTCTTGAAACTCTGGATTCTGACAGAGGGCCACGAGACTTTGACCAGCGCGCAAAAATGGAGGCTCTAGACCCTTCCAGAGCCGAGATATCGGATGTCAAAGTTTTGACCTGAAAAAAAAACATAAGGGGTAACACTGTCGTTTTTGGCCAAAATTTTGACCGCCTCCGATCTTCTTGAAACTCTGGATTCTGACAGAGGGCCACGAGACTTCGACCAGCGCGCAAAAATGGAGGCTCTAGACCCTTCCAGAGCCGAGATATCGGATGTCAAAGTTTTGACCTGAAAAAAAAACATAAGGGGTAACACTGTCGTTTTTGGCCGAAATTTTGACCCCCTCCGATCTTCTTGAAACTCTGGATTCTGACAGAGGGCCACGAGACTTCGACCAGCGCGCAAAAATGGAGGCTCTAGACCCTTCCAGAGCCGAGATATCGGATGTCAAAGTTTTGACCTGAAAAAAAAACATAAGGGGTAACACTGTCGTTTTTGGCCGAAATTTTGACCCCCTCCGATCTTCTTGAAACTCTGGATTCTGACAGAGGGCCACGAGACTTCGACCAGCGCGCAAAAATGGAGGCTCTAGACCCTTCCAGAGCCGAGATATCGGATGTCAAAGTTTTGACGTGAAAAAAAAAACATAAGGGGTAACACTGTCGTTTTTGGCCGAAATTTTGACCCCCTCCGATCTTCTTGAAACTCTGGATTCTGACAGAGGGCCACGAGACTTTGACCAGCGCGCAAAAATGGAGGCTCTAGACCCTTCCAGAGCCGAGATATCGGATGTCAAAGTTTTGACCTGAAAAAAAAACATAAGGGGTAACACTGTCGTTTTTGGCCGAAATTTTGACCCCCTCCGATCTTCTTGAAACTCTGGATTCTGACAGAGGGCCACGAGACTTCGACCATCGCGCAAAAATGGAGGCTCTAGACCCTTCCAGAGCCGAGATATCGGAGGTCAAAGTTTTGACTCGAAAAAAAAAACATAAGGGGTAACACTGTCGTTTTTGGCCGAAATTTTGACCCCCTCCGATCTTCTTGAAACTCTGGATTCTGACAGGGGGCCACGAGACTTCGACCAGCGCGCAAAAATGGAGGCTCTAGACCCTTCCAGAGCCGAGATATTGGATGTCAAAGTTTTGACCTGAAAAAAAAAACATAAGGGGTAACACTGTCGTTTTTGGCCGAAATTTTGACCCCCTCCGATCTTCTTGAAACTCTGGATTCTGACAGAGGGCCACGAGACTTCGACCAGCGCGCAAAAATGGAGGCTCTAGACCCTTCCAGAGCCGAGATATCGGATGTCAAAGTTTTGACCTGAAAAAAAAAAAAAAACATAAGGGGTAACACTGTCGTTTTTGGCCGAAATTTTGACCCCCTCCGATCTTCTTGAAACTCTGGATTCTGACAGAGGGCCACGAGACTTCGACCAGCGCGCAAAAATGGAGGCTCTAGACCCTTCCAGAGCCGAGATATCGGATGTCAAAGTTTTGACCTGAAAAGAAAAAAACATAAGGGGTAACACTGTCGTTTTTGGCCGAAATTTTGACCCCCTCCGATCTTCTTGAAACTCTGGATTCTGACAGAGGGCCACGAGACTTCGACCAGCGCACAAAAATGGAGGCTCTATACCCTTCCAGAGCCGAGATATCGGATGTCAAAGTTTTGACCTGAAAAAAAAACATAAGGGGTAACACTGTCGTTTTTGGCCGAAATTTTGACCCCCTCCGATCTTCTTGAAACTCTGGATTCTGACAGAGGGCCACGAGACTTCGACCAGCGCGCAAAAATGGAGGCTCTAGACCAGGGGTGGGCAAACTTTATGGCTCAAGGGCCACACTGGGTTTCAAAATTTGACAGAGGGCCGGCCATTTACGTGGATCACGTAATTTACATAGTATATTAATTTATATGCTATAGATATCCCCATTTAGCATTGTTATATTTTGGGGTTATTTTTTTATTTAATTTTATATTTATTTTAATTTTATATATATTTATATTCTTTTTAAATATTGTTTATCCTTAGTATTATTTAATGAGCCTAACAGTAAAGTAGAATCAAAACACCAGCAAGTGTACACGTAGTAGAGTAAAAATTAGAGAAATGGTAAATGGACTGCATTTATATAGCACTTCCTTAGACCCAATGGCCACCAAAGCGCTTTACAATTTGCCTCACATTCACCCATTCACACACACACCGACGGCAGCCATGCAAGGCGCCATCCAGCTCGTCGGGAGCAGCTGGGGTTAGGTGTCTTGCTCATGGTCCATGGTGCTCACACCTCGACACTTGGTCAGGTGGAACCGAGGATTGAACCAGCAACCTTTCGGTTTATAGACAACCCACATGAACCACTGAGCCATTGCCGCCCCAACGAATGCCGCACCAATGAAGGAACGTTACATTAATTCAACTTTATTAAAACTCCATATGGTAATCAAATTGCACTTAATACACAAACGTCATACATTTGTGAAAAAAATAAAATAAAAATAATAAAAATGTACCAATTTATTTTAAGTATGATAAAATGTAAAAATCAAAAGCAGATAAGAACATTTATTGAACAAACGGCAGAGACGGGAGCGTAGCGAGGCGGCCGATAAAGGTAACCGGAAGCAGTCCAAGAGACAAATACAGAGGAGAAAAGAAACTAAATATCAAAAGAAAAACTAAAAATCAAATGAAAACTAATCAGGTGTACAAGTGGTTACTAACATTTTTTTTCTCTGTGAGTTTCCAAAAAAGGAAAAAACATTAACGTGCAACAAGGAGCCTTGTTGTGCTTAAGTCGCTGTCTGAAGGAGTGCTGAAATGTCAATGATTCAATCGTGCAAACGTTCTGGTTCCTGGGATATTAGTTATAAATTGCATATGACAAATTACAAAAAACGGTCTGACTCTGCGGCGTGAGTGTAACGGAGGCCAGCTAGTAGTTGCTGTGCGAGTAAACCTCACTCCCCGATCTCAATAGGCGCTCTAGCGACAGATGCTAGAGGCTGCAGTCTCTAGCCTCCTTGTTAGCGCGCCTGACTCTCATGCCGGAGACCCGGGTTCGAGACCCACTCGGAGCGAGGCGAGTTGGACCCGGGTGTGTGAGGGGTTACATGAGCTTTGCAATGTAACCTTTTTTTATTCACTGTATGGTTTCCATGGTGACGCGTCATTGCTTGTCACGTGACACACCGCAGCACAGCCACAACAGCTCTGAATGAATGAGCTGCTTTATTCAAGTATTGCAGGAAAAAGGCAAAATGAATGTGTGACAGGGATGTTGGTTCGGTGAATGGGTGATGGAAGGAGACACAGGGTCGGCGAATACTGGAGCTAATGCACTTTATTGAGTTACTTTCTCTCCCCACAGCGTTTGCTCGCGCTCACACAATTAATTCAGAATATTTCAAAAACAAATCACATATAAAACAGTACTCTTCCCGCTGGATTCAGCTTCTTAGGTCACAAATGCAGCAACACTCTTTCCACTGAAACAGCTTGCAGCCCAGCGTTTTCTCTCTCTCGACAGCGCGTGCACGAGCTCCCAGTCTCTCTCTCTCCACACTCTGTCAGCACGGCCCGCCTACCGCTCAACTCCCCCCTCGCTCTCCAGCCACAGACCGCGCTGCACAACGCTCCCCATGCAAATGCAATCTCTATGACAATATTTTAAATACTCGACGGGCCGGATTAAACAGCCTAACGGGCCGCATGTGGCCCGCGGGCCGTAGTTTGCCCACCCCTGCTCTAGACCCTTCCAGAGCCGAGATATCGGATGTCAAAGTTTTGACCTGAAAAAAAAAACATAAGGGGTAACACTGTCGTTTTTGGCCGAAATTTTGACCCCCTCCGATCTTCTTGAAACTCTGGATTCTGACAGAGGGCCACGAGACTTCGACCAGCGCGCAAAAATGGAGGCTCTAGACCCTTCCAGAGCCGAGATATCGGATGTCAAAGTTTTGACCTGAAAAAAAAAACATAAGGGGTAACACTGTCGTTTTTGGCCGAAATTTTGACCCCCTCCGATCTTCTTGAAACTCTGGATTCTGACAGAGGGCCACGAGACTTCGACCAGCGCGCAAAAATGGAGGCTCTAGACCCTTCCAGAGCCGAGATATCGGATGTCAAAGTTTTGACCTGAAACAAAAAACATAAGGGGTAACACTGTCGTTTTTGGCCGAAATTTTGACCCCCTCCGATCTTCTTGAAACTCTGGATTTTGACAGAGGGCCACGAGACTTCGACCAGCGCGCAAAAATGGAGGCTCTAGACCCTTCCAGCGCCGAGATATCGGATGTCAAAGTTTTGACCCAAAAAAAAAAAAACATAAGGGGTAACACTGTCGTTTTTGGCCGAAATTTTGACCCTCTCCGATCTTCTTGAAACTCTGGATTCTGACAGAGGGCCACGAGACTTCGACCAGCGCGCAAAAATGGAGGCTCTAGACCCTTCCAGAGCCGAGATATCGGATGTCAAAGTTTTGACCTGAAAAAAAAACATAAGGGGTAACACTGTCGTTTTTGGCCGAAATTTTGACCCCCTCCGATCTTCTTGAAACTCTGGATTCTGACAGAGGGCCACGAGACTTCGACCATCGCGCAAAAATGGAGGCTCTAGACCCTTCCAGAGCCGAGATATCGGATGTCAAAGTTTTGACCTGAAAAAAAAAACATAAGGGGTAACACTGTCGTTTTTGGCCGAAATTTTGACCCCCTCCGATCTTCTTGAAACTCTGGATTCTGACAGAGGGCCACGAGACTTCGACCAGCGCGCAAAAATGGAGGCTCTAGACCCTACCAGAGCCGAGATATCGGATGTCAAAGTTTTGACCTGAAAAAAAAAAAACATAAGGGGTAACACTGTCGTTTTTGGCCGAAATTTTGACCCCCTACGATCTTCTTGAAACTCTGGATTCTGACAGAGGGCCACGAGACTTCGACCAGCGCGCAAAAATGGAGGCTCTAGACCCTTCCAGAGCCGAGATATCGGATGTCAAAGTTTTGACGTGAAAAAAAAACATAAGGGGTAACACTGTCGTTTTTGGCCGAAATTTTGACCCCCTCCGATCTTCTTGAAACTCTGGATTCTGACAGAGGGCCACGAGACTTTGACCAGCGCGCAAAAATGGAGGCTCTAGACCCTTCCAGAGCCGAGATATCGGATGTCAAAGTTTTGACCTGAAAAAAAAACATAAGGGGTAACACTGTCGTTTTTGGCCAAAATTTTGACCGCCTCCGATCTTCTTGAAACTCTGGATTCTGACAGAGGGCCACGAGACTTTGACCAGCGCGCAAAAATGGAGGCTCTAGACCCTTCCAGAGCCGAGATATCGGATGTCAAAGTTTTGACCTGAAAAAAAAACATAAGGGGTAACACTGTCGTTTTTGGCCGAAATTTTGACCCCCTCCGATCTTCTTGAAACTCTGGATTCTGACAGAGGGCCACGAGACTTCGACCAGCGCGCAAAAATGGAGGCTCTAGACCCTTCCAGAGCCGAGATATCGGATGTCAAAGTTTTGACCTGAAAAAAAAACATAAGGGGTAACACTGTCGTTTTTGGCCGAAATTTTGACCCCCTCCGATCTTCTTGAAACTCTGGATTCTGACAGAGGGCCACGAGACTTCGACCAGCGCGCAAAAATGGAGGCTCTAGACCCTTCCAGAGCCGAGATATCGGATGTCAAAGTTTTGACGTGAAAAAAAAAACATACACTCTAAAAACTCCTGGGTTATTTCTTCAACCCATTTTCTGGGTTATTTGGGTTGGGTTAAAATTATGGGTTATTATTTCAGAGAGTAACTACTTTCTGGGTTATATGTCTAATATTTTGACCCAATTTCTGGGTTGTTTGGGTTTCTGGGTTATTTTCCTACGAGTAACCCATGTTCTGGGTTATAGGATTGTCTCTTTCTCTCAGTGTATTTTTTGTTGGAGGGGTGTATTTTATGTCATTATTTTTTATTATATTATAAGTCAAATATTACATTTACATAAGTCTGCCAGAAATTCAGAAGACGACGGAAGAAATACCTCCTTCCCTCTCTACCCCTGTCGAGGAAGAACGCAACCCCCGCCCGCCCACTCGTCCGCCCGCTCGCTTGCTTTAAAACAACCGTCACTTCGCGCTCGATTTGTTTTGGCCTGCTGTACTCCTTCGGTGCAACTTCGTCGTGTATTCAAGGTAAGCGAGTATTTTCAGTGTTTATGTAACATAAACTTTTCTGTGTCCATGATGTCCCCGCTAGTTTAGCACCATTTGCTGAAAAAATTACCATGGCTTTGTTGCTACGTTGAGACTGTGTTTGCCATGCTAGGCTAAAAGGCGCGTTAGCCGCGGCTATCGCGACAACACATCTAACTAGTTTAAAGTCTGTGTAAAGTCAAAATAAATATGCGTTTTCAGTTTGTCTGACTAAAGAATAAAGTGTTTTTAACCACCAAGCATAACACATAACGTTACGTGTTTTGTGTTCAAGTTCTCTGTCGATGCTTGCAAAAGTAACGTATCAGGTTGACTATTTGAAATCCAATGCCTCTGATATTTTCAGATGATATTACTTCTGGAAATAAAAAAAAATATCTGGAAATTTAAATGTATAGGCTGTACATTTGTGTCACTGGTTTGTTTATTTACTCACTGAACGTGTTTTTTTTTTTTTACATTACAGGACATCCACAAACATAAAAGAGGCCCTGGCGCTATCATTGGTGCAGACATGGATCAGACCGTGGCTATGTGAGTTTTTAATTATCTTGGTTCATATGAAAATTGATGCTGTTTTAAAACTTTATTAATAGTTTTTTACAAAGATGTGACTGCACTTAATAAGCTATGGTGTCTAATGAGATGAAGGGGTCATACAAGACATACTATATTGTATGTGCATGTATCATTTTCTGTAATTTTGAAAATGTACCTTCTTTAATCAGTTTGTGTGTTTAAACCTGATGTGTGTTATCTCTACTGCAAAACTTTGTAAAAGATTAAAAATGTCCTTCTTGAATAAGACATGTTCTATCTTTTTTTCCCCAAAGGAATTATGGTACACAAAAGCCAGGAAGGTAATGAAGGCTGGAGGAGGGATCCACTACCCAGCGATGGGCTTCCTCGAAGAAAGACTACGAAACGTTAAAGAGTTCAAACCGTGGGTCCACCCAAGAAATGCCTGAAGCCACCCAGTCACGAAGGGCATACATACCAGGTGACACATGCTCCCAAAAGTCTTTTACATTATCAATGACAGAAAATGTAAGGCTTTGTAGGAGTGAAAGGATCAGATTTGTATGTTAGTCTCTGTTGGCTTTATGGCAGATCTAGAATAAATTTATTTTCCAGTTAAAGTTAGTTTTGATTGATTCACTTCCGTCGCAACGATCATTAGTTATTAATTTAGGGACCGCTAACACAACACTGTTCTAACTTTTAATAAAACTCTTAAGTTCTCTCTACGCAAACTTTAAAAACGAGTCAAACTCAGGTTTAGAAGCTAGTACATGAAATAAACAAAGTCAGAACACACACACACACAGGTAGATTATCAGAGTTTAGTCCGTGAGTCCACCTGGATAGTCTCCGTTTCAGAGACATTTCAGGCTTTGGAGGTTTGATTGATCTTAGTGTCTGATTGGCAGCCGGAGCCTGACGTGGGGCTCTGGTTCCCCAAAAGTGGAATCTGGCTCTCTCGTCGGATACCGATGGCGTTTTTTTTTTTTTTTTTTTTTTGCCAGCAGCAGTGTCCAGCTTCCCTGTCTGAACATGTTCTACAGGACTAAAACTCATGAACTTATTTGTAATTGCTTGTGTTTCTGTAGAGAATCAACCGTTACAGAAGAAAGGGGCCTCCAACAGAAGGAATGGCTAAAACGGAGGCTTTCACCCAAGTGCAGTCCTACATGAAGGACACAGTTATGCAGAGACAACTGGATCCGGGCTAATAGCTCCAAAGACATGCTGGAAATCTTACTGAGTACCCTCATCTTACTAGTCTGGGCATGGTAAGGTTCCACTGGAACAGATAGTACCAATACCTTATTTACATTTTGTATCAAAGGAGTGGATATCACATATTTTCCTTTGTTTCGTGTGTTTTTTAGATTGCACCGGACTTCAAGGTTCTGCATGGTGAGGCAGCACCTACATTATTTGAGACCTGGCTCCCTGAATATTCTTGAAGAGGTCCTGTACTTGAGAGTGTATTTCTTCTTTCTAATATTGTAATTATAGTGTGGCCTAAAATAAATATGAAAATAAATGTCAAAGTGTGTGTCTTTTTTTTTATATAAAATTTAATTTAATTCAATAAAAATGTACAAGTGCTTAAAATGTTTAAAGGGTTAGTGCATGCAAAAATGAAAATTCTGTCAGTATTTACTCACCCTCATGTTGTTAGATATTTAACCCAGAATTTGGGTCAAAACTAATAACCCAATTTTCTGGGTTGACATAACCCAGAAATTAGTTGGTCCCTTTTTAACCCAGAAGTTGGGTCAAAAATAACCCATTATGGGTTATTTTTGACCCAGGAGTTTTTAGTGTGTAAGGGGTAACACTGTCGTTTTTGGCCGAAATTTTGACCCCCTCCGATCTTCTTGAAACTCTGGATTCTGACAGAGGGCCACGAGACTTTGACCAGCGCGCAAAAATGGAGGCTCTAGACCCTTCCAGAGCCGAGATATCGGATGTCAAAGTTTTGACCTGAAAAAAAAACATAAGGGGTAACACTGTCGTTTTTGGCCGAAATTTTGACCCCCTCCGATCTTCTTGAAACTCTGGATTCTGACAGAGGGCCACGAGACTTCGACCATCGCGCAAAAATGGAGGCTCTAGACCCTTCCAGAGCCGAGATATCGGAGGTCAAAGTTTTGACCTGAAAAAAAAACATAAGGGGTAACACTGTCGTTTTTGGCCGAAATTTTGACCCCCTCTGATCTTCTTGAAACTCTGGATTCTGACAGAGGGCCACGAGACTTCGACTAGCGCGCAAAAATTGAGGCTCTAGACCCTTCCAGAGCCGAGATATCGGATGTCAAAGTTTTGACCTGAAAAAAAAAAACATAAGGGGTAACACTGTCGTTTTTGGCCGAAATTTTGACCCCCTCCGATCTTCTTGAAACTCTGGATTCTGACAAAGGGCCACGAGACTTCGACCAGCGCGCAAAAATGGAGGCTCTAGACCCTTCCAGGGCCGAGATATCGGATGTCAAAGTTTTGACCTGAAAAAAAAAACATAAGGGGTAACACTGTCGTTTTTGGCCGAAATTTTGACCCCCTCCGATCTTCTTGAAACTCTGGATTCTGACAGAGGGCCACGAGACTTCGACCAGCGCGCAAAAATGGAGGCTCTAGACCCTTCCAGCGCCGAGATATCGGATGTCAAAGTTTTGACCCAAAAAAAAAACATAAGGGGTAACACTGTCGTTTTTGGCCGAAATTTTGACCCTCTCCGATCTTCTTGAAACTCTGGATTCTGACAGAGGGCCACGAGACTTCGACCAGCGCGCAAAAATGGAGGCTCTAGACCCTTCCAGAGCCGAGATATCGGATGTCAAGGTTTTGACCTGAAAAAAAACATAAGGGGTAACACTGTCGTTTTTGGCCGAAATTTTGACCCCCTCCGATCTTCTTGAAACTCTGGATTCTGACAGAGGGCCACGAGACTTCGACCAGCGCGCAAAAATGGAGGCTCTAGACCCTTCCAGAGCCGAGATATCGGATGTCAAAGTTTTGACCTGAAAAAAAAAAACATAAGGGGTAACACTGTCGTTTTTGGCCGAAATTTTGACCCCCTCCGATCTTCTTGAAACTCTGGATTCTGACAGAGGGCCACGAGACTTCGACCAGCGCGCAAAAATGGAGGCTCTAGACCCTTCCAGAGCCGAGATATCGGATGTCAAAGTTTTGACCTGAAAAAAAAAAAAACATAAGGGGTAACACTGTCGTTTTTGGCCGAAATTTTGACCCCCTCCGATCTTCTTGAAACTCTGGATTCTGACAGAGGGCCACGAGACTTCGACCAGCGCGCAAAAATGGAGGCTCTAGACCCTTCCAGAGCCGAGATATCGGATGTCAAATTTTTGACCTGAAAAAAAAACATAAGGGGTAACACTGTCGTTTTTGGCCGAAATTTTGACCCCCTCCGATCTTCTTGAAACTCTGGATTCTGACAGAGGGCCACGAGACTTCGACCAGCGCGCAAAAATGGAGGCTCTAGACCCTTCCAGAGCCGAGATATCAGATGTCAAAGTTTTGACTCGAAAAAAAAACATAAGGGGTAACACTGTTGTTTTTGGCCGAAATTTTGACCCCCTCCGATCTTCTTGAAACTCTGGATTCTGACAGAGGGCCACGAGACTTCGACCAGCGCGCAAAAATGGAGGCTCTAGACCCTACCAGAGCCGAGATATCGGATGTCAAAGTTTTGACCTGAAAAAAAAAAACATAAGGGGTAACACTGTCGTTTTTGGCCGAAATTTTGACCCCCTCCGATCTTCTTGAAACTCTGGATTCTGACAGAGGGCCACGAGACTTCGACCAGCGCGCAAAAATGGAGGCTCTAGACCCTTCCAGAGCCGAGATATCGGATGTCAAAGTTTTGACCTGAAAAAAAAACATAAGGGGTAACACTGTCGTTTTTGGCCGAAATTTTGACCCCCTCCGATCTTCTTGAAACTCTGGATTCTGACAGAGGGCCACGAGACTTCGACCAGCGCGCAAAAATGGAGGCTCTAGACCCTTCCAGAGCCGAGATATCGGATGTCAAAGTTTTGACCTGAAAAAAAAACATAAGGGGTAACACTGTCGTTTTTGGCCGAAATTTTGACCCCCTCCGATCTTCTTGAAACTCTGGATTCTGACAGAGGGCCACGAGACTTCGACCAGCGCGCAAAAATGGAGGCTCTAGACCCTTCCAGAGCCGAGATATCAGATGTCAAAGTTTTGACTCGAAAAAAAAAACATAAGGGGTAACACTGTTGTTTTTGGCCGAAATTTTGACCCCCTCCGATCTTCTTGAAACTCTGGATTCTGACAGAGGGCCACGAGACTTCGACCAGCGCGCAAAAATGGAGGCTCTAGACCCTACCAGAGCCGAGATATCGGATGTCAAAGTTTTGACCTGAAAAAAAAAAAACATAAGGGGTAACACTGTCGTTTTTGGCCGAAATTTTGACCCCCTCCGATCTTCTTGAAACTCTGGATTCTGACAGAGGGCCACGAGACTTCGACCAGCGCGCAAAAATGGAGGCTCTAGACCCTTCCAGAGCCGAGATATCGGATGTCAAAGTTTTGACCTGAAAAAAAAACATAAGGGGTAACACTGTCGTTTTTGGCCGAAATTTTGACCCCCTCCGATCTTCTTGAAACTCTGGATTCTGACAGAGGGCCACGAGACTTCGACCAGCGCGCAAAAATGGAGGCTCTAGACCCTTCCAGAGCCGAGATATCGGATGTCAAAGTTTTGACCTGAAAAAAAAACATAAGGGGTAACACTGTCGTTTTTGGCCGAAATTTTGACCCCCTCGGATCTTCTTGAAACTCTGGATTCTGACAGAGGGCCACGAGACTTCGACGAGCGCGCAAAAATGGAGGCTCTAGACCCTTCCAGAGCCGAGATATCGGATGTCAAAGTTTTGACCTGAAAAAAAAAACATAAGGGGTAACACTGTCGTTTTTGGCCGAAATTTTGACCCCCTCCGATCTTCTTGAAACTCTGGATTCTGACAGAGGGCCACGAGACTTCGACTAGCGCGCAAAAATGGAGGCTCTAGACCCTTCCAGAGCCGAGATATCGGATGTCAAAGTTTTGACTCGAAAAAAAAAACATAAGGGGTAACACTGTTGTTTTTGGCCGAAATTTTGACCCCCTCCGATCTTCTTGAAACTCTGGATTCTGACAGAGGGCCACGAGACTTCGACCAGCGCGCAAAAATGGAGGCTCTAGACCCTTCCAGAGCCGAGATATCGGATGTCAAAGTTTTGACCTGAAAAAAAAACATAAGGGGTAACACTGTCGTTTTTGGCCGAAATTTTGACCCCCTCCGATCTTCTTGAAACTCTGGATTCTGACAGAGGGCCACGAGACTTCGACCAGCGCGCAAAAATGGAGGCTCTAGACCCTTCCAGAGCCGAGATATCGGATGTCAAAGTTTTGACCTGAAAAAAAAAAACATAAGGGGTAACACTGTCGTTTTTGGCCGAAATTTTGACCCCCTCCGATCTTCTTGAAACTCTGGATTCTGACAGAGGGCCACGAGACTTCGACCAGCGCGCAAAAATGGAGGCTCTAGACCCTACCAGAGCCGAGATATCGGATGTCAAAGTTTTGACCTGAAAAAAAAAACATAAGGGGTAACACTGTCGTTTTTGGCCGAAATTTTGACCCCCTACGATCTTCTTGAAACTCTGGATTCTGACAGAGGGCCACGAGACTTCGACCAGCGCGCAAAAATGGAGGCTCTAGACCCTTCCAGAGCCGAGATATCGGATGTCAAAGTTTTGACGTGAAAAAAAAACATAAGGGGTAACACTGTCGTTTTTGGCCGAAATTTTGACCCCCTCCGATCTTCTTGAAACTCTGGATTCTGACAGAGGGCCACGAGACTTTGACCAGCGCGCAAAAATGGAGGCTCTAGACCCTTCCAGAGCCGAGATATCGGATGTCAAAGTTTTGACCTGAAAAAAAAACATAAGGGGTAACACTGTCGTTTTTGGCCAAAATTTTGACCGCCTCCGATCTTCTTGAAACTCTGGATTCTGACAGAGGGCCACGAGACTTCGACCAGCGCGCAAAAATGGAGGCTCTAGACCCTTCCAGAGCCGAGATATCGGATGTCAAAGTTTTGACCTGAAAAAAAAACATAAGGGGTAACACTGTCGTTTTTGGCCGAAATTTTGACCCCCTCCGATCTTCTTGAAACTCTGGATTCTGACAGAGGGCCACGAGACTTCGACCAGCGCGCAAAAATGGAGGCTCTAGACCCTTCCAGAGCCGAGATATCGGATGTCAAAGTTTTGACGTGAAAAAAAAAACATAAGGGGTAACACTGTCGTTTTTGGCCGAAATTTTGACCCCCTCCGATCTTCTTGAAACTCTGGATTCTGACAGAGGGCCACGAGACTTTGACCAGCGCGCAAAAATGGAGGCTCTAGACCCTTCCAGAGCCGAGATATCGGATGTCAAAGTTTTGACCTGAAAAAAAAACATAAGGGGTAACACTGTCGTTTTTGGCCGAAATTTTGACCCCCTCCGATCTTCTTGAAACTCTGGATTCTGACAGAGGGCCACGAGACTTCGACCATCGCGCAAAAATGGAGGCTCTAGACCCTTCCAGAGCCGAGATATCGGAGGTCAAAGTTTTGACTCGAAAAAAAAAACATAAGGGGTAACACTGTCGTTTTTGGCCGAAATTTTGACCCCCTCCGATCTTCTTGAAACTCTGGATTCTGACAGGGGGCCACGAGACTTCGACCAGCGCGCAAAAATGGACGCTCTAGACCCTTCCAGAGCCGAGATATTGGATGTCAAAGTTTTGACCTGAAAAAAAAAACATAAGGGGTAACACTGTCGTTTTTGGCCGAAATTTTGACCCCCTCCGATCTTCTTGAAACTCTGGATTCTGACAGAGGGCCACGAGACTTCGACCAGCGCGCAAAAATGGAGGCTCTAGACCCTTCCAGAGCCGAGATATCGGATGTCAAAGTTTTGACCTGAAAAAAAAAAAAAAAACATAAGGGGTAACACTGTCGTTTTTGGCCGAAATTTTGACCCCCTCCGATCTTCTTGAAACTCTGGATTCTGACAGAGGGCCACGAGACTTCGACCAGCGCGCAAAAATGGAGGCTCTAGACCCTTCCAGAGCCGAGATATCGGATGTCAAAGTTTTGACCTGAAAAGAAAAAAACATAAGGGGTAACACTGTCGTTTTTGGCCGAAATTTTGACCCCCTCCGATCTTCTTGAAACTCTGGATTCTGACAGAGGGCCACGAGACTTCGACCAGCGCACAAAAATGGAGGCTCTATACCCTTCCAGAGCCGAGATATCGGATGTCAAAGTTTTGACCTGAAAAAAAAACATAAGGGGTAACACTGTCGTTTTTGGCCGAAATTTTGACCCCCTCCGATCTTCTTGAAACTCTGGATTCTGACAGAGGGCCACGAGACTTCGACCAGCGCGCAAAAATGGAGGCTCTAGACCAGGGGTGGGCAAACTTTATGGCTCAAGGGCCACACTGGGTTTCAAAATTTGACAGAGGGCCGGCCATTTACGTGGATCACGTAATTTACATAGTATATTAATTTATATGCTATAGATATCCCCATTTAGCATTGTTATATTTTGGGGTTATTTTTTTATTTAATTTTATATTTATTTTAATTTTATATATATTTATATTCTTTTTAAATATTGTTTATCCTTAGTATTATTTAATGAGCCTAACAGTAAAGTAGAATCAAAACACCAGCAAGTGTACACGTAGTAGAGTAAAAATTAGAGAAATGGTAAATGGACTGCATTTATATAGCACTTCCTTAGACCCAATGGCCACCAAAGCGCTTTACAATTTGCCTCACATTCACCCATTCACACACACACCGACGGCAGCCATGCAAGGCGCCATCCAGCTCGTCGGGAGCAGCTGGGGTTAGGTGTCTTGCTCATGGTCCATGGTGCTCACACCTCGACACTTGGTCAGGTGGAACCGAGGATTGAACCAGCAACCTTTCGGTTTATAGACAACCCACATGAACCACTGAGCCATTGCCGCCCCAACGAATGCCGCACCAATGAAGGAACGTTACATTAATTCAACTTTATTAAAACTCCATATGGTAATCAAATTGCACTTAATACACAAACGTCATACATTTGTGAAAAAAATAAAATAAAAATAATAAAAATGTACCAATTTATTTTAAGTATGATAAAATGTAAAAATCAAAAGCAGATAAGAACATTTATTGAACAAACGGCAGAGACGGGAGCGTAGCGAGGCGGCCGATAAAGGTAACCGGAAGCAGTCCAAGAGACAAATACAGAGGAGAAAAGAAACTAAATATCAAAAGAAAAACTAAAAATCAAATGAAAACTAATCAGGTGTACAAGTGGTTACTAACATTTTTTTTCTCTGTGAGTTTCCAAAAAAGGAAAAAACATTAACGTGCAACAAGGAGCCTTGTTGTGCTTAAGTCGCTGTCTGAAGGAGTGCTGAAATGTCAATGATTCAATCGTGCAAACGTTCTGGTTCCTGGGATATTAGTTATAAATTGCATATGACAAATTACAAAAAACGGTCTGACTCTGCGGCGTGAGTGTAACGGAGGCCAGCTAGTAGTTGCTGTGCGAGTAAACCTCACTCCCCGATCTCAATAGGCGCTCTAGCGACAGATGCTAGAGGCTGCAGTCTCTAGCCTCCTTGTTAGCGCGCCTGACTCTCATGCCAGAGACCCGGGTTCGAGACCCACTCGGAGCGAGGCGAGTTGGACCCGGGTGTGTGAGGGGTTACATGAGCTTTGCAATGTAACCTTTTTTTATTCACTGTATGGTTTCCATGGTGACGCGTCATTGCTTGTCACGTGACACACCGCAGCACAGCCACAACAGCTCTGAATGAATGAGCTGCTTTATTCAAGTATTGCAGGAAAAAGGCAAAATGAATGTGTGACAGGGATGTTGGTTCGGTGAATGGGTGATGGAAGGAGACACAGGGTCGGCGAATACTGGAGCTAATGCACTTTATTGAGTTACTTTCTCTCCCCACAGCGTTTGCTCGCGCTCACACAATTAATTCAGAATATTTCAAAAACAAATCACATATAAAACAGTACTCTTCCCGCTGGATTCAGCTTCTTAGGTCACAAATGCAGCAACACTCTTTCCACTGAAACAGCTTGCAGCCCAGCGTTTTCTCTCTCTCGACAGCGCGTGCACGAGCTCCCAGTCTCTCTCTCTCCACACTCTGTCAGCACGGCCCGCCTACCGCTCGGCTCCCCCCTCGCTCTCCAGCCACAGACCGCGCTGCACAACGCTCCCCATGCAAATGCAATCTCTATGACAATATTTTAAATACTCGACGGGCCGGATTAAACAGCCTAACGGGCCGCATGTGGCCCGCGGGCCGTAGTTTGCCCACCTCTGCTCTAGACCCTTCCAGAGCCGAGATATCGGATGTCAAAGTTTTGACCTGAAAAAAAAAACATAAGGGGTAACACTGTCGTTTTTGGCCGAAATTTTGACCCCCTCCGATCTTCTTGAAACTCTGGATTCTGACAGAGGGCCACGAGACTTCGACCAGCGCGCAAAAATGGAGGCTCTAGACCCTTCCAGAGCCGAGATATCGGATGTCAAAGTTTTGACCTGAAAAAAAAAACATAAGGGGTAACACTGTCGTTTTTGGCCGAAATTTTGACCCCCTCCGATCTTCTTGAAACTCTGGATTCTGACAGAGGGCCACGAGACTTCGACCAGCGCGCAAAAATGGAGGCTCTAGACCCTTCCAGAGCCGAGATATCGGATGTCAAAGTTTTGACCTGAAACAAAAAACATAAGGGGTAACACTGTCGTTTTTGGCCGAAATTTTGACCCCCTCCGATCTTCTTGAAACTCTGGATTTTGACAGAGGGCCACGAGACTTCGACCAGCGCGCAAAAATGGAGGCTCTAGACCCTTCCAGCGCCGAGATATCGGATGTCAAAGTTTTGACCCAAAAAAAAAAAAACATAAGGGGTAACACTGTCGTTTTTGGCCGAAATTTTGACCCTCTCCGATCTTCTTGAAACTCTGGATTCTGACAGAGGGCCACGAGACTTCGACCAGCGCGCAAAAATGGAGGCTCTAGACCCTTCCAGAGCCGAGATATCAGATGTCAAAGTTTTGACCTGAAAAAAAAACATAAGGGGTAACACTGTCGTTTTTGGCCGAAATTTTGACCCCCTCCGATCTTCTTGAAACTCTGGATTCTGACAGAGGGCCACGAGACTTCGACCATCGCGCAAAAATGGAGGCTCTAGACCCTTCCAGAGCCGAGATATCGGATGTCAAAGTTTTGACCTGAAAAAAAAAACATAAGGGGTAACACTGTCGTTTTTGGCCGAAATTTTGACCCCCTCCGATCTTCTTGAAACTCTGGATTCTGACAGAGGGCCACGAGACTTCGACCAGCGCGCAAAAATGGAGGCTCTAGACCCTACCAGAGCCGAGATATCGGATGTCAAAGTTTTGACCTGAAAAAAAAAAAACATAAGGGGTAACACTGTCGTTTTTGGCCGAAATTTTGACCCCCTACGATCTTCTTGAAACTCTGGATTCTGACAGAGGGCCACGAGACTTCGACCAGCGCGCAAAAATGGAGGCTCTAGACCCTTCCAGAGCCGAGATATCGGATGTCAAAGTTTTGACGTGAAAAAAAAACATAAGGGGTAACACTGTCGTTTTTGGCCGAAATTTTGACCCCCTCCGATCTTCTTGAAACTCTGGATTCTGACAGAGGGCCACGAGACTTTGACCAGCGCGCAAAAATGGAGGCTCTAGACCCTTCCAGAGCCGAGATATCGGATGTCAAAGTTTTGACCTGAAAAAAAAACATAAGGGGTAACACTGTCGTTTTTGGCCAAAATTTTGACCGCCTCCGATCTTCTTGAAACTCTGGATTCTGACAGAGGGCCACGAGACTTCGACCAGCGCGCAAAAATGGAGGCTCTAGACCCTTCCAGAGCCGAGATATCGGATGTCAAAGTTTTGACCTGAAAAAAAAACATAAGGGGTAACACTGTCGTTTTTGGCCGAAATTTTGACCCCCTCCGATCTTCTTGAAACTCTGGATTCTGACAGAGGGCCACGAGACTTCGACCAGCGCGCAAAAATGGAGGCTCTAGACCCTTCCAGAGCCGAGATATCGGATGTCAAAGTTTTGACCTGAAAAAAAAACATAAGGGGTAACACTGTCGTTTTTGGCCGAAATTTTGACCCCCTCCGATCTTCTTGAAACTCTGGATTCTGACAGAGGGCCACGAGACTTCGACCAGCGCGCAAAAATGGAGGCTCTAGACCCTTCCAGAGCCGAGATATCGGATGTCAAAGTTTTGACGTGAAAAAAAAAACATAAGGGGTAACACTGTCGTTTTTGGCCGAAATTTTGACCCCCTCCGATCTTCTTGAAACTCTGGATTCTGACAGAGGGCCACGAGACTTTGACCAGCGCGCAAAAATGGAGGCTCTAGACCCTTCCAGAGCCGAGATATCGGATGTCAAAGTTTTGACCTGAAAAAAAAACATAAGGGGTAACACTGTCGTTTTTGGCCGAAATTTTGACCCCCTCCGATCTTCTTGAAACTCTGGATTCTGACAGAGGGCCACGAGACTTCGACCATCGCGCAAAAATGGAGGCTCTAGACCCTTCCAGAGCCGAGATATCGGAGGTCAAAGTTTTGACTCGAAAAAAAAAACATAAGGGGTAACACTGTCGTTTTTGGCCGAAATTTTGACCCCCTCCGATCTTCTTGAAACTCTGGATTCTGACAGGGGGCCACGAGACTTCGACCAGCGCGCAAAAATGGAGGCTCTAGACCCTTCCAGAGCCGAGATATTGGATGTCAAAGTTTTGACCTGAAAAAAAAAACATAAGGGGTAACACTGTCGTTTTTGGCCGAAATTTTGACCCCCTCCGATCTTCTTGAAACTCTGGATTCTGACAGAGGGCCACGAGACTTCGACCAGCGCGCAAAAATGGAGGCTCTAGACCCTTCCAGAGCCGAGATATCGGATGTCAAAGTTTTGACCTGAAAAAAAAAAAAAAACATAAGGGGTAACACTGTCGTTTTTGGCCGAAATTTTGACCCCCTCCGATCTTCTTGAAACTCTGGATTCTGACAGAGGGCCACGAGACTTCGACCAGCGCGCAAAAATGGAGGCTCTAGACCCTTCCAGCGCCGAGATATCGGATGTCAAAGTTTTGACCCAAAAAAAAAAAACATAAGGGGTAACACTGTCGTTTTTGGCCGAAATTTTGACCCTCTCCGATCTTCTTGAAACTCTGGATTCTGACAGAGGGCCACGAGACTTCGACCAGCGCGCAAAAATGGAGGCTCTAGACCCTTCCAGAGCCGAGATATCGGATGTCAAAGTTTTGACCTGAAAAAAAAACATAAGGGGTAACACTGTCGTTTTTGGCCGAAATTTTGACCCCCTCCGATCTTCTTGAAACTCTGGATTCTGACAGAGGGCCACGAGACTTCGACCATCGCGCAAAAATGGAGGCTCTAGACCCTTCCAGAGCCGAGATATCGGATGTCAAAGTTTTGACCTGAAAAAAAAAACATAAGGGGTAACACTGTCGTTTTTGGCCGAAATTTTGACCCCCTCCGATCTTCTTGAAACTCTGGATTCTGACAGAGGGCCACGAGACTTCGACCAGCGCGCAAAAATGGAGGCTCTAGACCCTACCAGAGCCGAGATATCGGATGTCAAAGTTTTGACCTGAAAAAAAAAACATAAGGGGTAACACTGTCGTTTTTGGCCGAAATTTTGACCCCCTACGATCTTCTTGAAACTCTGGATTCTGACAGAGGGCCACGAGACTTCGACCAGCGCGCAAAAATGGAGGCTCTAGACCCTTCCAGAGCCGAGATATCGGATGTCAAAGTTTTGACGTGAAAAAAAAACATAAGGGGTAACACTGTCGTTTTTGGCCGAAATTTTGACCCCCTCCGATCTTCTTGAAACTCTGGATTCTGACAGAGGGCCACGAGACTTTGACGAGCGCGCAAAAATGGAGGCTCTAGACCCTTCCAGAGCCGAGATATCGGATGTCAAAGTTTTGACCTGAAAAAAAAACATAAGGGGTAACACTGTCGTTTTTGGCCAAAATTTTGACCGCCTCCGATCTTCTTGAAACTCTGGATTCTGACAGAGGGCCACGAGACTTCGACCAGCGCGCAAAAATGGAGGCTCTAGACCCTTCCAGAGCCGAGATATCGGATGTCAAAGTTTTGACCTGAAAAAAAAACATAAGGGGTAACACTGTCGTTTTTGGCCGAAATTTTGACCCCCTCCGATCTTCTTGAAACTCTGGATTCTGACAGAGGGCCACGAGACTTCGACCAGCGCGCAAAAATGGAGGCTCTAGACCCTTCCAGAGCCGAGATATCGGATGTCAAAGTTTTGACCTGAAAAAAAAACATAAGGGGTAACACTGTCGTTTTTGGCCGAAATTTTGACCCCCTCCGATCTTCTTGAAACTCTGGATTCTGACAGAGGGCCACGAGACTTCGACCAGCGCGCAAAAATGGAGGCTCTAGACCCTTCCAGAGCCGAGATATCGGATGTCAAAGTTTTGACGTGAAAAAAAAAACATAAGGGGTAACACTGTCGTTTTTGGCCGAAATTTTGACCCCCTCCGATCTTCTTGAAACTCTGGATTCTGACAGAGGGCCACGAGACTTTGACCAGCGCGCAAAAATGGAGGCTCTAGACCCTTCCAGAGCCGAGATATCGGATGTCAAAGTTTTGACCTGAAAAAAAAAACATAAGGGGTAACACTGTCGTTTTTGGCCGAAATTTTGACCCCCTCCGATCTTCTTGAAACTCTGGATTCTGACAGAGGGCCACGAGACTTCGACCATCGCGCAAAAATGGAGGCTCTAGACCCTTCCAGAGCCGAGATATCGGAGGTCAAAGTTTTGACTCGAAAAAAAAAACATAAGGGGTAACACTGTCGTTTTTGGCCGAAATTTTGACCCCCTCCGATCTTCTTGAAACTCTGGATTCTGACAGGGGGCCACGAGACTTCGACCAGCGCGCAAAAATGGAGGCTCTAGACCCTTCCAGAGCCGAGATATTGGATGTCAAAGTTTTGACCTGAAAAAAAAAACATAAGGGGTAACACTGTCGTTTTTGGCCGAAATTTTGACCCCCTCCGATCTTCTTGAAACTCTGGATTCTGACAGAGGGCCACGAGACTTCGACCAGCGCGCAAAAATGGAGGCTCTAGACCCTTCCAGAGCCGAGATATCGGATGTCAAAGTTTTGACCTGAAAAAAAAAAAAAACATAAGGGGTAACACTGTCGTTTTTGGCCGAAATTTTGACCCCCTCCGATCTTCTTGAAACTCTGGATTCTGACAGAGGGCCACGAGACTTCAGCCAGCGCGCAAAAATGGAGGCTCTAGACCCTTCCAGAGCCGAGATATCGGATGTCAAAGTTTTGACTCGAAAAAAAAAACATAAGGGGTAACACTGTTGTTTTTGGCCGAAATTTTGACCCCCTCCGATCTTCTTGAAACTCTGGATTCTGACAGAGGGCCACGAGACTTCGACCAGCGCGCAAAAATGGAGGCTCTAGACCCTACCAGAGCCGAGATATCGGATGTCAAAGTTTTGACCTGAAAAAAAAAACATAAGGGGTAACACTGTCGTTTTTGGCCGAAATTTTGACCCCCTCCGATCTTCTTGAAACTCTGGATTCTGACAGAGGGCCACGAGACTTCGACCAGCGCGCAAAAATGGAGGCTCTAGACCCTTCCAGAGCCGAGATATCGTATGTCAAAGTTTTGACCTGAAAAAAAAAAAACATAAGGGGTAACACTGTCGTTTTTGGCCGAAATTTTGACCCCCTCCGATCTTCTTGAAACTCTGGATTCTGACAGAGGGCCACGAGACTTCGACCAGCGTGCAAAAATGGAGGCTCTAGACCCTTCCAGAGCCGAGATATCGGATGTCAAAGTTTTGACCCGAAAAAAAAAAACATAAGGGGTAACACTGTCGTTTTTGGCCAAAATTTTGACCCTCTCCGATCTTCTTGAAACTCTGGATTCTGACAGAGGGCCACGACACTTCGACCAGCGCGCAAAAATGGAGGCTCTAGACCCTTCCAGAGCCGAGATATCGGATGTCAAAGTTTTGACCTGAAAAAAAACATAAGGGGTAACACTGTCGTTTTTGGCCGAAATTTTGACCCCCTCCGATCTTCTTGAAACTCTGGATTCTGACAGAGGGCCACGAGACTTCGACCAGCGCGCAAAAATGGAGGCTCTAGACCCTTCCAGAGCCGAGATATCGGATGTCAAAGTTTTGACCTGAAAAAAAACATAAGGGGTAACACTGTCGTTTTTGGCCGAAATTTTGACCCCCTCCGATCTTCTTGAAACTCTGGATTCTGACAGAGGGCCACGAGACTTCGACCAGCGCGCAAAAATGGAGGCTCTAGACCCTTACAGAGCCGAGATATCGGATGTCAAAGTTTTGACCTGAAAAAAAAAACATAAGGGGTAACACTGTCGTTTTTGGCCGAAATTTTGACCCCCTCCGATCTTCTTGAAACTCTGGATTCTGACAGAGGGCCACGAGACTTCGACCAGCACGCAAAAATGGAGGCTCTAGACCCTTCCAGCGCCGAGATATCGGATGTCAAAGTTTTGACCCGAAAAAAAAAAACATAAGGGGTAACACTGTCGTTTTTGGCCGAAATTTTGACCCTCTCCGATCTTCTTGAAACTCTGGATTCTGACAGAGGGCCACGAGACTTCGACCAGCGCGCAAAAATGGAGGCTCTAGACCCTTCCAGAGCCGAGATATCGGATGTCAAAGTTTTGACCTGAAAAGAAAAAAACATAAGGGGTAACACTGTCGTTTTTGGCCGAAATTTTGACCCCCTCCGATCTTCTTGAAACTCTGGATTCTGACAGAGGGCCACGAGACTTCGACCAGCGCACAAAAATGGAGGCTCTATACCCTTCCAGAGCCGAGATATCGGATGTCAAAGTTTTGACCTGAAAAAAAAACATAAGGGGTAACACTGTCGTTTTTGGCCGAAATTTTGACCCCCTCCGATCTTCTTGAAACTCTGGATTCTGACAGAGGGCCACGAGACTTCGACCAGCGCGCAAAAATGGAGGCTCTAGACCCTTCCAGAGCCGAGATATCGGATGTCAAAGTTTTGACCTGAAAAAAAAAACATAAGGGGTAACACTGTCGTTTTTGGCCGAAATTTTGACCCCCTCCGATCTTCTTGAAACTCTGGATTCTGACAGAGGGCCACGAGACTTCGACCAGCGCGCAAAAATGGAGGCTCTAGACCCTTCCAGAGCCGAGATATCGGATGTCAAAGTTTTGACCTGAAAAAAAAAAAACATAAGGGGTAACACTGTCGTTTTTGGCCGAAATTTTGACCCCCTCCGATCTTCTTGAAACTCTGGATTCTGACAGAGGGCCACGAGACTTCGACCAGCGCGCAAAAATGGAGGCTCTAGACCCTTCCAGAGCCGAGATATCGGATGTCAAAGTTTTGACCTGAAAAAAAAAACATAAGGGGTAACACTGTCGTTTTTGGCCGAAATTTTGGCCCCCTCCGATCTTCTTGAAACTCTGGATTCTGACAGAGGGCCACGAGACTTCGACCAGCGCGCAAAAATGGAGGCTCTAGACCCTTCCAGAGCCGAGATATCGTATGTCAAAGTTTTGACCTGAAAAAAAAAACATAAGGGGTAACACTGTCGTTTTTGGCCGAAATTTTGACCCCCTCCGATCTTCTTGAAACTCTGGATTCTGACAGAGGGCCACGAGACTTCGACCAGCGTGCAAAAATGAAGGCTCTAGACCCTTCCAGAGCCGAGATATCGGATGTCAAAGTTTTGACCCGAAAAAAAAAAACATAAGGGGTAACACTGTCGTTTTTGGCCAAAATTTTGACCCTCTCCGATCTTCTTGAAACTCTGGATTCTGACAGAGGGCCACGACACTTCGACCAGCGCGCAAAAATGGAGGCTCTAGACCCTTCCAGAGCCGAGATATCGGATGTCAAAGTTTTGACCTGAAAAAAAACATAAGGGGTAACACTGTCGTTTTTGGCCGAAATTTTGACCCCCTCCGATCTTCTTGAAACTCTGGATTCTGACAGAGGGCCACGAGACTTCGACCAGCGCGCAAAAATGGAGGCTCTAGACCCTTCCAGAGCCGAGATATCGGATGTCAAAGTTTTGACCTGAAAAAAAAAACATAAGGGGTAACACTGTCGTTTTTGGCAGAAATTTTGACCCCCTCCGATCTTCTTGAAACTCTGGATTCTGACAGAGGGCCACGAGACTTCGACCAGCGCGCAAAAATGGAGGCTCTAGACCCTTCCAGCGCCGAGATATCGGATGTCAAAGTTTTGACCCAAAAAAAAAACATAAGGGGTAACACTGTCGTTTTTGGCCGAAATTTTGACCCTCTCCGATCTTCTTGAAACTCTGGATTCTGACAGAGGGCCACGAGACTTCGACCAGCGCGCAAAGATGGAGGCTCTAGACCCTTCCAGAGCCGAGATATCGGATGTCAAAGTTTTGACCTGAAAAAAAAAACATAAGGGGTAACACTGTCGTTTTTGGCCGAAATTTTGACCCCATCCGATCTTCTTGAAACTCTGGATTCTGACAGAGGGCCACGAGACTTCGACCAGCACGCAAAAATGGAGGCTCTAGACCCTTCCAGAGCCGAGATATCGGATGTCAAAGTTTTGACCTGAAAAAAAAAAACATAAGGGGTAACACTGTCGTTTTTGGCCGAAATTTTGACCCCCTCCGATCTTCTTGAAACTCTGGATTCTGACAGAGGGCCACGAGACTTCGACCAGCGCGCAAAAATGGAGGCTCTAGACCCTTCCAGAGCCGAGATATCGGATGTCAAAGTTTTGACCTGAAAAAAAAAACATAAGGGGTAACACTGTCGTTTTTGGCCGAAATTTTGACCCCCTCCGATCTTCTTGAAACTCTGGATTCTGACAGAGGGCCACGAGACTTCGACCAGCGCGCAAAAATGGAGGCTCTAGACCCTTCCAGAGCCGAGATATCGGATGTCAAAGTTTTGACCTGAAAAAAAAAACATAAGGGGTAACACTGTCGTTTTTGACAGAAATTTTGACCCCCTCCGATCTTCTTGAAACTCTGGATTCTGACAGAGGGCCACGAGACTTCGACCAGCGCGCAAAAATGGAGGCTCTAGACCCTTCCAGAGCCGAGATATCGGATGTCAAAGTTTTGACCTGAAAAAAAACATAAGGGGTAACACTGTCGTTTTTGGCCGAAATTTTGGCCCCCTCCGATCTTCTTGAAACTCTGGATTCTGACAGAGGGCCACGAGACTTCGACCAGCGCGCAAAAATGGAGGCTCTAGACCCTTCCAGAGCCGAGATATCGGATGTCAAAGTTTTGACCTGAAAAAAAAAACATAAGGGGTAACACTGTCGTTTTTGGCCGAAATTTTGACCCCCTCCGATCTTCTTGAAACTCTGGATTCTGACAGAGGGCCACGAGACTTCGACCAGCGCGCAAAAATGGAGGCTCTAGACCCTTCCAGCGCCGAGATATCGGATGTCAAAGTTTTGACCCGAAAAAAAAAAACATAAGGGGTAACACTGTCGTTTTTGGCCGAAATTTTGACCCTCTCCGATCTTCTTGAAACTCTGGATTCTGACAGATGGCCACGAGACTTCGACCAGCGCGCAAAAATGGAGGCTCTAGACCCTTCCAGAGCCGAGATATCGGATGTCAAAGTTTTGACCTGAAGAAAAAACATAAGGGGTAACACTGTCGTTTTTGGCCGAAATTTTGACCCCCTCCGATCTTCTTGAAACTCTGGATTCTGACAGAGGGCCACGAGACTTCGACCAGCGCGCAAAAATGGAGGCTCTAGACCCTTCCAGAGCCGAGATATCGGATGTCAAAGTTTTGACCTGAAAAAAAAACATAAGGGGTAACACTGTCGTTTTTGGCCGAAATTTTGACCCCCTCCGATCTTCTTGAAACTCTGGATTCTGACAGAGGGCCACGAGACTTCGACCAGCGCGCAAAAATGGAGGCTCTAGACCCTTCCAGCGCCGAGATATCGGATGTCAAAGTTTTGACCCGAAAAAAAAAAAACATAAGGGGTAACACTGTCGTTTTTGGCCGAAATTTTGACCCTCTCCGATCTTCTTGAAACTCTGGATTCTGACAGAGGGCCACGAGACTTCGACCAGCGCGCAAAAATGGAGGCTCTAGACCCTACCAGAGCCGAGATATCGGATGTCAAAGTTTTGACCTGAAAAAAAAAAACATAAGGGGTAACACTGTCGTTTTTGGCCGAAATTTTGACCCCCTCCGATCTTCTTGAAACTCTGGATTCTGACAGAGGGCCACGAGACTTCGACCAGCGCGCAAAAATGGAGGCTCTAGACCCTTCCAGAGCCGAGATATCGTATGTCAAAGTTTTGACCTGAAAAAAAAAACATAAGGGGTAACACTGTCGTTTTTGGCCGAAATTTTGACCCCCTCCGATCTTCTTGAAACTCTGGATTCTGACAGAGGGCCACGAGACTTCGACCAGCGTGCAAAAATGGAGGCTCTAGACCCTTCCAGAGCCGAGATATCGGATGTCAAAGTTTTGACCCGAAAAAAAAAAACATAAGGGGTAACACTGTCGTTTTTGGCCAAAATTTTGACCCTCTCCGATCTTCTTGAAACTCTGGATTCTGACAGAGGGCCACGACACTTCGACCAGCGCGCAAAAATGGAGGCTCTAGACCCTTCCAGAGCCGAGATATCGGATGTCAAAGTTTTGACCTGAAAAAAAACATAAGGGGTAACACTGTCGTTTTTGGCCGAAATTTTGACCCCCTCCGATCTTCTTGAAACTCTGGATTCTGACAGAGGGTCACGAGACTTCGACCAGCGCGCAAAAATGGAGGCTCTAGACCCTTCCAGAGCCGAGATATCGGATGTCAAAGTTTTGACCTGAAAAAAAACATAAGGGGTAACACTGTCGTTTTTGGCCGAAATTTTGACCCCCTCCGATCTTCTTGAAACTCTGGATTCTGACAGAGGGCCACGAGACTTCGACCAGCGCGCAAAAATGGAGGCTCTAGACCCTTCCAGAGCCGAGATATCGGATGTCAAAGTTTTGACCTGAAAAAAAAACATAAGGGGTAACACTGTCGTTTTTGGCCGAAATTTTGACCCCCTCCGATCTTCTTGAAACTCTGGATTCTGACAGAGGGCCACGAGACTTCGACCAGCGCGCAAAAATGGAGGCTCTAGACCCTTCCAGAGCCGAGATATCGGATGTCAAAGTTTTGACTCGAAAAAAAAAACATAAGGGGTAACACTGTTGTTTTTGGCCGAAATTTTGACCCCCTCCGATCTTCTTGAAACTCTGGATTCTGACAGAGGGCCACGAGACTTCGACCAGCGCGCAAAAATGGAGGCTCTAGACCCTACCAGAGCCGAGATATCGGATGTCAAAGTTTTGACCTGAAAAAAAAAAACATAAGGGGTAACACTGTCGTTTTTGGCCGAAATTTTGACCCCCTCCGATCTTCTTGAAACTCTGGATTCTGACAGAGGGCCACGAGACTTCGACCAGCGCGCAAAAATGGAGGCTCTAGACCCTTCCAGAGCCGAGATATCGTATGTCAAAGTTTTGACCTGAAAAAAAAAAACATAAGGGGTAACACTGTCGTTTTTGGCCGAAATTTTGACCCCCTCCGATCTTCTTGAAACTCTGGATTCTGACAGAGGGCCACGAGACTTCGACCAGCGCGCAAAAATGGAGGCTCTAGACCCTTCCAGAGCCGAGATATCGGATGTCAAAGTTTTGACCTGAAAAAAAAAAAAAACATAAGGGGTAACACTGTCGTTTTTGGCCGAAATTTTGACCCCCTCCGATCTTCTTGAAACTCTGGATTCTGACAGAGGGCCACGAGACTTCGACCAGCGCGCAAAAATGGAGGCTCTAGACCCTTCCAGAGCCGAGATATCGGATGTCAAAGTTTTGACTCGAAAAAAAAAACATAAGGGGTAACACTGTTGTTTTTGGCCGAAATTTTGACCCCCTCCGATCTTCGAGAAACTCTGGATTCTGACAGAGGGCCACGAGACTTCGACCAGCGCGCAAAAATGGAGGCTCTAGACCCTACCAGAGCCGAGATATCGGATGTCAAAGTTTTGACCTGAAAAAAAAACATAAGGGGTAACACTGTCGTTTTTGGCCGAAATTTTGACCCCCTCCGATCTTCTTGAAACTCTGGATTCTGACAGAGGGCCACGAGACTTCGACCAGCGCGCAAAAATGGAGGCTCTAGACCCTTCCAGAGCCGAGATATCGTATGTCAAAGTTTTGACCTGAAAAAAAAAAAACATAAGGGGTAACACTGTCGTTTTTGGCCGAAATTTTGACCCCCTCCGATCTTCTTGAAACTCTGGATTCTGACAGAGGGCCACGAGACTTCGACCAGCGTGCAAAAATGGAGGCTCTAGACCCTTCCAGAGCCGAGATATCGGATGTCAAAGTTTTGACCCGAAAAAAAAAAACATAAGGGGTAACACTGTCGTTTTTGGCCAAAATTTTGACCCTCTCCGATCTTCTTGAAACTCTGGATTCTGACAGAGGGCCACGACACTTCGACCAGCGCGCAAAAATGGAGGCTCTAGACCCTTCCAGAGCCGAGATATCGGATGTCAAAGTTTTGACCTGAAAAAAAACATAAGGGGTAACACTGTCGTTTTTGGCCGAAATTTTGACCCCCTCCGATCTTCTTGAAACTCTGGATTCTGACAGAGGGCCACGAGACTTCGACCAGCGCGCAAAAATGGAGGCTCTAGACCCTTCCAGAGCCGAGATATCGGATGTCAAAGTTTTGACCTGAAAAAAAACATAAGGGGTAACACTGTCGTTTTTGGCCGAAATTTTGACCCCCTCCGATCTTCTTGAAACTCTGGATTCTGACAGAGGGCCACGAGACTTCGACCAGCGCGCAAAAATGGAGGCTCTAGACCCTTCCAGAGCCGAGATATCGGATGTCAAAGTTTTGACCTGAAAAAAAAAACATAAGGGGTAACACTGTCGTTTTTGGCCGAAATTTTGACCCCCTCCGATCTTCTTGAAACTCTGGATTCTGACAGAGGGCCACGAGACTTCGACCAGCACGCAAAAATGGAGGCTCTAGACCCTTCCAGCGCCGAGATATCGGATGTCAAAGTTTTGACCCGAAAAAAAAAAACATAAGGGGTAACACTGTCGTTTTTGGCCGAAATTTTGACCCTCTCCGATCTTCTTGAAACTCTGGATTCTGACAGAGGGCCACGAGACTTCGACCAGCGCGCAAAAATGGAGGCTCTAGACCCTTCCAGAGCCGAGATATCGGATGTCAAAGTTTTGACCTGAAAAGAAAAAAACATAAGGGGTAACACTGTCGTTTTTGGCCGAAATTTTGACCCCCTCCGATCTTCTTGAAACTCTGGATTCTGACAGAGGGCCACGAGACTTCGACCAGCGCACAAAAATGGAGGCTCTATACCCTTCCAGAGCCGAGATATCGGATGTCAAAGTTTTGACCTGAAAAAAAAACATAAGGGGTAACACTGTCGTTTTTGGCCGAAATTTTGACCCCCTCCGATCTTCTTGAAACTCTGGATTCTGACAGAGGGCCACGAGACTTCGACCAGCGCGCAAAAATGGAGGCTCTAGACCCTTCCAGAGCCGAGATATCGGATGTCAAAGTTTTGACCTGAAAAAAAAAACATAAGGGGTAACACTGTCGTTTTTGGCCGAAATTTTGACCCCCTCCGATCTTCTTGAAACTCTGGATTCTGACAGAGGGCCACGAGACTTCGACCAGCGCGCAAAAATGGAGGCTCTAGACCCTTCCAGAGCCGAGATATCGGATGTCAAAGTTTTGACCTGAAAAAAAAAAAACATAAGGGGTAACACTGTCGTTTTTGGCCGAAATTTTGACCCCCTCCGATCTTCTTGAAACTCTGGATTCTGACAGAGGGCCACGAGACTTCGACCAGCGCGCAAAAATGGAGGCTCTAGACCCTTCCAGAGCCGAGATATCGGATGTCAAAGTTTTGACCTGAAAAAAAAAACATAAGGGGTAACACTGTCGTTTTTGGCCGAAATTTTGGCCCCCTCCGATCTTCTTGAAACTCTGGATTCTGACAGAGGGCCACGAGACTTCGACCAGCGCGCAAAAATGGAGGCTCTAGACCCTTCCAGAGCCGAGATATCGTATGTCAAAGTTTTGACCTGAAAAAAAAAACATAAGGGGTAACACTGTCGTTTTTGGCCGAAATTTTGACCCCCTCCGATCTTCTTGAAACTCTGGATTCTGACAGAGGGCCACGAGACTTCGACCAGCGTGCAAAAATGAAGGCTCTAGACCCTTCCAGAGCCGAGATATCGGATGTCAAAGTTTTGACCCGAAAAAAAAAAACATAAGGGGTAACACTGTCGTTTTTGGCCAAAATTTTGACCCTCTCCGATCTTCTTGAAACTCTGGATTCTGACAGAGGGCCACGACACTTCGACCAGCGCGCAAAAATGGAGGCTCTAGACCCTTCCAGAGCCGAGATATCGGATGTCAAAGTTTTGACCTGAAAAAAAACATAAGGGGTAACACTGTCGTTTTTGGCCGAAATTTTGACCCCCTCCGATCTTCTTGAAACTCTGGATTCTGACAGAGGGCCACGAGACTTCGACCAGCGCGCAAAAATGGAGGCTCTAGACCCTTCCAGAGCCGAGATATCGGATGTCAAAGTTTTGACCTGAAAAAAAAACATAAGGGGTAACACTGTCGTTTTCGGCAGAAATTTTGACCCCCTCCGATCTTCTTGAAACTCTGGATTCTGACAGAGGGCCACGAGACTTCGACCAGCGCGCAAAAATGGAGGCTCTAGACCCTTCCAGCGCCGAGATATCGGATGTCAAAGTTTTGACCCAAAAAAAAAACATAAGGGGTAACACTGTCGTTTTTGGCCGAAATTTTGACCCTCTCCGATCTTCTTGAAACTCTGGATTCTGACAGAGGGCCACGAGACTTCGACCAGCGCGCAAAAATGGAGGCTCTAGACCCTTCCAGAGCCGAGATATCGGATGTCAAAGTTTTGACCTGAAAAAAAAAACATAAGGGGTAACACTGTCGTTTTTGGCCGAAATTTTGGCCCCCTCCGATCTTCTTGAAACTCTGGATTCTGACAGAGGGCCACGAGACTTCGACCAGCGCGCAAAAATGGAGGCTCTAGACCCTTCCAGCGCCGAGATATCGGATGTCAAAGTTTTGACCCAAAAAAAAAACATAAGGGGTAACACTGTCGTTTTTGGCCGAAATTTTGACCCTCTCCGATCTTCTTGAAACTCTGGATTCTGACAGAGGGCCACGAGACTTCGACCAGCGCGCAAAAATGGAGGCTCTAGACCCTTCCAGAGCCGAGATATCGGATGTCAAAGTTTTGACCTGAAAAAAAAAACATAAGGGGTAACACTGTCGTTTTTGGCCGAAATTTTGGCCCCCTCCGATCTTCTTGAAACTCTGGATTCTGACAGAGGGCCACGAGACTTCGACCAGCGCGCAAAAATGGAGGCTCTAGACCCTTCCAGAGCCGAGATATCGTATGTCAAAGTTTTGACCTGAAAAAAAAAACATAAGGGGTAACACTGTCGTTTTTGGCCGAAATTTTGACCCCCTCCGATCTTCTTGAAACTCTGGATTCTGACAGAGGGCCACGAGACTTCGACCAGCGTGCAAAAATGAAGGCTCTAGACCCTTCCAGAGCCGAGATATCGGATGTCAAAGTTTTGACCCGAAAAAAAAAAAACATAAGGGGTAACACTGTCGTTTTTGGCCAAAATTTTGACCCTCTCCGATCTTCTTGAAACTCTGGATTCTGACAGAGGGCCACGACACTTCGACCAGCGCGCAAAAATGGAGGCTCTAGACCCTTCCAGAGCCGAGATATCGGATGTCAAAGTTTTGACCTGAAAAAAAACATAAGGGGTAACACTGTCGTTTTTGGCCGAAATTTTGACCCCCTCCGATCTTCTTGAAACTCTGGATTCTGACAGAGGGCCACGAGACTTCGACCAGCGCGCAAAAATGGAGGCTCTAGACCCTTCCAGCGCCGAGATATCGGATGTCAAAGTTTTGACCCAAAAAAAAAACATAAGGGGTAACACTGTCGTTTTTGGCCGAAATTTTGACCCCCTCCGATCTTCTTGAAACTCTGGATTCTGACAGAGGGCCACGAGACTTCGACCAGCGCGCAAAAATGGAGGCTCTAGACCCTTCCAGAGCCGAGATATCGGATGTCAAAGTTTTGACCTGAAAAAAAAAACATAAGGGGTAACACTGTCGTTTTTGGCCGAAATTTTGGCCCCCTCCGATCTTCTTGAAACTCTGGATTCTGACAGAGGGCCACGAGACTTCGACCAGCGCGCAAAAATGGAGGCTCTAGACCCTTCCAGCGCCGAGATATCGGATGTCAAAGTTTTGACCCAAAAAAAAACATAAGGGGTAACACTGTCGTTTTTGGCCGAAATTTTGACCCTCTCCGATCTTCTTGAAACTCTGGATTCTGACAGAGGGCCACGAGACTTCGACCAGCGGGCAAAAATGGAGGCTCTAGACCCTTCCAGAGCCGAGATATCGGATGTCAAAGTTTTGACCTGAAAAAAAAACATAAGGGGTAACACTGTCGTTTTTGGCCGAAATTTTGGCCCCCTCCGATCTTCTTGAAACTCTGGATTCTGACAGAGGGCCACGAGACTTCGACCAGCGCGCAAAAATGGAGGCTCTAGACCCTTCCAGAGCCGAGATATCGTATGTCAAAGTTTTGACCTGAAAAAAAAACATAAGGGGTAACACTGTCGTTTTTGGCCGAAATTTTGACCCCCTCCGATCTTCTTGAAACTCTGGATTCTGACAGAGGGCCACGAGACTTCGACCAGCGTGCAAAAATGAAGGCTCTAGACCCTTCCAGAGCCGAGATATCGGATGTCAAAGTTTTGACCCGAAAAAAAAAAAACATAAGGGGTAACACTGTCGTTTTTGGCCAAAATTTTGACCCTCTCCGATCTTCTTGAAACTCTGGATTCTGACAGAGGGCCACGACACTTCGACCAGCGCGCAAAAATGGAGGCTCTAGACCCTTCCAGAGCCGAGATATCGGATGTCAAAGTTTTGACCTGAAAAAAAACATAAGGGGTAACACTGTCGTTTTTGGCCGAAATTTTGACCCCCTCCGATCTTCTTGAAACTCTGGATTCTGACAGAGGGCCACGAGACTTCGACCAGCGCGCAAAAATGGAGGCTCTAGACCCTTCCAGAGCCGAGATATCGGATGTCAAAGTTTTGACCTGAAAAAAAAAACATAAGGGGTAACACTGTCGTTTTCGGCAGAAATTTTGACCCCCTCCGATCTTCTTGAAACTCTGGATTCTGACAGAGGGCCACGAGACTTCGACCAGCGCGCAAAAATGGAGGCTCTAGACCCTTCCAGCGCCGAGATATCGGATGTCAAAGTTTTGACCCAAAAAAAAAACATAAGGGGTAACACTGTCGTTTTTGGCCGAAATTTTGACCCTCTCCGATCTTCTTGAAACTCTGGATTCTGACAGAGGGCCACGAGACTTCGACCAGCGCGCAAAGATGGAGGCTCTAGACCCTTCCAGAGCCGAGATATCGGATGTCAAAGTTTTGACCTGAAAAAAAAAACATAAGGGGTAACACTGTCGTTTTTGGCCGAAATTTTGACCCCATCCGATCTTCTTGAAACTCTGGATTCTGACAGAGGGCCACGAGACTTCGACCAGCGCGCAAAAATGGAGGCTCTAGACCCTTCCAGAGCCGAGATATCGGATGTCAAAGTTTTGACCTGAAAAAAAAAAACATAAGGGGTAACACTGTCGTTTTTGGCCGAAATTTTGACCCCCTCCGATCTTCTTGAAACTCTGGATTCTGACAGAGGGCCACGAGACTTCGACCAGCGCGCAAAAATGGAGGCTCTAGACCCTTCCAGAGCCGAGATATCGGATGTCAAAGTTTTGACCTGAAAAAAAAAACATAAGGGGTAACACTGTCGTTTTTGGCCGAAATTTTGACCCCCTCCGATCTTCTTGAAACTCTGGATTCTGACAGAGGGCCACGAGACTTCGACCAGCGCGCAAAAATGGAGGCTCTAGACCCTTCCAGAGCCGAGATATCGGATGTCAAAGTTTTGACCTGAAAAAAAAAACATAAGGGGTAACACTGTCGTTTTTGACCGAAATTTTGACCCCCTCCGATCTTCTTGAAACTCTGGATTCTGACAGAGGGCCACGAGACTTCGACCAGCGCGCAAAAATGGAGGCTCTAGACCCTTCCAGAGCCGAGATATCGGATGTCAAAGTTTTGACCTGAAAAAAAACATAAGGGGTAACACTGTCGTTTTTGGCCGAAATTTTGACCCCCTCCGATCTTCTTGAAACTCTGGATTCTGACAGAGGGCCACGAGACTTCGACCAGCGCGCAAAAATGGAGGCTCTAGACCCTTCCAGAGCCGAGATATCGGATGTCAAAGTTTTGACCTGAAAAAAAAAACATAAGGGGTAACACTGTCGTTTTTGGCCGAAATTTTGACCCCCTCCGATCTTCTTGAAACTCTGGATTCTGACAGAGGGCCACGAGACTTCGACCAGCGCGCAAAAATGGAGGCTCTAGACCCTTCCAGCGCCGAGATATCGGATGTCAAAGTTTTGACCCGAAAAAAAAAAACATAAGGGGTAACACTGTCGTTTTTGGCCGAAATTTTGACCCTCTCCGATCTTCTTGAAACTCTGGATTCTGACAGATGGCCACGAGACTTCGACCAGCGCGCAAAAATGGAGGCTCTAGACCCTTCCAGAGCCGAGATATCGGATGTCAAAGTTTTGACCTGAAGAAAAAACATAAGGGGTAACACTGTCGTTTTTGGCCGAAATTTTGACCCCCTCCGATCTTCTTGAAACTCTGGATTCTGACAGAGGGCCACGAGACTTCGACCAGCGCGCAAAAATGGAGGCTCTAGACCCTTCCAGAGCCGAGATATCGGATGTCAAAGTTTTGACCTGAAAAAAAAACATAAGGGGTAACACTGTCGTTTTTGGCCGAAATTTTGACCCCCTCCGATCTTCTTGAAACTCTGGATTCTGACAGAGGGCCACGAGACTTCGACCAGCGCGCAAAAATGGAGGCTCTAGACCCTTCCAGCGCCGAGATATCGGATGTCAAAGTTTTGACCCGAAAAAAAAAAAACATAAGGGGTAACACTGTCGTTTTTGGCCGAAATTTTGACCCTCTCCGATCTTCTTGAAACTCTGGATTCTGACAGAGGGCCACGAGACTTCGACCAGCGCACAAAAATGGAGGCTCTAGACCCTTCCAGAGCCGAGATATCGGATGTCAAAGTTTTGACCTGAAAAAAAAAACATAAGGGGTAACACTGTCGTTTTTGGCCGAAATTTTGACCCCCTCCGATCTTCTTGAAACTCTGGATTCTGACAGAGGGTCACGAGACTTCGACCAGCGCGCAAAAATGGAGGCTCTAGACCCTTCCAGAGCCGAGATATCGGATGTCAAAGTTTTGACCTGAAAAAAAACATAAGGGGTAACACTGTCGTTTTTGGCCGAAATTTTGACCCCCTCCGATCTTCTTGAAACTCTGGATTCTGACAGAGGGCCACGAGACTTCGACCAGCGCGCAAAAATGGAGGCTCTAGACCCTTCCAGAGCCGAGATATCGGATGTCAAAGTTTTGACCTGAAAAAAAAACATAAGGGGTAACACTGTCGTTTTTGGCCGAAATTTTGACCCCCTCCGATCTTCTTGAAACTCTGGATTCTGACAGAGGGCCACGAGACTTCGACCAGCGCGCAAAAATGGAGGCTCTAGACCCTTCCAGAGCCGAGATATCGGATGTCAAAGTTTTGACTCGAAAAAAAAAACATAAGGGGTAACACTGTTGTTTTTGGCCGAAATTTTGACCCCCTCCGATCTTCTTGAAACTCTGGATTCTGACAGAGGGCCACGAGACTTCGACCAGCGCGCAAAAATGGAGGCTCTAGACCCTACCAGAGCCGAGATATCGGATGTCAAAGTTTTGACCTGAAAAAAAAAACATAAGGGGTAACACTGTCGTTTTTGGCCGAAATTTTGACCCCCTCCGATCTTCTTGAAACTCTGGATTCTGACAGAGGGCCACGAGACTTCGACCAGCGCGCAAAAATGGAGGCTCTAGACCCTTCCAGAGCCGAGATATCGTATGTCAAAGTTTTGACCTGAAAAAAAAAACATAAGGGGTAACACTGTCGTTTTTGGCCGAAATTTTGACCCCCTCCGATCTTCTTGAAACTCTGGATTCTGACAGAGGGCCACGAGACTTCGACCAGCGTGCAAAAATGGAGGCTCTAGACCCTTCCAGAGCCGAGATATCGGATGTCAAAGTTTTGACCCGAAAAAAAAAAACATAAGGGGTAACACTGTCGTTTTTGGCCAAAATTTTGACCCTCTCCGATCTTCTTGAAACTCTGGATTCTGACAGAGGGCCACGACACTTCGACCAGCGCGCAAAAATGGAGGCTCTAGACCCTTCCAGAGCCGAGATATCGGATGTCAAAGTTTTGACCTGAAAAAAAACATAAGGGGTAACACTGTCGTTTTTGGCCGAAATTTTGACCCCCTCCGATCTTCTTGAAACTCTGGATTCTGACAGAGGGTCACGAGACTTCGACCAGCGCGCAAAAATGGAGGCTCTAGACCCTTCCAGAGCCGAGATATCGGATGTCAAAGTTTTGACCTGAAAAAAAACATAAGGGGTAACACTGTCGTTTTTGGCCGAAATTTTGACCCCCTCCGATCTTCTTGAAACTCTGGATTCTGACAGAGGGCCACGAGACTTCGACCAGCGCGCAAAAATGGAGGCTCTAGACCCTTCCAGAGCCGAGATATCGGATGTCAAAGTTTTGACCTGAAAAAAAAACATAAGGGGTAACACTGTCGTTTTTGGCCGAAATTTTGACCCCCTCCGATCTTCTTGAAACTCTGGATTCTGACAGAGGGCCACGAGACTTCGACCAGCGCGCAAAAATGGAGGCTCTAGACCCTTCCAGAGCCGAGATATCGGATGTCAAAGTTTTGACTCGAAAAAAAAAACATAAGGGGTAACACTGTTGTTTTTGGCCGAAATTTTGACCCCCTCCGATCTTCTTGAAACTCTGGATTCTGACAGAGGGCCACGAGACTTCGACCAGCGCGCAAAAATGGAGGCTCTAGACCCTACCAGAGCCGAGATATCGGATGTCAAAGTTTTGACCTGAAAAAAAAAAACATAAGGGGTAACACTGTCGTTTTTGGCCGAAATTTTGACCCCCTCCGATCTTCTTGAAACTCTGGATTCTGACAGAGGGCCACGAGACTTCGACCAGCGCGCAAAAATGGAGGCTCTAGACCCTTCCAGAGCCGAGATATCGTATGTCAAAGTTTTGACCTGAAAAAAAAAAACATAAGGGGTAACACTGTCGTTTTTGGCCGAAATTTTGACCCCCTCCGATCTTCTTGAAACTCTGGATTCTGACAGAGGGCCACGAGACTTCGACCAGCGTGCAAAAATGGAGGCTCTAGACCCTTCCAGAGCCGAGATATCGGATGTCAAAGTTTTGACCCGAAAAAAAAAAACATAAGGGGTAACACTGTCGTTTTTGGCCAAAATTTTGACCCTCTCCGATCTTCTTGAAACTCTGGATTCTGACAGAGGGCCACGACACTTCGACCAGCGCGCAAAAATGGAGGCTCTAGACCCTTCCAGAGCCGAGATATCGGATGTCAAAGTTTTGACCTGAAAAAAAAAACATAAGGGGTAACACTGTCGTTTTTGGCCGAAATTTTGACCCCCTCCGATCTTCTTGAAACTCTGGATTCTGACAGAGGGCCACGAGACTTCGACCAGCGCGCAAAAATGGAGGCTCTAGACCCTTCCAGCGCCGAGATATCGGATGTCAAAGTTTTGACCTGAAAAAAAACATAAGGGGTAACACTGTCGTTTTTGGCCGAAATTTTGACCCCCTCCGATCTTCTTGAAACTCTGGATTCTGACAGAGGGCCACGAGACTTCGACCAGCGCGCAAAAATGGAGGCTCTAGACCCTTCCAGAGCCGAGATATCGGATGTCAAAGTTTTGACCTGAAAAAAAAAACATAAGGGGTAACACTGTCGTTTTTGGCCGAAATTTTGACCCCCTCCGATCTTCTTGAAACTCTGGATTCTGACAGAGGGCCACGAGACTTCGACCAGCGCGCAAAAATGGAGGCTCTAGACCCTTCCAGCGCCGAGATATCGGATGTCAAAGTTTTGACCCGAAAAAAAAAAACATAAGGGGTAACACTGTCGTTTTTGGCCGAAATTTTGACCCTCTCCGATCTTCTTGAAACTCTGGATTCTGACAGAGGGCCACGAGACTTCGACCAGCGCGCAAAAATGGAGGCTCTAGACCCTTCCAGAGCCGAGATATCGGATGTCAAAGTTTTGACCTGAAAAAAAAACATAAGGGGTAACACTGTCATTTTTGGCCGAAATTTTGACCCCATCCGATCTTCTTGAAACTCTGGATTCTGACAGAGGGCCACGAGACTTCGACCAGCGCGCAAAAATGGAGGCTCTAGACCCTTCCAGAGCCGAGATATCGGATGTCAAAGTTTTGACCTGAAAAAAAAACATAAGGGGTAACACTGTCGTTTTTGGCCGAAATTTTGACCCCCTCCGATCTTCTTGAAACTCTGGATTCTGACAGAGGGCCACGAGACTTCGACCAGCGCGCAAAAATGGAGGCTCTAGACCCTTCCAGCGCCGAGATATCGGATGTCAAAGTTTTGACCCGAAAAAAAAAAACATAAGGGGTAACACTGTCGTTTTTGGCCGAAATTTTGACCCTCTCCGATCTTCTTGAAACTCTGGATTCTGACAGAGGGCCACGAGACTTCGACCAGCGCGCAAAAATGGAGGCTCTAGACCCTTCCAGAGCCGAGATATCGGATGTCAAAGTTTTGACCTGAAAAAAAAAACATAAGGGGTAACACTGTCGTTTTTGGCCGAAATTTTGACCCCCTCCGATCTTCTTGAAACTCTGGATTCTGACAGAGGGCCACGAGACTTCGACCAGCGCGCAAAATGGAGGCTCTAGACCCTTCCAGAGCCGAGATATCGGATGTCAAAGTTTTGACCTGAAAAAAAACATAAGGGGTAACACTGTCGTTTTTGGCCGAAATTTTGACCCCCTCCGATCTTCTTGAAACTCTGGATTCTGACAGAGGGCCACGAGACTTCGACCAGCGCTCAAAAATGGAGGCTCTAGACCCTTCCAGAGCCGAGATATCGGATGTCAAAGTTTTGACCTGAAAAAAAAAACATAAGGGGTAACACTGTCGTTTTTGGCCGAAATTTTGACCCCCTCCGATCTTCTTGAAACTCTGGATTCTGACAGAGGGCCACGAGACTTCGACCAGCGCGGAAAAATGGAGGCTCTAGACCAGGGGTGGGCAAACTACGGCCCGCGGGCCACATGCGGCCCGTTAGGCTGTTTAATCCGGCCCGTCGAGTATTTAAAATATTGTCATAGAGATTGCATTTGCATGGGGAGCGTTGTGCAGCGCGGTCTGTGGCTGGAGAGCGAGGGGGGAGCCGAGCGGTAGGCGGGCCGTGCTGACAGAGTGTGGAGAGAGAGAGACTGGGAGCTCGTGCACGCGCTGTCGAGAGAGAGAAAACGCTGGGCTGCAAGCTGTTTCAGTGGAAAGAGTGTTGCTGCATTTGTGACCTAAGAAGCTGAATCCAGCGGGAAGAGTACTGTTTTATATGTGATTTGTTTTTGAAATATTCTGAATTAATTGTGTGAGCGCGAGCAAGCGCTGTGGGGAGAGAAAGTAACTCAATAAAGTGCATGAGCTCCAGTATTCGCCGACCCTGTGTCTCCTTCCATCACCCATTCACCGAACCAACATCCCTGTCACACATTCATTTTGCCTTTTTCCTGCAATACTTGAATAAAGCAGCTCATTCATTCAGAGCTGTTGTGGCTGTGTCACGTGACAAGCAATGACGCGTCACCATGGAAACCATACAGTGAATAAATAACGGTTGCATTGCAAAGCTCATGTAACCCCTCACACACCCGGGTCCAACTCGCCTCGCTCCGAGCGGGTCTCGAACCCGGGTCTCCGGCATGAGAGTCAGGCGCGCTAACAAGGAGGCTAGAGACTGCAGCCTCTAGTGTCTGTCGCTAGAGCGCCTATTGAGATCGGGGAGTGAGGTTTACTCGCACAGCAACTACTAGCTGGCCTCCGTTACACTCACGCCGCAGAGTCAGACCGTTTTTTGTAATTTGTCATATGCAATTTATAACTAATATCCCAGGAACCAGAACGTTTGCATGATTGAATCATTGACATTTCAGCACTCCTTCAGACAGCGACTTAAGCACAACAAGGCTCCTTGTTGCACGTTAATGTTTTTTCCTTTTTTGGAAACTCACAGAGAAAAAAAATGTTAGTAACCACTTGTACACCTGATTAGTTTTCATTTGATTTTTAGTTTTTCTTTTGATATTTAGTTTCTTTTCTCCTCTGTATTTGTCTCTTGGACTGCTTCCGGTTACCTTTATCGGCCGCCTCGCTACGCTCCCGTCTCTGCCGTTTGTTCAATAAATGTTCTTATCTGCTTTTGATTTTTACATTTTATCATACTTAAAATAAATTGGTACATTTTTCTATTTTTATTTTATTTTTTTCACAAATGTATGACGTTTGTGTATTAAGTGCAATTTGATTACCATATGGAGTTTTAATAAAGTTGAATTAATGTAACATTCCTTCATTGGTGCGGCATTCATTGGGGCGGCAGTGGCTCAGTGGTTCATGTGGGTTGTCTACAAACCGAAAGGTTGCTGGTGCAATCCTCGGTTCCACCTGACGAAGTGTCGAGGTGTGAGCACCATGGACCATGAGCAAGACACCTAACCCCAGCTGCTCCCGATGAGCTGGATGGCGCCTTGCATGGCTGCCGTCGGTGTATGAATGTGTGTGTGAATGTGAGGCAAATTGTAAAGCGCTTTGGTGGCCATTGGGTCTATTGAAGCGCTATATAAATGCAGTCCATTTCTCTAATTTTTACTCTACTACGTGTACACTTGCTGGTGTTTTGTTTCTACTTTACTGTTAGGCTCATTAAATAATACTAAGGATAAACAATATTTAAAAAGAATATAAATATATATAAAATTAAAATAAATATAAAATTAAATAAAAAAAATAACCCCAAAATATAACAATGCTAAATGGGGATATCTATAGCGTATAAATTAATATACTATGTAAATTACGTGATCCACGTAAATGGCCGGCCCTCTGTCAAATTTTGAAACCCAGTGTGGCCCTTGAGCCAAAAAGTTTGCCCACCCCTGGTCTAGAGCCTCAATTTTTGCACCCAGGTCCATGTATCGTGGCCCTCTATCAGAATCCAGAGTTTTGAGAAGATTGGAGAAACTTAATTTTTCACCCCCCCAAAAAAAACATAAGGGGTAACACTGTCATTTTTTTTTCTGGTCAAAATTTTGAGTTTCAATATCTCAGCTCTGGAAGGGTCTAGACCCTCAATTTTTGCACCCAGGTCCATGTATCATGGCCCTCTATCAGAATCCAGAGTTTTGAGAAGATTGGAGAAACTTAATTTTTCACCCCCCGAAAAAAAACATAAGGGGTAACACTGTCATTTTTTTTTTCTGGTCAAAATTTTGAGTTTCAATATCTCAGCTCTGGAAGGGTCTAGTCCCTCAATTTTTGCACCCAGGTCCATGTATCGTGGCCCTCTATCAGAATCCAGAGTTTTGAGAAGATTGGAGAAACTTAATTTTTCACCCCCCGAAAAAAAAACATAAGGGGTAACACTGTCATTTTTTTTTCTGGTCAAAATTTTGAGTTTCAATATCTCAGCTCTGGAAGGGTCTAGACCCTCAATTTTTGCACCCAGGTCCATGTATCGTGGCCCTCTATCAGAATCCAGAATTTTGAGAAGATTGGAGAAACTTAATTTTTCACCCCCCGAAAAAAAACATAAGGGGTAACACTGTCATTTTTTTTTCTGGTCAAAATTTTTAGTTTCAATATCTCAGCTCTGGAAGGGTCCAGACCCTCAATTTTTGCACCCAGGTCCATGTATCATGGCCCTCTATCAGAATCCAGAGTTTTAAGAAGATTGGAGAAACTTAATTTTTCACCCCCCGAAAAAAAACATAAGGGGTAACACTGTCATTTTTTTTTTCTGGTCAAAATTTTGAGTTTCAATATCTCAGCTCTGGAAGGGGCTAGAGCCTCAATTTTTGCACCCAGGTCCATGTATCGTGGCCCTCTATCAGAATCCAGAGTTTTGAGAAGATTGGAGAAACTTTATTTTTCACCCCCCGAAAAAAAACATAAGGGGTAACACTGTCATTTTTTTTTCTGGTCAAAATTTTGAGTTTCAATATCTCAGCTCTGGAAGGGTCTAGACCCTCAATTTTTGCACCCAGGTCCATGTATCGTGGCCCTCTATCAGAATCCAGAGTTTTGAGAAGATTGGAGAAACTTAATTTTTCACCCCCCGAAAAAAACATAAGGGGTAACATTGTCATTTTTTTTGTTTCTGGTCAAAATTTTGAGTTTCAATATCTCAGCTCTAGAAGGGTCTAGAGCCTCAATTTTTGCACCCAGGTCCATGTATCGTGGCCCTCTATCAGAATCCAGAGTTTTGAGAAGATTGGAGAAACTTAATTTTTCACCCCCCGAAAAAAAACATAAGGGGTAACACTGTCATTTTTTTTTTCTGGTCAAAATTTTGAGTTTCAATATCTCAGCTCTGGAAGGGTCTAGACCCTCAATTTTTGCACCCAGGTCCATGTATCGTGGCCCTCTATCAGAATCCAGAGTTTTGAGAAGATTGGAGAAACTTAATTTTTCACCCCCCGAAAAAAAAACATAAGGGGTAACACTGTCATTTTTTTGTTTCTGGTCAAAATTTTGAGTTTCAATATCTCAGCTCTGGAAGGGTCTAGAGCCTCAATTTTTGCACCCAGGTCCATGTATCGTGGCCCTCTATCAGAATCCAGAGTTTTGAGAAGATTGGAGAAACTTAATTTTTCACCCCCCGAAAAAAACATAAGGGGTAACACTGTCATTTTTTTTTTTCTGGTCAAAATTTTGAGTTTCAATATCTCAGCTCTGGAAGGGTGTAGAGCCTCAATTTTTGCACCCAGATCCATGTATCGTGGCCTTCTATCAGAATCCAGAGTTTTGAGAAGATTGGAAAAACTTAATCTTTCACCCCCCGAAAAAAAACATAAGGGGTAACACTGACATTTTTTTTTCTGGTCAAAATTTTGAGTTTCAATATCTCAGCTCTGGAAGGGTCTAGACCCTCAATTTTTGCACCCAGGTCCATGTATCGTGGCCCTCTATCAGAATCCAGAGTTTTGAGAAGATTGGAGAAACTTAATTTTTCACCCCACGAAAAAAAAACATAAGGGGTAACACTGTCATTTTTTTTTCTGGTCAAAATTTTGAGTTTCAATATCTCAGCTCTGGAAGGGTCTAGAGCATCAGTTTTTGCACCCAGGTCCATGTATCGTGGCCCTTAGAATCCAGAGTTTTGAGAAGATTGGAGAAACTTAATTTTTCACCCCCCGAAAAAAAACATAAGGGGTAACACTGTCATTTTTTTTTTCTGGTCAAAAATTTGAGTTTCAATATCTTAGATCTGGAAGGGTCTAGAGCCTCAATTTTTGCACCCAGGTCCTTGTATCATGGCCCTCTATCAGAATCCAGAGTTTTGAGAAGATTGGAGAAACTTAATTTTTCACCCCACGAAAAAAAAACATAAGGGGTAACACTGTCATTTTTTTTCTGGTCAAAATTTTGAGTTTCAATATCTCAGCTCTGGAAGGGTCTAGAGCCTCAATTTTTGCACCCAGGTCCATGTATCGTGGCCCTCTATCAGAATCCAGAGTTTTGAGAAGATTGGAGAAACTTAATTTTTCACCCCCCGAAAAAAAACATAAGGGGTAACACTGTCATTTTTTTTTTCTGGTCAAAATTTTGAGTTTCAATATCTCAGCTCTGGAAGGGTCTAGAGCCTCAATTTTTGCACCCAGGTCCATGTATCGTGGCCCTCTATCAGAATCCAGAGTTTTGAGAAGATTGGAGAAACTTAATTTTTCACCCCCCGAAAAAAACATAAGGGGTAACACTGTCATTTTTTTTTTCTGGTCAAAATTTTGAGTTTCAATATCTCAGCTCTGGAAGGGTCTAGAGCCTCAATTTTTGCACCCAGGTCCATGTATCGTGGCCCTCTATCAGAATCCAGAGTTTTGAGAAGATTGGAGAAACTTAATTTTTCACCCCCCGAAAAAAAAACATAAGTGGTAACACTGTCATTTTTTTTTTCTGGTCAAAATTTTGAGTTTCAATATCTCAGCTCTGGAAGGGTCTAGACCCTCAATTTTTGCACCCAGGTCCATGTATCGTGGCCCTCTGTCAGAATCCAGAGTTTTGAGAAGATTGGAGAAACTTAATTTTTCACCCCCCGAAAAAAAACATAAGGGGTAACACTGTCATTTTTTTTTTCTGGTCAAAATTTTGAGTTTCAATATCTCAGCTCTGGAAGGGTCTAGACCCTCAATTTTTGCACCCAGGTCCATGTATCGTGGCCCTCTATCAGAATCCAGAGTTTTGAGAAGATTGGAGAAACTTAATTTTTCACCCCCCGAAAAAAAACATAAGGGGTAACACTGTCATTTTTTTTCTGGTCAAAATTTTAAGTTTCAATATCTCAGCTCTGGAAGGGTCTAGACCCTCAATTTTTGCACCCAGGTCCATGTATCGTGGCCCTCTATCAGAATCCAGAGTTTTGAGAAGATTGGAGAAACTTAATTTTTCACCCTCCGAAAAAAAAACATAAGGGGTAACACTATCATTTTTTTTTTTTCTGGTCAAAATTTTGAGTTTCAATATCTCAGCTCTGGAAGGGTCTAGAGCCTCAATTTTTGCACCCAGGTCCATGTATCGTGGCCCTCTATCAGAATCCAGAGTGTTGAGAAGATTGGAAAAACTTAATTTTCACCCCCCGAAAAAAAACATAAGGGGTAACACTGTCATTTTTTTTTTTCTGGTCAAAATTTTGAGTTTCAATATCTCAGCTCTGGAAGGATCTAGAGCCTCAATTTTTGCACCCAGGTCCATGTATCGTGGCCCTCTATCAGAATCCAGAGTTTTGAGAAGATTGGAGAAACTTAATTTTTCACCCCCCGAAAAAAAACATAAGGGGTAACACTGTCATTTTTTTTCTGGTCATAATTTTGAGTTTCAATATCTCAGCTCTGGAAGGGTCTAGACCCTCAATTTTTGCACCCAGGTCCATGTATCGTGGCCCTCTATCAGAATCCAGAGTTTTGAGAAGATTGGAGAAACTTAATTTTTCACCCCCCGAAAAAAAAACATAAGGGATAACACTGTCATTTCTTTTGTTTCTGGTCAAAATTTTGAGTTTCAATATCTCAGCTCTGGAAGGGTCTAGAGCCTCAATTTTTGCACCCAGGTCCATGTATCGTGGCCCTCTATCAGAATCCAGAGTTTTGAGAAGATTGGAGAAACTTAATTTTTCACCCCCCGAAAAAAACATAAGGGGTAACACTGTCATTTTTTTTTTCTGGTCAAAATTTTGAGTTTCAATATCTCAGCTCTGGAAGGGTCTAGAGCCTCAATTTTTGCACCCAGGTCCATGTATCGTGGCCCTCTATCAGAATCCAGAGTTTTGAGAAGATTGGAGAAACTTAATTTTTCAACCCCCGAAAAAAAACATAAGGGGTAACACTGTCATTTTTTTGTTTCTGGTCAAAATTTTGAGTTTCAATATCTCAGCTCTGGAAGGGTCTAGAGCCTCAATTTTTGCACCCAGGTCCTTGTATCGTGGCCCTCTATCAGAATCCAGAGTTTTGAGAAGATTGGAGAAACTTAATTTTTCACCCCCCGAAAAAAAAACATAAGGGGTAACACTGTCATTTTTTTTTCTGGTCAAAATTTTAAGTTTCAATATCTCAGCTCTGGAAGGGTCTAGACCCTCAATTATTGCACCCAGGTCCATGTATCATGGCCCTCTATCAGAATCCAGAGTTTTGAGAAGATTGGAAAAACTTAATTTTCACCCCCCGAAAAAAAACATAAGGGGTAACACTGTCATTTTTTTTTTCTGGTCAAAATTTTGAGTTTCAATATCTCAGCTCTGGAAGGATCTAGAGCCTCAATTTTTGCACCCAGGTCCATGTATCGTGGCCCTCTATCAGAATCCAGAGTTTTGAGAAGATTGGAGAAACTTAATTTTTCACCCCCCGAAAAAAAACATAAGGGGTAACACTGTCATTTTTTTTCTGGTCATAATTTTGAGTTTCAATATCTCAGCTCTGGAAGGGTCTAGACCCTCAATTTTTGCACCCAGGTCCATGTATCGTGGCCCTCTATCAGAATCCAGAGTTTTGAGAAGATTGGAGAAACTTAATTTTTCACCCCCCGAAAAAAAAACATAAGGGATAACACTGTCATTTCTTTTGTTTCTGGTCAAAATTTTGAGTTTCAATATCTCAGCTCTGGAAGGGTCTAGAGCCTCAATTTTTGCACCCAGGTCCATGTATCGTGGCCCTCTATCAGAATCCAGAGTTTTGAGAAGATTGGAGAAACTTAATTTTTCACCCCCCGAAAAAAACATAAGGGGTAACACTGTCATTTTTTTTTTCTGGTCAAAATTTTGAGTTTCAATATCTCAGCTCTGGAAGGGTCTAGAGCCTCAATTTTTGCACCCAGGTCCATGTATCGTGGCCCTCTATCAGAATCCAGAGTTTTGAGAAGATTGGAGAAACTTAATTTTTCAACCCCCGAAAAAAAACATAAGGGGTAACACTGTCATTTTTTTGTTTCTGGTCAAAATTTTGAGTTTCAATATCTCAGCTCTGGAAGGGTCTAGAGCCTCAATTTTTGCACCCAGGTCCTTGTATCGTGGCCCTCTATCAGAATCCAGAGTTTTGAGAAGATTGGAGAAACTTAATTTTTCACCCCCCGAAAAAAAACATAAGGGGTAACACTGTCATTTTTTTTTCTGGTCAAAATTTTAAGTTTCAATATCTCAGCTCTGGAAGGGTCTAGACCCTCAATTATTGCACCCAGGTCCATGTATCATGGCCCTCTATCAGAATCCAGAGTTTTGAGAAGATTGGAGAAACTTAATTTTTCACCCCCCGAAAAAAAACATAAGGGGTAACACTGTCATTTTTTTTTTTCTGGTCAAAATTTTGAGTTTCAATATCTCAGCTCTGGAAGGGTCTAGACCCTCAATTTTTGCACCCAGGTCCATGTATCATGGCCCTCTATCAGAATCCAGAGTTTTGAGAAGATTGGAGAAACTTAATTTTTCACCCCCCGAAAAAAAACATAAGGGGTAACACTGTCATTTTTTTTTCTGGTCAAAATTTTGAGTTTCAATATCTCAGCTCTGGAAGGGTCTAGACCCTCAATTTTTGCACCCAGGTCCATGTATCGTGGCCCTCTATCAGAATCCAGAGTTTTGAGAAGATTGGAGAAACTTAATTTTTCACCCCCCGAAAAAAAACATAAGGGGTAACACTGTCATTTTTTTTCTGGTCAAAATTTTGAGTTTCAATATCTCAGCTCTGGAAGGGTCTAGAGCCTCAATTTTTGCACCCAGGTCCATGTATCGTGGCCCTCTATCAGAATCCAGAGTTTTGAGAAGATTGGAGAAACTTAATTTTTCACCCCCCGAAAAAAAACATAAGGGGTAACACTGTCATTTTTTTTTTCTGGTCAAAATTTTGAGTTTCAATATCTCAGCTCTGGAAGGGTCTAGACCCTCAATTTTTGCACCCAGGTCCATGTATCGTGGCCCTCTATCAGAATCCAGAGTTTTGAGAAGATTGGAGAAACTTAATTTTTCACCCCCCGAAAAAAAACATAAGGGGTAACACTGTCATTTTTTTTTCTGGTCAAAATTTTGAGTTTCAATATCTCAGCTCTGGAAGGGTCTAGACCCTCAATTTTTGCACCCAGGTCCATGTATCGTGGCCCTCTATCAGAATCAGGAGTTTTGAGAAGATTGGAGAAACTTAATTTTTCACCCCCCGAAAAAAAACATAAGGGGTAACACTGTCATTTTTTTTTCTGGTCAAAATTTTGAGTTTCAATATCTCAGCTCTGGAAGGGTCTAGACCCTCAATTTTTGCACCCAGGTCCATGTATCGTGGCCCTCTATCAGAATCCAGAGTTTTGAGAAGATTGGAGAAACTTAATTTTTCACCCCCCGAAAAAAAAACATAAGGGGTAACACTGTCATTTTTTTTTTCTGGTCAAAATTTTGAGTTTCAATATCTCAGCTCTGGAAGGGTCTAGACCCTCAATTTTTGCACCCAGGTCCATGTATCGTGGCCCTCTATCAGAATCCAGAGTTTTGAGAAGATTGGAGAAACTTAATTTTTCACCCCCCGAAAAAAAACATAAGGGGTAACACTGTCATTTTTTTTTTCTGGTCAAAATTTTGAGTTTCAATATCTCAGCTCTGGAAGGGTCTAGACCCTCAATTTTTGCACCCAGGTCCATGTATCGTGGCCCTCTATCAGAATCCAGAGTTTTGAGAAGATTGGAGAAACTTAATTTTTCACCCCCCAAAAAAAAACATAAGGGGTAACACTGTCATTTTTTTTTTCTGGTCAAAATTTAGAGTTTCAATATCTCAGCTCTGGAAGGGTCTAGACCCTCAATTTTTGCACCCAGGTCCATGTATCGTGGCCCTCTATCAGAATCCAGAGTTTTGAGAAGATTGGAGAAACTTAATTTTTCACCCTCCGAAAAAAAACATAAGGGGTAACACTGTCATTTTTTTTTCTGGTCAAAATTTTGAGTTTCAATATCTCAGCTCTGGAAGGGTCTAGACCCTCAATTTTTGCACCCAGGTCCATGTATCGTGGCCCTCTATCAGAATCCAGAGTTTTGAGAAGATTGGAGAAACTTAATTTTTCACCGCCCGAAAAAAAAACATAAGGTGTAACACTGTCATTTTTTTTTTCTGGTCAAAATTTTGAGTTTCAATATCTCAGCTCTGGAAGGGTCCAGACCCTCAATTTTTGCACCCAGGTCCATGTATCATGGCCCTCTATCAGAATCCAGAGTTTTGAGAAGATTGGAGAAACTTAATTTTTCACCCCCCGAAAAAAAACATAAGGGGTAACACTGTCATTTTTTTTTCTGGTCAAAATTTTGAGTTTCAATATCTCAGCTCTGGAAGGGTCTAGACCCTCAATTTTTGCACCCAGGTCCATGTATCGTGGCCCTCTATCAGAATCCAGAGTTTTGAGAAGATTGGAGAAACTTAATTTTTCACCCCCCGAAAAAAAAACATAAGGTGTAACACTGTCATTTTTTTTTTCTGGTCAAAATTTTTAGTTTCAATATCTCAGCTCTGGAAGGGTCCAGACCCTCAATTTTTGCACCCAGGTCCATGTATCATGGCCCTCTATCAGAATCCAGAGTTTTGAGAAGATTGGAGAAACTTAATTTTTCACCCCCCGAAAAAAAACATAAGGGGTAACACTGTCATTTTTTTTTTCTGGTCAAAATTTTGAGTTTCAATATCTCAGCTCTGGAAGGGTCTAGACCCTCAATTTTTGCACCCAGGTCCATGTATCGTGGCCCTCTATCAGAATCCAGAGTTTTGAGAAGATTGGAGAAACTTAATTTTTCACCCCCCGAAAAAAAAACATAAGGTGTAACACTGTCATTTTTTTTTTCTGGTCAAAATTTTTAGTTTCAATATCTCAGCTCTGGAAGGGTCCAGACCCTCAATTTTTGCACCCAGGTCCATGTATCATGGCCCTCTATCAGAATCCAGAGTTTTGAGAAGATTGGAGAAACTTAATTTTTCACCCCCCGAAAAAAAACATAAGGGGTAACACTGTCATTTTTTTTTCTGGTCAAAATTTTGAGTTTCAATATCTCAGCTCTGGAAGGGTCTAGACCCTCAATTTTTGCACCCAGGTCCATGTATCGTGGCCCTCTATCAGAATCCAGAGTTTTGAGAAGATTGGAGAAACTTAATTTTTCACCCCCCGAAAAAAAACATAAGGGGTAACACTGTCATTTTTTTCTGGTCAAAATTTTGAGTTTCAATATCTCAGCTCTGGAAGGGTCTAGACCCTCAATTTTTGCACCCAGGTCCATGTATCGTGGCCCTCTATCAGAATCCAGAGTGTTGAGAAGATTGGAAAAACTTAATTTTTCACCCCCCGAAAAAAAACATAAGGGGAAACACTGTCATTTTTTTTTTCTGGTCAAAATTTTGAGTTTCAATATCTCAGCTCTGTAAGGGTCTAGAGCCTCAATTTTTGCACCCAGGTCCATGTATCGTGGCCCTCTATCAGAATCCAGAGTTTTGAGAAGATTGGAGAAACTTAATTTTTCACCCCCCGAAAAAAAACATAAGGGGTAACACTGTCATTTTTTTTCTGGTCAAAATTTTGAGTTTCAATATCTCAGCTCTGGAAGGGTCTAGACCCTCAATTTTTGCACCCAGGTCCATGTATCGTGGCCCTCTATCAGAATCCAGAGTTTTGAGAAGATTGGAGAAACTTAATTTTTCACCCCCCGAAAAAAAACATAAGGGGTAACACTGTCATTTTTTTTGTTTCTGGTCAAAATTTTGAGTTTCAATATCTCAGCTCTGGAAGGGTCTAGACCCTCAATTTTTGCACCCAGGTCCATGTATCGTGGCCCTCTATCAGAATCCAGAGTTTTGAGAAGATTGGAGAAACTTAATTTTTCACCCCCCGAAAAAAAACATAAGGGGTAACACTGTCATTTTTTTTTCTGGTCAAAATTTTGAGTTTCAATATCTCAGCTCTGGAAGGGTCTAGACCCTCAATTTTTGCACCCAGGTCCATGTATCGTGGCCCTCTATCAGAATCCAGAGTTTTGAGAAGATTGGAGAAACTTAATTTTTCACCCCCCGAAAAAAAACATAAGGGGTAACACTGTCATTTTTTTTTCTGGTCAAAATTTTGAGTTTCAATATCTCAGCTCTGGAAGGGTCTAGAGCCTCAATTTTTGCACCCAGGTCCATGTATCGTGGCCCTCTATCAGAATCCAGAGTTTTGAGAAGATTGGAGAAACTTAATTTTTCACCCCCCGAAAAAAAACATAAGGGGTAACACTGTCATTTTTTTTTCTGGTCAAAATTTTTAGTTTCAATATCTCAGCTCTGGAAGGGTCTAGACCCTCAATTTTTGCACCCAGGTCCATGTATCGTGGCCCTCTATCAGAATCCAGAGTTTTGAGAAGATTGGAGAAACTTAATTTTTCACCCCCCGAAAAAAAACATAAGGGGTAACACTGTCATTTTTTTTTTCTGGTCAAAATTTTGAGTTTCAATATCTCAGCTCTGGAAGGGTCTAGAGCCTCAATTTTTGCACCCAGGTCCATGTATCGTGGCCCTCTATCAGAATCCAGAGTTTTGAGAAGATTGGAGAAACTTAATTTTTCACCCCCCCCCAAAAAACATAAGGGGTAACACTGTCATTTTTTTTTCTGGTCAAAATTTTGAGTTTCAATATCTCAGCTCTGGAAGGGTCTAGACCCTCAATTTTTGCACCCAGGTCCCTGTATCATGGCCCTCTATCAGAATCCAGAGTTTTGAGAAGATTGGAGAAACTTAATTTTTCACCCCCCGAAAAAAAACATAAGGGGTAACACTGTCATTTTTTTTTTCTGGTCAAAATTTTGAGTTTCAATATCTCAGCTCTGGAAGGGTCTAGAGCATCAGTTTTTGCACCCAGGTCCATTTATCGTGGCCCTCTATCAGAATCCAGAGTTTTGAGAAGATTGGAGAAACTTAATTTTTCACCCCCCGAAAAAAAACATAAGGGGTAACACTGTCATTTTTTTTTCTGGTCAAAATTTTGAGTTTCAATATCTCAGCTCTGGAAGGGTCTAGACCCTCAATTTTTGCACCCAGGTCCATGTATCGTGGCCCTCTATCAGAATCCAGAGTTTTGAGAAGATTGGAGAAACTTAATTTTTCACCCCCCCCCCCAAAAAAACATAAGGGGTAACACTGTCATTTTTTTTTCTGGTCAAAATTTTGAGTTTCAATATCTCAGCTCTGGAAGGGTCTAGACCCTCAATTTTTGCACCCAGGTCCATGTATCATGGCCCTCTATCAGAATCCAGAGTTTTGAGAAGATTGGAGAAACTTAATTTTTCACCCCCCGAAAAAAAACATAAGGGGTAACACTGTCATTTTTTTTTTTCTGGTCAAAATTTTGAGTTTCAATATCTCAGCTCTGGAAGGGTCTAGACCCTCAATTTTTGCACCCAGGTCATTGTATCGTGGCCCTCTATCAGAATCCAGAGTTTTGAGAAGATTGGAGAAACTTAATTTTTCATCCCCCGAAAAAAAACATAAGGGGTAACACTGTCATTTTTTTTTGTTTCTGTTCAAAATTTTGAGTTTCAATATCTCAGCTCTGGAAGGGTATAGAGCCTCAATTTTTGCACCCAGGTCCATGTATCGTGGCCCTCTATCAGAATCCAGAGTTTTGAGAAGATTGGAGAAACTTAATTTTTCAACCCCCGAAAAAAAACATAAGGGGTAACACTGTCATTTTTTTTTCTGGTCAAAATTTTGAGTTTCAATATCTCAGCTCTGGAAGGGTCTAGACCCTCAATTTTTGCACCCAGGTCCATGTATCGTGGCCCTCTATCAGAATCCAGAGTTTTGAGAAGATTGGAGAAACTTAATTTTTCACCCCCCGAAAAAAAAACATAAGGGGTAACACTGTCATTTTTTTTTTCTGGTCAAAATTTTGAGTTTCAATATCTCAGCTCTGGAAGGGTCTAGACCCTCAATTTTTGCACCCAGGTCCATGTATCGTGGCCCTCTATCAGAATCCAGAGTTTTGAGAAGATTGGAGAAACTTAATTTTTCACCCCCCGAAAAAAAACATAAGGGGTAACACTGTCATTTTTTTTTCTGGTCAAAATTTTGAGTTTCAATATCTCAGCTCTGGAAGGGTCTAGAGCATCAATGTTTGCACCCAGGTCCATGTATCGTGGCCCTTTATCAGAATCCAGAGTTTTGAGAAGATTGGAGAAACTTAATTTTTCACCCCCCGAAAAAAAACATAAGGGGTAACGCTGTCATTTTTTTTTTCTGGTCAAAATTTTGAGTTTCAATATTTCAGCTCTGGAAGGGTCTAGACCCTCAATTTTTGCACCCAGGTCCATGTATCGTGGCCCTCTATCAGAATCCAGAGTTTTGAGAAGATTGGAGAAACTTAATTTTTCACCCCCCGAAAAAAAACATAAGGGGTAACACTGTCATTTTTTTTCTGGTCAAAATTTTAAGTTTCAATATCTCAGCTCTGGAAGGGTCTAGAGCATCAGTTTTTGCACCCAGGTCCATTTATCGTGGCCCTCTATCAGAATCCAGAGTTTTGAGAAGATTGGAGAAACTTAATTTTTCACCCCCCGAAAAAAAACATAAGGGGTAACACTGTCATTTTTTTTTTTCTGGTCAAAATTTTGAGTTTCAATATCTCAGCTCTGGAAGGGTCTAGAGCCTCAATTTTTGCACCCAGGTCCATGTATCGTGGCCCTCTATCAGAATCCAGAGTTTTGAGAAGATTGGAGAAACTTAATTTTTCACCCCCCGAAAAAAACATAAGGGGTAACACTGTCATTTTTTTTTCTGGTCAAAATTTTGAGTTTCAATATCTCAGCTCTGGAAGGGTCTAGAGCCTCAATTTTTGCACCCAGGTCCATGTATCGTGGCCCTCTATCAGAATCCAGAGTTTTGAGAAGATTGGAGAAACTTAATTTTTCACCCCCCGAAAAAAAACATAAGGGGTAACACTGTCATTTTTTTTTTCTGGTCACAATTTTGAGTTTCAATATCTCAGCTCTGGAAGGGTCTAGACCCTCAATTTTTGCACCTAGGTCCATGTATCGTGGCCCTCTATCAGAATCCAGAGTTTTGAGAAGATTGGAGAAACTTAATTTTTCACCCCCCGAAAAAAAACATAAGGGGTAACACTGTCATTTTTTTGTTTCTGGTCAAAATTTTGAGTTTCAATATCTCAGCTCTGGAAGGGTCTAGAGCCTCAATTTTTGCACCCAGGTCCATGTATCGTGGCCCTCTATCAGAATCCAGAGTTTTGAGAAGATTGGAGAAACTTAATTTTTCACCCCCCGAAAAAAAACATAAGGGGTAACACTGTCATTTTTTTTTCTGGTCAAAATTTTGAGTTTCAATATCTCAGCTCTGGAAGGGTCTAGACCCTCAATTTTTGCACCCAGGTCCATGTATCGTGGCCCTCTATCAGAATCCAGAGTTTTGAGAAGATTGGAGAAACTTAATTTTTCACCCCCCGAAAAAAAACATAAGGGGTAACACTGTCATTTTTTTTTCTGGTCAAAATTTTGAGTTTCAATATCTCAGCTCTGGAAGGGTCTAGACCCTCAATTTTTGCACCCAGGTCCATGTATCGTGGCCCTCTATCAGAATCCAGAGTTTTGAGATGATTGGAGAAACTTAATTTTTCACCCCCCGAAAAAAAAAAAAACATAAGGGGTAACACTGTCATTTTTTTTTCTGGTCAAAATTTTGAGTTTCAATATCTCAGCTCTGGAAGGGTCTAGAGCCTCAATTTTTGCACCCAGGTCCATGTATCGTGGCCCTCTATCAGAATCCAGAGTTTTGAGAAGATTGGAGAAACTTAATTTTTCACCCCCCGAAAAAAAACATAAGGGGTAACACTGTCATTTTTTTTCTGGTCAAAATTTTTAGTTTCAATATCTCAGCTCTGGAAGGGTCTAGACCCTCAATTTTTGCACCCAGGTCCATGTATCGTGGCCCTCTATCAGAATCCAGAGTTTTGAGAAGATTGGAGAAACTTAATTTTTCACCCCCCGAAAAAAAACATAAGGGGTAACACTGTCATTTTTTTTTTCTGGTCAAAATTTTGAGTTTCAATATCTCAGCTCTGGAAGGGTCTAGAGCCTCAATTTTTGCACCCAGGTCCATGTATTGTGGCCCTCTATCAGAATCCAGAGTTTTGAGAAGATTGGAGAAACTTAATTTTTCACCCCCCCCCCCCCCCCCCAAAAAAACATAAGGGGTAACACTGTCATTTTTTTTTCTGGTCAAAATTTTGAGTTTCAATATCTCAGCTCTGGAAGGGTCTAGACCCTCAATTTTTGCACCCAGGTCCATGTATCATGGCCCTCTATCAGAATCCAGAGTTTTGAGAAGATTGGAGAAACTTAATTTTTCACCCCCCGAAAAAAAACATAAGGGGTAACACTGTCATTTTTTTTTTTCTGGTCAAAATTTTGAGTTTCAATATCTCAGCTCTGGAAGGGTCTAGACCCTCAATTTTTGCACCCAGGTCATTGTATCGTGGCCCTCTATCAGAATCCAGAGTTTTGAGAAGATTGGAGAAACTTAATTTTTCATCCACCGAAAAAAAACATAAGGGGTAACACTGTCATTTTTTTTTGTTTCTGTTCAAAATTTTGAGTTTCAATATCTCAGCTCTGGAAGGGTCTAGAGCCTCAATTTTTGCACCCAGGTCCATGTATCGTGGCCCTCTATCAGAATCCAGAGTTTTGAGAAGATTGGAGAAACTTAATTTTTCACCCCCCCCAAAAAAACATAAGGGGTAACACTGTCATTTTTTTTTCTGGTCAAAATTTTGAGTTTCAATATCTCAGCTCTGGAAGGGTCTAGACCCTCAATTTTTGCACCCAGGTCCCTGTATCATGGCCCTCTATCAGAATCCAGAGTTTTGAGAAGATTGGAGAAACTTAATTTTTCACCCCCCGAAAAAAAACATAAGGGGTAACACTGTCATTTTTTTTTTTCTGGTCAAAATTTTGAGTTTCAATATCTCAGCTCTGGAAGGGTCTAGAGCATCAGTTTTTGCACCCAGGTCCATTTATCGTGGCCCTCTATCAGAATCCAGAGTTTTGAGAAGATTGGAGAAACTTAATTTTTCACCCCCCGAAAAAAAACGTAACACTGTCATTTTTTTTTCTGGTCAAAATTTTGAGTTTCAATATCTCAGCTCTGGAAGGGTCTAGACCCTCAATTTTTGCACCCAGGTCCATGTATCGTGGCCCTCTATCAGAATCCAGAGTTTTGAGAAGATTGGAGAAACTTAATTTTTCACCCCCCCCCCCAAAAAAACATAAGGGGTAACACTGTCATTTTTTTTTCTGGTCAAAATTTTGAGTTTCAATATCTCAGCTCTGGAAGGGTCTAGACCCTCAATTTTTGCACCCAGGTCCATGTATCATGGCCCTCTATCAGAATCCAGAGTTTTGAGAAGATTGGAGAAACTTAATTTTTCACCCCCCGAAAAAAAACATAAGGGGTAACACTGTCATTTTTTTTTTTCTGGTCAAAATTTTGAGTTTCAATATCTCAGCTCTGGAAGGGTCTAGACCCTCAATTTTTGCACCCAGGTCATTGTATCGTGGCCCTCTATCAGAATCCAGAGTTTTGAGAAGATTGGAGAAACTTAATTTTTCATCCCCCGAAAAAAAACATAAGGGGTAACACTGTCATTTTTTTTTGTTTCTGTTCAAAATTTTGAGTTTCAATATCTCAGCTCTGGAAGGGTATAGAGCCTCAATTTTTGCACCCAGGTCCATGTATCGTGGCCCTCTATCAGAATCCAGAGTTTTGAGAAGATTGGAGAAACTTAATTTTTCAACCCCCGAAAAAAAACATAAGGGGTAACACTGTCATTTTTTTTTCTGGTCAAAATTTTGAGTTTCAATATCTCAGCTCTGGAAGGGTCTAGACCCTCAATTTTTGCACCCAGGTCCATGTATCGTGGCCCTCTATCAGAATCCAGAGTTTTGAGAAGATTGGAGAAACTTAATTTTTCACCCCCCGAAAAAAAAACATAAGGGGTAACACTGTCATTTTTTTTTTCTGGTCAAAATTTTGAGTTTCAATATCTCAGCTCTGGAAGGGTCTAGACCCTCAATTTTTGCACCCAGGTCCATGTATCGTGGCCCTCTATCAGAATCCAGAGTTTTGAGAAGATTGGAGAAACTTAATTTTTCACCCCCCGAAAAAAAACATAAGGGGTAACACTGTCATTTTTTTTTCTGGTCAAAATTTTGAGTTTCAATATCTCAGCTCTGGAAGGGTCTAGAGCATCAATGTTTGCACCCAGGTCCATGTATCGTGGCCCTTTATCAGAATCCAGAGTTTTGAGAAGATTGGAGAAACTTAATTTTTCACCCCCCGAAAAAAAACATAAGGGGTAACGCTGTCATTTTTTTTTTCTGGTCAAAATTTTGAGTTTCAATATTTCAGCTCTGGAAGGGTCTAGACCCTCAATTTTTGCACCCAGGTCCATGTATCGTGGCCCTCTATCAGAATCCAGAGTTTTGAGAAGATTGGAGAAACTTAATTTTTCACCCCCCGAAAAAAAACATAAGGGGTAACACTGTCATTTTTTTTCTGGTCAAAATTTTAAGTTTCAATATCTCAGCTCTGGAAGGGTCTAGAGCATCAGTTTTTGCACCCAGGTCCATTTATCGTGGCCCTCTATCAGAATCCAGAGTTTTGAGAAGATTGGAGAAACTTAATTTTTCACCCCCCGAAAAAAACATAAGGGGTAACACTGTCATTTTTTTTTTTCTGGTCAAAATTTTGAGTTTCAATATCTCAGCTCTGGAAGGGTCTAGAGCCTCAATTTTTGCACCCAGGTCCATGTATCGTGGCCCTCTATCAGAATCCAGAGTTTTGAGAAGATTGGAGAAACTTAATTTTTCACCCCCCGAAAAAAACATAAGGGGTAACACTGTCATTTTTTTTTCTGGTCAAAATTTTGAGTTTCAATATCTCAGCTCTGGAAGGGTCTAGAGCCTCAATTTTTGCACCCAGGTCCATGTATCGTGGCCCTCTATCAGAATCCAGAGTTTTGAGAAGATTGGAGAAACTTAATTTTTCACCCCCCGAAAAAAAACATAAGGGGTAACACTGTCATTTTTTTTTTCTGGTCACAATTTTGAGTTTCAATATCTCAGCTCTGGAAGGGTCTAGACCCTCAATTTTTGCACCTAGGTCCATGTATCGTGGCCCTCTATCAGAATCCAGAGTTTTGAGAAGATTGGAGAAACTTAATTTTTCACCCCCCGAAAAAAAACATAAGGGGTAACACTGTCATTTTTTTGTTTCTGGTCAAAATTTTGAGTTTCAATATCTCAGCTCTGGAAGGGTCTAGAGCCTCAATTTTTGCACCCAGGTCCATGTATCGTGGCCCTCTATCAGAATCCAGAGTTTTGAGAAGATTGGAGAAACTTAATTTTTCACCCCCCGAAAAAAAACATAAGGGGTAACACTGTCATTTTTTTTTCTGGTCAAAATTTTGAGTTTCAATATCTCAGCTCTGGAAGGGTCTAGACCCTCAATTTTTGCACCCAGGTCCATGTATCGTGGCCCTCTATCAGAATCCAGAGTTTTGAGAAGATTGGAGAAACTTAATTTTTCACCCCCCGAAAAAAAACATAAGGGGTAACACTGTCATTTTTTTTTCTGGTCAAAATTTTGAGTTTCAATATCTCAGCTCTGGAAGGGTCTAGACCCTCAATTTTTGCACCCAGGTCCATGTATCGTGGCCCTCTATCAGAATCCAGAGTTTTGAGATGATTGGAGAAACTTAATTTTTCACCCCCCGAAAAAAAAAAAACATAAGGGGTAACACTGTCATTTTTTTTTCTGGTCAAAATTTTGAGTTTCAATATCTCAGCTCTGGAAGGGTCTAGAGCCTCAATTTTTGCACCCAGGTCCATGTATCGTGGCCCTCTATCAGAATCCAGAGTTTTGAGAAGATTGGAGAAACTTAATTTTTCACCCCCCGAAAAAAAACATAAGGGGTAACACTGTCATTTTTTTTTCTGGTCAAAATTTTTAGTTTCAATATCTCAGCTCTGGAAGGGTCTAGACCCTCAATTTTTGCACCCAGGTCCATGTATCGTGGCCCTCTATCAGAATCCAGAGTTTTGAGAAGATTGGAGAAACTTAATTTTTCACCCCCCGAAAAAAAAACATAAGGGGTAACACTGTCATTTTTTTTTTCTGGTCAAAATTTTGAGTTTCAATATCTCAGCTCTGGAAGGGTCTAGAGCCTCAATTTTTGCACCCAGGTCCATGTATTGTGGCCCTCTATCAGAATCCAGAGTTTTGAGAAGATTGGAGAAACTTAATTTTTCACCCCCCCCCCAAAAAAAACATAAGGGGTAACACTGTCATTTTTTTTTCTGGTCAAAATTTTGAGTTTCAATATCTCAGCTCTGGAAGGGTCTAGACCCTCAATTTTTGCACCCAGGTCCATGTATCATGGCCCTCTATCAGAATCCAGAGTTTTGAGAAGATTGGAGAAACTTAATTTTTCACCCCCCGAAAAAAAACATAAGGGGTAACACTGTCATTTTTTTTTTTCTGGTCAAAATTTTGAGTTTCAATATCTCAGCTCTGGAAGGGTCTAGACCCTCAATTTTTGCACCCAGGTCATTGTATCGTGGCCCTCTATCAGAATCCAGAGTTTTGAGAAGATTGGAGAAACTTAATTTTTCATCCACCGAAAAAAAACATAAGGGGTAACACTGTCATTTTTTTTTGTTTCTGTTCAAAATTTTGAGTTTCAATATCTCAGCTCTGGAAGGGTATAGAGCCTCAATTTTTGCACCCAGGTCCATGTATCGTGGCCCTCTATCAGAATCCAGAGTTTTGAGAAGATTGGAGAAACTTAATTTTTCAACCCCCGAAAAAAAACATAAGGGGTAACACTGTCATTTTTTTTTCTGGTCAAAATTTTGAGTTTCAATATCTCAGCTCTGGAAGGGTCTAGACCCTCAATTTTTGCACCCAGGTCCATGTATCATGGCCCTCTATCAGAATCCAGAGTTTTGAGAAGATTGGAGAAACTTAATTTTTCACCCCCCGAAAAAAAACATAAGGGGTAACACTGTCATTTTTTTTTCTGGTCAAAATTTTGAGTTTCAATATCTCAGCTCTGGAAGGGTCTAGACCCTCAATTTTTGCACCCAGGTCCATGTATCGTGGCCCTCTATCAGAATCCAGAGTTTTGAGAAGATTGGAGAAACTTAATTTTTCACCCCCCGAAAAAAAACATAAGGGGTAACACTGTCATTTTTTTTTTTCTGGTCAAAATTTTGAGTTTCAATATCTCAGCTCTGGAAGGGTCTAGACCCTCAATTTTTGCACCCAGGTCCATGTATCGTGGCCCTCTATCAGAATCCAGAGTTTTGAGAAGATTGGAGAAACTTAATTTTTCACCCCCCGAAAAAAAACATAAGGGGTAACACTGTCATTTTTTTTTCTGGTCAAAATTTTGAGTTTCAATATCTCAGCTCTGGAAGGGTCTAGACCCTCAATTTTTGCACCCAGGTCCATGTATCGTGGCCCTCTATCAGAATCCAGAGTTTTGAGAAGATTGGAGAAACTTAATTTTTCACCCCCCGAAAAAAAAACATAAGGGGTAACACTGTCATTTTTTTTTTCTGGTCAAAATTTTGAGTTTCAATATCTCAGCTCTGGAAGGGTCTAGAGCCTCAATTTTTGCACCCAGGTCCATGTATTGTGGCCCTCTATCAGAATCCAGAGTTTTGAGAAGATTGGAGAAACTTAATTTTTCACCCCCCCCCCAAAAAAAACATAAGGGGTAACACTGTCATTTTTTTTTCTGGTCAAAATTTTGAGTTTCAATATCTCAGCTCTGGAAGGGTCTAGACCCTCAATTTTTGCACCCAGGTCCATGTATCATGGCCCTCTATCAGAATCCAGAGTTTTGAGAAGATTGGAGAAACTTAATTTTTCACCCCCCGAAAAAAAACATAAGGGGTAACACTGTCATTTTTTTTTTTCTGGTCAAAATTTTGAGTTTCAATATCTCAGCTCTGGAAGGGTCTAGACCCTCAATTTTTGCACCCAGGTCATTGTATCGTGGCCCTCTATCAGAATCCAGAGTTTTGAGAAGATTGGAGAAACTTAATTTTTCATCCACCGAAAAAAAACATAAGGGGTAACACTGTCATTTTTTTTTGTTTCTGTTCAAAATTTTGAGTTTCAATATCTCAGCTCTGGAAGGGTATAGAGCCTCAATTTTTGCACCCAGGTCCATGTATCGTGGCCCTCTATCAGAATCCAGAGTTTTGAGAAGATTGGAGAAACTTAATTTTTCAACCCCCGAAAAAAAACATAAGGGGTAACACTGTCATTTTTTTTTCTGGTCAAAATTTTGAGTTTCAATATCTCAGCTCTGGAAGGGTCTAGACCCTCAATTTTTGCACCCAGGTCCATGTATCATGGCCCTCTATCAGAATCCAGAGTTTTGAGAAGATTGGAGAAACTTAATTTTTCACCCCCCGAAAAAAAACATAAGGGGTAACACTGTCATTTTTTTTTCTGGTCAAAATTTTGAGTTTCAATATCTCAGCTCTGGAAGGGTCTAGACCCTCAATTTTTGCACCCAGGTCCATGTATCGTGGCCCTCTATCAGAATCCAGAGTTTTGAGAAGATTGGAGAAACTTAATTTTTCACCCCCCGAAAAAAAACATAAGGGGTAACACTGTCATTTTTTTTTTTCTGGTCAAAATTTTGAGTTTCAATATCTCAGCTCTGGAAGGGTCTAGACCCTCAATTTTTGCACCCAGGTCCATGTATCGTGGCCCTCTATCAGAATCCAGAGTTTTGAGAAGATTGGAGAAACTTAATTTTTCACCCCCCGAAAAAAAACATAAGGGGTAACACTGTCATTTTTTTTTCTGGTCAAAATTTTGAGTTTCAATATCTCAGCTCTGGAAGGGTCTAGAGCATCAATTTTTGCACCCAGGTCCATGTATCGTGGCCCTTTATCAGAATCCAGAGTTTTGAGAAGATTGGAGAAACTTAATTTTTCACCCCCCGAAAAAAAACATAAGGGGTAACGCTGTCATTTTTTTTTTCTGGTCAAAATTTTGAGTTTCAATATTTCAGCTCTGGAAGGGTCTAGACCCTCAATTTTTGCACCCAGGTCCATGTATCGTGGCCCTCTATCAGAATCCAGAGTTTTGAGAAGATTGGAGAAACTTAATTTTTCACCCCCCGAAAAAAAACATAAGGGGTAACACTGTCATTTTTTTTCTGGTCAAAATTTTAAGTTTCAATATCTCAGCTCTGGAAGGGTCTAGAGCATCAGTTTTTGCACCCAGGTCCATTTATCGTGGCTCTCTATCAGAATCCAGAGTTTTGAGAAGATTGGAGAAACTTAATTTTTCACCCCCCGAAAAAAAACATAAGGGGTAACACTGTCATTTTTTTTTCTGGTCAAAATTTTAAGTTTCAATATCTCAGCTCTGGAAGGGTCTAGAGCCTCAATTTTTGCACCCAGGTCCATGTATCGTGGCCCTCTATCAGAATCCAGAGTTTTGAGAAGATTGGAGAAACTTAATTTTTCACCCCCCGAAAAAAACATAAGGGGTAACACTGTCATTTTTTTTTCTGGTCAAAATTTTGAGTTTCAATATCTCAGCTCTGGAAGGGTCTAGAGCCTCAATTTTTGCACCCAGGTCCATGTATCGTGGCCCTCTATCAGAATCCAGAGTTTTGAGAAGATTGGAGAAACTTAATTTTTCACCCCCCGAAAAAAAACATAAGGGGTAACACTGTCATTTTTTTTTTCTGGTCACAATTTTGAGTTTCAATATCTCAGCTCTGGAAGGGTCTAGACCCTCAATTTTTGCACCTAGGTCCATGTATCGTGGCCCTCTATCAGAATCCAGAGTTTTGAGAAGATTGGAGAAACTTAATTTTTCACCCCCCGAAAAAAAACATAAGGGGTAACACTGTCATTTTTTTGTTTCTGGTCAAAATTTTGAGTTTCAATATCTCAGCTCTGGAAGGGTCTAGAGCCTCAATTTTTGCACCAAGGTCCATGTATCGTGGCCCTCTATCAGAATCCAGAGTTTTGAGAAGATTGGAGAAACTTAATTTTTCACACCCCAAAAAAAAAACATAAGGGGTAACACTGTCATTTTTTTTTCTGGTCAAAATTTTGAGTTTCAATATCTCAGCTCTGGAAGGGTCTAGAACCTCAATTTTTGCACCCAGGTCCATGTATCGTGGCCCTCTATCAGAATCCAGAGTTTTGAGAAGATTGGAGAAACTTAATTTTTCACACCCCGAAAAAAAAACATAAGGGGTAACACTGTCATTTTTTTTTCTGGTCAAAATTTTGAGTTTCAATATCTCAGCTCTGGAAGGGTCTAGACCCTCAATTTTTGCACCCAGGTCCATGTATCGTGGCCCTCTATCAGAATCCAGAGTTTTGAGAAGATTGGAGAAACTTAATTTTTCACCCTCCGAAAAAAAAACATAAGGGGTAATACTGTCATTTTTTTTCTGGTAAAAATTTTGAGTTTCAATATCTCAGCTCTGGAAGGGTCTAGACCCTCAATTTTTGCACCCAGGTCCATGTATCGTGGCCCTCTATCAGAATCCAGAGTTTTGAGAAGATTGGAGAAACTTAATTTTTCACCCCCCGAAAAAAAAAACATAAGATGTAACACTGTCATTTTTTTTTTCTGGTCAAAATTTTGAGTTTCAATATCTCAGCTCTGGAAGGGTCCAGACCCTCAATTTTTGCACCCAGGTCCATGTATCATGGCCCTCTATCAGAATCCAGAGTTTTGAGAAGATTGGAGAAACTTAATTTTTCACCCCCCGAAAAAAAACATAAGGGGTAACACTGTCATTTTTTTTCTGGTCAAAATTTTGAGTTTCAATATCTCAGCTCTGGAAGGGTCTAGACCCTCAATTTTTGCACCCAGGTCCATGTATCGTGGCCCTCTATCAGAATCCAGAGTTTTGAGAAGATTGGAGAAACTTAATTTTTCACCCCCCGAAAAAAAACATAAGGGGTAACACTGTCATTTTTTTTTTCTGGTCAAAATTTTGAGTTTCAATATCTCAGCTCTGGAAGGGTCTAGACCCTCAATTTTTGCACCCAGGTCCATGTATCATGGCCCTCTATCAGAATCCAGAGTTTTGAGAAGATTGGAGAAACTTAATTTTTCACCCCCCGAAAAAAAACATAAGGGGTAACACTGTCATTTTTTTTTCTGGTCAAAATTTTGAGTTTCAATATCTCAGCTCTGGAAGGGTCTAAAGCCTCAATTTTTGCACCCAGGTCCATGTATCGTGGCCCTCTATCAGAATCCAGAGTTTTGAGAATATTGGAGAAACTTAATTTTTCACCCCCCGAAAAAAAACATAAGGGGTAACACTGTCATTTTTTTTTTCTGGTCAAAATTTTGAGTTTCAATATCTCAGCTCTGGAAGGGTCTAAAGCCTCAATTTTTGCACCCAGGTCCATGTATCGTGGCCCTCTATCAGAATCCAGAGTTTTGAGAAGATTGGAGAAACTTAATTTTTCACCCCCCGAAAAAAAAAAACATAAGGGGTAACACTGTCATTTTTTTTTCTGGTCAAAATTTTGAGTTTCAATATCTCAGCTCTGGAAGGGTCTAGAGCCTCAATTTTTGCACCCAGGTCCATGTATCGTGGCGCTCTATCAGAATCCAGAGTTTTGAGAATATTGGAGAAACTTAATTTTGCACCCCCCGAAAAAAAACATAAGGGGTAACACTGTCATTTTTTTTTTCTGGTCAAAATTTTGAGTTTCAATATCTCAGCTCTGGAAGGGTCTAGAGCCTCAATTTTTGCACCCAGGTCCATGTATCGTGGCCCTCTATCAGAATCCAGAGTTTTGAGAAGATTGGAGAAACTTAATTTTTCACCCCCCGAAAAAAAAAACATAAGGGGTAACACTGTCATTTTTTTTTCTGGTCAAAATTTTGAGTTTCAATATCTCAGCTCTGGAAGGGTCACGTCAGATACCTTTCCTAACTGTACATGTGCATCAGATCCCTGTGTGTGTTTACAGGGGTTTCACGTCAGATACCTGTTCTAACCGTACATGTGTATCAGATACGTGTGTGTGTTAACATTATACACGACGGCTATGAGAGTGTTTGTATATAATGTTTATTTAGAGCAGGTGGCTGTTGATGCAGTCACTGCAAGCACACCACTGTTCCCAATGCCAGTCACAGCAGGTATCATACAAGTCAATGGCAGAACATCAACACAATATACAGCCTGCACACACTGAGCAGTGCAGATTTATTTCTTTTTTTAAATTTCTCTGCAAATAGGATGGAATTGAAAACAGCTTTCATTATTAAATAACATCTTGCACCAACAACAAGTCTGACTTCAGTGTTTTCAGAATAATTTTCATTGTTTTTTTTTTCTCTGGTATTAAAAAAGAAGCAAACATGATGATAAGAAACTGACAGAAATGAGAACTTTAAAGTGGAGAAATCAAGTAAAAAAAAGGATGATTTCACAGTGACAAACATCCAGCTATATACACAGAAGAAGTGAGGACAGGGTTGTAACTATTCAATTAACACTGGATCGACACCCAGTCGTTTGAAGCGATAGGCATGATAAAGCTTTTATAAAAGCCATTCTCATGCCAGACATCTGCACTTTGTCCACGGAGCAGACCACAACAAAGAGGGATATAATTCTGAACATCTGGTGGACAAAAGCTGAGACCGGCCACATATCACATAGTTCAAACATGAAAGACTAAATAAAAAGAACTAAAGCAAGGCACATACATGTTTAAAAAAAAGTAACATTGCATAATATACAACTTATTTCATCTGAAGACATGGCAGTCAAAAAACATGTCACAAAAAGTTACCTTAAAAAAGAAAACTGGACCTTCTAAAAAAAATGACCATTTACAATTCATTTAAAACCCTTTGAGCCAAGAAGACACTTTTGTCTCAAATATTAGCAGTTTCATCAACAAGCCCTCTTGATGCTGCATCGTTAAATACTTTTTGAAAACATCTATAATAATCTCTGTTAATAACTTAAATATTATAAATATTCTTTTCTTTTTAAGAACCGGGGAAGGGATTAAGCATATGGAGCTACTGAAAGTGTGTAAAGCATTGTGGGACCTACACAACTATTTTTCTTGTTCGTGTTCCCCTTCCTTTGGGCCCTTTCTTAAATTGCATTTAAGATCATTTTGATACTGTGACTATTCTAAAAATGAGCAGGCAGATTGTCATGGCAAAGAAGATGGTTAAGTAATGAGAGACTGAGTTTGCTGGCAATGAGATAATGACATTCAGAGGCTTGCAAGAGGTTTGGTGCTGTCATAACAGCAAACTGCCCTCACCATGAACGAGTGAACATGGCATCTGGAAACATCTCATGTCCACAGAGACCGAACTGTCAAAGTATCACTCATTCTACCCTCAATATGTCCCTGTAAAAGTCAGTGAATATGTTTAACCTACTGCTATGTTTTTCAGAATAAGCTTAATTTGCATCTTTGACTAGTGCTATAACTTTGGTCATTAACGAAATGTTGTCTGGATGATACTGGGGGGGAATGCAATACAAAGCAGGCACACCATGGTACATTTACACCCTTAAACAGCCACTGCGCAATGTGCTGAGATTAATCTGCATGTATGCTTCCAGTGGAAACACACCTGACCAGTGAGCATCAAGCTACAATAATGTTTGCAAAATCCTTGTTAGTCCACTATACCGTCAGTCGATAACACCTTACATGCATGTTTCTTTCCGATTGCCGTTTTATGCCACTCAAACACATACATTTGCAACTTTCTTACTTTGTGCTTCCTGATGTCCCATCTTCCAAAAACCCCAACCATCACTGGACCCGTGTACATCGCCAAAGTCAACATGACTCTATTTTCTTTCTTAATGCACAATCCTGGACACTTTATTCCTAAGAAAAACGAGTTTGTCTTAATATTCACTTTGGGCGCACAGGCTATTTCACAATGCTAATCAATAGCTAAATAGCTATTTTGGTATCCAGTGCCTACTTTAAATTGCCAAAGAACAGAATCAAGTACCATTGTATATTTTCTAGCAGTTAGGCCTGGAAATGCATTACATCACGGAAGTAAAATGGCTATTCACTTTGACTTCAAGGCCTACGCTGTGTATCCCCTTTCTGCAGATGACTACAGCATAGAGATGTCCAAGGACTCGCCAAATCAGAGCACACAAGCCCCTCCCACTCTCATCGGGCCTATCTCAGCTTGAACCTGTTTGCTTGCGTGTTAGCAGCACTGAGGTCACCTCTCACGTTAAGGCACACAGGACACTGCACATGATGAGGGCAAAGAAAAAGAGGGAAGGTGAAGGAAGAAGCAGGAATGTATGAGTTCGCGCAGGGAAAAAGTATATGGAAACATAAAGGGTCACAGCAGCAGCAGCACAGAGCGGGAGCCCAGAGCAAGCACAGAGCAGGGGGTGAAACAGCCACTTCAGTCACTACATTCAGCACAGCCCACAACACTCTTCAGCAGAGCACAGCCAAACATACAAGATGTTTAAGCCAGACTTATTTTTTGTTTTGTTTTAAAACTTCATTATAGTCATAGAAAAATCCACATATCTGTCATCAAACTTTATAGATTTCTTAATGTTTCAACACTGTATGTACCATTGAACATGGAATAAAAACATAAAATATTTATATTTATATATATATTTAAATATATATATATATATATATATATATATAACTGTACTAATGCATGACTCTCACTATGAGATTTTTTTCTTTATAGATACAAACTTTCCTCATGCTTACAATGTACACATACCATACTATTATTTCATATACATTTATTGTTTTCATATTATTATTATTTTACTACTCATTGCTCATGGTAGATAGAGATATTCCATGGACAGAGAGTTGAGCTTTAAAAACCCAACCTCTGCCTCTCCACCCTCTGCTCTGTCTTTGATGTTTAAAGCCCTGGATGGCCTTCTGCCGAGTCCTGAGGTACATCAACTCGGGTTTGTGCAAAACCAACTCGGAGGGAGAGAGGAGAGACAGGTGTGTCATGGCAATGGGGAAGGAGAAGGAGAACAGGGGGTGAGAGGAGCAAGCGATGAGAGCTAGAAAGGAGTAGGTGGGTATGTTGTTGGTCATTGTGCCCTTGTGCTCTCCCGGGGTCCTGAGGTTGTGCCACAGAGACACTGTGCTCTTCACTCCAGCATGGCATCCAGCTGATCGGCCAGGTCATCGAACATGCTGCCGATGTCGTCTAGGATGCTCACTGTGCTCTTGTTTTCAGTCATTGAGCTGTGAATCAAAACACAGTTAAATATCTTTTCAGAATAAGAAAAAAATGTAGCTGCAAGCAACAGTTGTGGGGTCAAAACAGACATGCGAATTCAAAAGTTGAATAGGTTTATTTGCTTGACACACCCCAGTGGTGAATTTAAAAGAGAATAAATTTAAAAGCTATAAACAGATCTGCCTTTTCCCGGACAGCAAACTGACATTGAATCAACGTGGAAACGACGTCTCTCATGATATCAAAACAATGTTGATCTGGCATTGTTTTGCTCATCGAATTAACGTTGAACCAACGTCAGATGCGGCATTCTTCAAAGCTAAATGAAAACCGACGCAATTGGTTTGCTTCCTAACGTTGAAACAACGTTGATTTCAAGTTGATTTTCCGTTAGTTTTGAAGAATGACGCGTCTGACGTTGGTTCAACGTTAATTCGATGAGCAAAACAATGCCAGATCAATGTTGTTTCGATGTCATATTTCCACGTTGATTCAATGTCAGTTTGCTATCTGGGTTTAGTTATCAAATTTGATCAGTTGATGTCGCTGTCACTAAAGGTAGGTGGTTTCTTCGGGGAGTCTCAGTGATAGAACAGAAGCCTTACCAATATCAAGCCCCTTCAACTGTTCAGCGTGTTTTCGGGTTTAAATTGGCTAACATGCTACAGGCAGTTTTGAAAAGAAAAAGAAATAATTACTATAGAATTCTGGTACTCGTTGTATTTAGCACGATTTAGTAAAACTGCTTGAAGTTGTTTTCTTAATAACCACAGATGTAGACTCAAAACTGCTGAATTGATTTGAAGGACTTTAATTATATTTGTAACTACATGAAAAGAATTATATTAACCTCAAACTAGATTCCTACTGGTCTATTATGTCACACAATTGTTGCATGTTTCATGACACTCACTCTCTTTGCCCATCCTCCTTGATCTTCTCTTCTACTGCCAGCAGGGCCGCAGCCAGCGAGGCACTGGTCTCCTCGATCTTCTGGTGCATTGCATCTGCCGTCACTACCCCTGCGACACATGCTGATCCAGTTGAACTGTCCATGGATACCCCACTGATTGAGGAGCGAGGGGGCTTCACAGGTGGGGGAGTAGGGGTGGGGGTTGGTGGAGTTTGGGGCGTCTGAGGTGTCTGTGGGGTGTGAGGAGACTGAGGTGTGTGTGGGGTGTGAGGAGACTGAGGTGTGTGTGGGGTCTGCGCACTCAAAGCTAGTGGGGTTGTAGCCTTGACAGGGTTGGTCTGGGCAGAAGCTGTACTAGCCATTCTGGTGATAGTCTGCTTGGCTGGAGAGGGTGTGGGAGTGGGATTAGGTGTCGTGTTTAAAGACTGCAGAACATTTTTGGATGGTTTGGGAGCAGTGGGAGGAGGTGTAGGTTTTGGTGAAATCGGAGGAGGTACTTTCTTTCCTTCAACTGTAAGTAGAAGAGCAAAGAGATAGGAAGAGAGACGGGAAGAGAGACTGACTGAGATGACATTGATTCAACAAGGTTTAAACGTTACAAGGCTTTATGGGATACTCACATAATTGTGTAAAGACAGGGCAAGTGAAAGGCCCGCACTGTGTAGTACCTGGGCTGCCAGGTGCCCCAGTTGGTCCAGGAAATGGAGCTTTCTTGGTGATGGCAGCCGGTGGTCCTTGTTTCTTTACGTGCTGGGCCAGAACAGGTTTGGGAGACACTGGAGGCTTGACAGATTTACGAGGGGTACTCTCAGTGGCATGGCCTTCCAGGTCTGGACTGTCCCGACGGGGCGAGTTCTCGGGATGTTCCTGTGGCCGGGGCTGCTCTGAAACGGTCACCTCTGACACAGGGCGTCTTTTAATGGTCCCAGTCCCATTCTCGTATGGTACGTGCATCTGCCCATCCTGTTGATCCTCTGCATCTTTGTCTTTGCTTTTGGGACGGCGCTTAACCGTATTTGACTCTGTGAGCAGGAACTTGGTGCCATTTGGCTGCTGCTTGGTGCTCTGGACCCTCCTTTTCAGCGAGTCTGTGGCATCCACACATGAAAGGTCTTCCTGGGGTAAAGAGTACGACATTTCTAGGCCCTCCTCTGCCTCATCCTTTCCCTGTCTAGGTCTTTGTTTGATGGTAAGGTTTCCATCTTCAGCAAACGGAAGGTTCTCTGCTGAACTCCCACTAGAGCTTGATTGTGGTTCAATGCGTTGTCTATCCTGGACTGGCTCTGGCCCTCGCTTAGCAGCTGCCACCAACTCAGTGACAGGCCCACTAATGGTCCTGCGGCGGTTCACTACTTCCCCATCCAGTCCAATGGCATCACGCTGCTTTGTTCCAGCAGAACCCACCTGTAGAGAAACAACCATGTTTTACTACGACAGATTTTGCTAAGACATTTTTATGAAAAATGCTGAGTACTATCCCAAGGGGGTACTGACAATCACCTTACCTGCAGATAGTGACCTGCAGATTTCTGTGAAGCAAGACCCTTGGCACCCCCACCAATAGAGGACATTTCCAACATGGCAGCAATGCTCCTCACAGTTCCTGCACTGCCCGTGTCAACAGCGCCACCCAGGTCACTAGCACGTCTTTGTGGTTGATAGGGAACATCCAAAAGAGGTCCAATGCTTGTCTCCTTGGGTACTTCAGCCAGATTACTGCTGGAGCTTGAGATAGCCGAACTAGAGCGTTTAGGGGGAGGTGGAGGAGGACCTTTCTTTTTCTGCCTGAGTGCAAAGGACTGGCTTCGGTTGACATTCTTTTCTGCCTGCCCTTTCATTGAGTTGCTGCGACCCACCCGGTGCTGTACTGTTGCGTACTTTCCTCCTGAATCTGTCACATTCAGTTCATCGCGCTCCTGCTCACCATCAGACACAGCATATCGATTTAGGCTGTGGGCACGTTTCTTAGGCAGACCATACTCATCGCAAGCATCGTCGCCATCTGGTGGCAGGCACAGGAGTGGCACTGAGACTGCAGCTCCTTGGGGTGCAGCTTCCATGGTTTCCACAGGCTGGGCAGCTGGGTGTGGCTGGGACATTTGAGTGGGGGATTGGGGGTGAGCGCGAGGTGTCATGGGCTTCTCTGTCTGCTGGAGCAGCTGAGGACTAGGTTTTGGTTTACCTGGTGGGTTGCTCATTGTTTGTGAGGCGGGAGGCTTCATTTTGGTGGGTGTTTGTGGTGGAGTATAGGGTGGTCCTGCACCTTGGGGATAAGACTGACGTGGTTTTGGCTGCGCCAATGAGACACTTCTCTGGCCTCCTTGGCTGCTCTGGCGCATTGTACGTGCCTCCTTTCTGGGTGGCCCGCTAGGCTCCTCTGTGTCTCGGCTCTTATTCATGCTGTTCTCATGCAGACTGCGGGCTCGGTGCTGTGCTCCCAGACCACTGTTGTTTCTCACCTCTGTGCAGTCCTGCACATCAGCAGGGTGTTTAAGAGCTGCCTGTAACTCCCCGCTCAGTTCACTGTCCTGGAAGGTGCTCATTTTAGGAGACATACACTCTACGCTGTCATGGGGTGGGCTTTCAATTGCCATCACCTCCTGAGCGGCTGGGGGCTTTTTACGCAATGCGTTACGACCATCAGTGGCCTTCTGGATCTCAGCCAGCTTCTTCACTGCAAGCATAAGCTTCTTCTGGTGTCCTACGCAAATTTGGTTAAAGTACTGTAAACCAACATGGCCTATGCACTTTGGTAAAAAAAGAGAAATTTTATGTGTAATCATTTTGAAGTACTTAAAGATTATGGATCCCAGTCCACTGTCTTACCAAGTTTTGTAATGCCAATCTCCTGAAGGTCCTCCCACGTAATGTCAGTGATAAAGTCAATGTTCTCGTAGCCATTTTTGACTAAAATTTGGTGATATTGGCTCAACCCAATCATGGATAACCATTCTCCAAGACTGGCCTACAGATTAAATAGATATAAAAACAAATTACATCTGGATGCATGTTTATGTGTGTGTTCAAGTAATCCTACGTTGTGGGGACAAAATAGTAATACCAGGAATGTGATATCTTTATTAGGAAACAGCTAAACTATGTAATTTTTTGTAAGGGTTGTGTTTATGGTTAGGGTATCTATACAGATTGTACAGGTACTGTATTAAAATCATTACGTCTATGGAAAGTCCCCATAAAACATGGAAACCCAATGTGTGTTTGTGTGTGCATCTGCACTTGTTAAACTCACCGGTTTTTGATCAGGCAGCCACTCATTAACACTAAGCTTATTTATCTCCGAGGTTATCTTCTTTCGATGTCCTGGTTTGGTTACACCAATAGCTGTTAAATCCTGAAAATACATATAGGAGTCCCAGAAACCATCAGATCCATAACCAATCACATTCAAGAACCCCAAGACCTCTGTACACACATACACACTAAACCAAGTGGCGCATATTCTATGAACATCACATTACATATACACAAAAAAGATGATAGAAGCTGATGAAAAAAAATGGGAAAGGTAAAATAATAAATAATACCAGGAGCAAGTGAAGAAAAGAAGCCTTTTCAGAGTACCCCCAAACACAATCATATAAACATATCCTAATTGAGCATGTCCATTGTGTTTCAACAAAATACCCCAGTTAATTCTGCTTTCAGCAATAATATGTAAATTTCATGAAGGCAGTGGTTTAATGTTTAATGTAATTAAGTATGGCAGATGAGTTTGCTTCCAGGAAATGTAATTGCTCAAAGATTAATTTCAGTTTTAGTAACAATTTAGTTTAGTTCAGTTTAGTAAAAGATTTGCACTCCGTAATGAAAATTATGGAGTGCAAATTATATTTATATGCACACAAGAGCATGTACATATGCTATAAGTTATTATGCGGGTAATCAAGATACCAACATAACATACTAGGAAACACATTTAATAAGCACAACAGCAACAATGTCTGGTAAGATATTTCCATCCTTTGTCACGAGTCTCATAAAGCCTGTGTGAGCCATGCCCATGGCTTTGTGTGCTTCAGTTCAGACTCATTGTAATCCATTTCACTTAAAAATCCAAGGAGAGTTTGTTGGTTGATTCGTTTTTATCTTCTGACTGCTTCTTTTCTGTGCTTTGGGTGGGTCTGTGAGTGTCACATTTAGGGGAAGAGGGGAGTGACGTAAATAGTTTAGGGTGGCTTAAGGAGGTGGGGGGGTGGGGGGACAACTCTTACCTCTGGGGTCATTCGGCTAATTGTAGGAATGTCATAGCCGGCACTGATGAAGTTTGGAGCGTAGACCTGCAGCTGAAATTCACTTAGCCATTCGATAACAGCCTCTGAGCTCTAGAAGAAAAGATAGGTGGCAGTCTATCACTGTTTGGGTCCTGTGGCTGAAGATGGACCAGACCCCAGGTCAACAAATGAGCCAATGACCAATGTCACAGCTTCACTAAACTTTATAAGTTCATAAATAATTAAAAAGTCCACCCTACGTTTTTGTATTAAATTGGACTAATTGTCCTTAGTCCAGTATTACTGCTCTGGCAACAAGGGACAAAGCTTTAGCAAATAAGGACTCTCCTTTCTGAACCAAAGGGTTCAGCTTTTCAAAAGTAGTGGCCATACAGTTTCTACTTTGGGATGCCATTTCCCTTGAAGTAGGAGGATGTACTGTACACTCTGTGTAGGGGAGGCAAAAAGGGAATTGGGCAGCAGAGAAAATAGGGCTGTTTTGAACAGATGGCCCTTAGTCCACAAGTCCAGCATGGAGCAGCTCTACTCAGCAGCTCAAAAGTCGTGCTGGGAAAGATATGGCAGCCACATTTCTCTGTTATATGACTAAATGGCGGAATTTCTGATATCAGCTGATTGTAAAAATGACATAAAAACCTGCAAGACTACCAATTTGCAACATACAATGTAATGTAATGAGATAAAGGATAAATAATACCTATTCTGTTGTATTACTGTGTTAAAAAATAATCTTATTTTCCTTATAGCTCTAACTGTTCTTCAATCTTGATCCTTCACCAATTACCATATCACTCCACATTTAAATCAAATGTCTACATTGTTGGGTACTCTCTGAAAAGAAATAAAAAGGTGAAAATTGCTGAAAATAAGACAAAAAATGTTTGGAATGGACTTTAAAATGTAGCAAAGAAAATGAAACGAATGATCAGAAAGCATCAAAGTATCAGACAGAGCAGCTGACAGAAACCTGAAGCTGAAGACAGCGTGCAAGGAAGCCTGCGGAAAAGCCCACTCACCGTGTCCTGACGACAACCGAGAGCGTGTAATACCGATGAGGCCAGCTGTGAGAGGAAGTGCTGGGAAAGCATCCTGGATGTGCAGATGCCAGTGCATCTATATGTATGTGTGTGTGTGTCTGAGAGTGTATGCTTGTTTGAGGAAAGGTAACGGGACAGTGTGTCTTGAGTAGGAGTCTCCTTACCTTCCCCTCAGGCAGCGCCTCCCCTTTCCTCTGGGACACTGCCTCCCCATACGGCTGCTCATGGAGTGGACAGCTTGACAAACTCTGACTGCGTGAGGAAGATCCTAGAAGGACCATGAGATCATTCATACACATTGGAGCATTGCTATTACACAACCAATCCCTGTTATGTTTTTTGACTAACTACTCCTTTAGCCAATCAGATCTTTGTGATGCTCCCACCCACAGCAATTAGTTCAACCATCTGGCACAAAAAATGAGCCAAGTCTCTTATTTGTGGGGGAAAAATTGGATGGAGAGACTTATTTGTGACAAGATGCTCTCATATGAAATCTTTTCAAAAGAGTCATTTGAAATTCCCACTAACCTTTGTTGCTGGAAGCATGAGAAGGATGTTCCAAAGACTTCGTCTGCTCCAGCAGGTGTTCTTTAGCTTTGGCAGACTGTGATAAAACTGTGGCCAGAAGCTACAGGAGAAGCAAAGCTCATCAGATCAATAAATAACATACAAATATCAATGCAGACTATACAAATTGGACCTCAAGTGCACCCCCCTTATTGAAGAACAAAGCTTCGTGAGACTGAGTAACAGGTTCTTCTCTAAGGTAGCTGGTTGAAGCTGATTATTTTTTGATCAGGTCCAAGCTGATTCAGGTGGACTACCAGCTAAAGGGTTTAAGGTCGACCTAATAAATCACCTTGGTCAACCTGGTTAGGGCAGGTAGATTTGTTTGTTGGGAGGTCTTTTAAGGTGGTTAAATGGTCCAAGCAGGTTTAGTTGGACTGCTAGCTTGTAAGAGTCAAGGTTGACCTTGTGACTCATCTTGATACACCTTATTTGGTCTGAAAAACTAGACGGTAGCTGGTTTTAAAGGGTACATATCATGCTTTTAAATCATTCATTTTTACTTATAAATCATACATTTGTGGTCTATATAAAGCATAACTGCAATGCTTGGGTCTGAATTCCTCATTATTATAGCTCAACAGGCCCCTTTTCTACCTCTTTTCTGATGTGCTTCTGTGAGCAACCCGTTTCGAAGCGTCCCCTTTAAATAAAAAGGAGTTGCGTCTTTCCCCGCCCGCTCTCCAGGTCGCTGAGTTCACGGTCGGTTCAACTCCCTGCGTTCAGCCATTATTGTAGTTTGATAAGAGATATACGATTACTAAAGTTTCAAAGAACATTTTTATTCACACGTTAAAAAAATGTCAACAAAAGACTTGTCCATCAAGCGTTACGTATTCGAGCCAGAGCGAGCGATTTGAAAAAGACGACGACAAACCTGCAGAACAACGTCTTCATATGGATACAGTGGTATGTAAAGTTAAGTTAACTATGTTGTGTTATTAGTGAAAGTCGACTATTTCTCTTGTTAAAACAAGCACTCTGACAAGATAAATGACTGCGGTCTGATCTTACCACTAAAAAGCTGTATGATAATAATATGATAATTTGCGTTTAGAAAGCGTCAGAAAACACAGCAGCTAATGATAGAAGGAATTTACACCTCATTCAGACGAAGTCGATCGGCAAACCCTTCTGTATACTGGCGGAGGTTGTTGGATTGAGGATCCTTGAAGTGCTTCAGGTCACTACATCCAACAACCGAACATTTTGACTAGCCCTCCCGTAACTTCTGCATCATTGAGCTTGGACTACAAAATCAGAGCGAGAAATAATAATGGCGGATTACTCGAAGTGTTGGACCGGTAGTCGATGTCCTTATTTGTCAGTTCCGCTGCAAATACTGTGACGTAATTGTTCAAAAAACGTAATAGACAACAGGAAAATCCGAACAGGTTGAAAAATATGACCAAAACAGAATATAAAGATATAAACGAAGCACCTGAAGAGAATAATTTCATCTTTTCTGTACTTATAAACACTCCAAATATACAACAAAATGCATTTAAGGGCTAAAAAAGTGGATTTTGCATGATATGTCTCCTTTAAATGTTTTCTAGCTGTAGCTGAAGCTCATTATTTATGTTTTTTTTTAATCCATTCAAGCTGGTTCAGGTGGACTACCAGGAAAAGGGCACAAGGTTGGCCTTGAAGATCATCTTGGGCTGGTTAGGGCTTGTAGATGAGCTAGAAAAATTCCAAAACACAACTGAACTTTTTTAATACATCTAGTAATACTAGCAATAGATAAGAGGCTTCTAAAATAAATGACAAACAACAAATAGGGCAGTTCTTTCAGGTCTTTCTTCTCAAAACTACAATTGGGGATGAGTTACTTTGCATGTGAGATAGCTCACCTTGACTCCCTCTGCCTGTGCGTGGAGGATATTGCTGCTGCTGCCTGCGCTCTGTCCACTACCAGAGGATCGGGCACTGGCCACACTCCCTGAACTGCCCACACTGCTGCGGTCTCCACCTGGAACGACAAGCCCCCAGCAAACACATACACAAACACAGTCAGCCTCATTGGACCATACCACCATGATTGCTCCAATCACACCACTATGAACTTCCCCTCTGCAATGCACTGATCTGATACACGGGATGACAGAGACTTACATAACAATGGCGAAAGACCAGGTGATTGATGGACACAAGACGTTAGCATCGTCACTAAAACAAACACACTCAGCCCCACACTACATTCACTGAAAATGCAGTTTGCCACAGGGCTACAGACACATTTGTGGATTGTCTCTATGTGTGCTCTTGAGGGAACGATTCCACGGATGTTACTGTCACAGAGCGAATGAGACCCTTTCAATGCGCCTACACGCCTGCAACTGACAAGGTTTCTGGGGTCAGGCGTACAGCAGCGGCGCCAAGAGCGTGGCATAGCAGGAGGAGTCATGAGAGAAGAGGAAGAGGAGGACGAGGAAGGGGCAGTCCTGCTGTTACCTGCCACAGGCTTGCGCAGGACCCAGATCTCTTCGCTGCTGCCGCCACCCTGGGGACCACCGGCTGGGGTGGGTGAGCCATGTGGACTGGAGTCTGAGCCGCGAGAACCTTTAACACAGAAACCACCATTAACTGCGCCCTGGCTTGGCCACCTGCCCGGGATCAGAGGTTTTCTGGACAGGTCAGGCAAGAGGAAATCTTAACTATATGTGCTTTAGCAGTCTGTTGGACCACAAACCTCGCTCTCTCTCTCTTTCAAACACATACACAAGGCAATCACACATATATATATACTATATATCTAACACAAATATATATGAACATTTATATACAGGGGAACATGAAATATATAAGAAGAAACATGTACTGTATATATGTGTATATACATATATATATATATATGCCTTGATTTACACATAGGTAAAACATATATAATATATACAGAGATATATGATTATATATGTAAATAGGTTTAACAACAAGAGGAGTTGCAGTGCATTACAGGAGCATAGTTCATTAGGGATTCCAAAGACATCAAACCACAAGTGTATGTAAATGTGTTTAAATACAAATAAATCCAATAACCTCTTATGGTAATGTTCTCTAATCATTGAAGAGAGACAGTCTCACCAGACTATAGTCTATAATAATTAACCTAATGATGAAAATTCTGCCATCCTTTTTTCAGCCCCTTGTTTTTACAGAACTGTGTGATTTTATTTTGTGAACACAAAATATTTTTCTTAAACTGTTTTTGTCCATACAATGAATGAGTTGTTTTGGACTCCACTGACATTCATTGTATGAATATATATATATATATATATATATATATATAAAATTTATGTTCCACAGAAGAAAAACTGTATGGTGAGTAAATTATGACAGAATTTGACCTGTTCCTTTAGGTTTGTTTTATGATTCTCAGGCCCAGACAGAATGTGCAGATTTGTTTTGCTGTTTTTAAAGGGTTAGTTCACCCAAAAATGAAAATTAATTATACAAGTCATTAATTACTCACCCCCATGCTGTTCCAACCCCCAAGACCTTTGCTCATCTTCGGAACACAAATGAAGATATTTTTGATTATATTTGAGAGCTGTATTCCTACCACATAGGCACCCTAAGGGATTGAAACTTGACGGCCCAGAAAGTCATTGAAGAAAATGTTTAAATATTCCATGTGACAACAGTGGCTCAACTATAAGTTTATCAAGTGACAAGAATACTTTTTGTGCAAAAAAAAGGCTTTATTCAGTTCTCACACATGCTTGGTGGAAATCTCTTAAACTCTGGTCTCAGGCCCAGAAGTAAGAAAAGGAATAGTCAAATAAAGTCGTTATTTTTGTTGTTGTTGTTGTTATTTTGGGGGGGGGGGGGGGGGGGTTTCGCACAAAAAGTATTCTCGTCGCTTGATAAACTTATAGTTGAGCCACTGTAGTCACATGGAATATTTAAACATTTTCTTCAATGACTTTCTGGGCCGTCAAGTTTCAATCCCTTAGGAGCCTATGTGGTAGTGACCCAGCTCTCAAATTTAATCAAAAATATCTTCATTTGTGTTCCGAAGACGAACGAAGGTCTTTCGGGGTTGGTACAGCATGGGGGTGAGTAAATAATGACTTAATTTTCATTTTTGGGTGAACTATCCCTTTAAGAGAAAATCAGTATAATTTTTCCAAATGGATTTAAACATTTTATAAAAAATTAGCAGGAAATAAAATAGATTTGTCAAAATATTTTGCTACGTCCACCATTCAAATTCTGCTGCACATCATTTAGAACTAAAACAGACATATTTATATTACAATTTACGGTGATCCAGAGAACACAAGGATGTCTTCATGCTCCGTACCTATATCAAAGTTTGGTTTGATACACATCGCTGAAAGGATCAGAGTTAGTATGAATGGACAGATCAGTAGAGTTGAGACGAAGGAGAGTTGAAACAGACAGATGTTCGGTGACGGACAAATGGCTGTGCAGAGATGCAGGAATGGAGGGGTGAGAGGCTGGCTCCGCATTCCCTATTGGTCACGTGTACGAGTGAACGGTTGAAAGGGGCAGTGGAGCGAATCCAAAGTGTGGTCATCACAGAGAGGGAAAATATAGCACCAAGATCAGGGAAATTTAGGGGTAAAAGAGGAGAGATAACAGCTTCAACAAAGAGAGGCCCATGAACCTCTTTTGTGCTGGTTAAAAGAACTTACTAGCCAAATCTTGATCATTCTTGGCCTCTAAAAAACATAATAAACAACCAAAATAATGTCAGAAAATAAAATTAAACGTGTTATAAAATAAAAAAATAATTTCAGAAAACTTTAAGGAATTAGTGGAACTAACAGATCATAGTTTGTATTCAGACTATTTAAATGAAAAATACTGTAATTTAGCACATTCCTTAAAGTTTTGTGAATAATAATAACAACAATATTAAATAATAATAATACAGTGGAGACAGATTAGGGGATCTGTACCTTGTCCACTGTGCGGCTCTTCTGAGGTGTTTGGGGACCTGTTATAGCCAAAGGAAGTGAAAAGTGGCAGATGGGAATGTGGTGGCGGAGGTGGAGGAGGCGGCAGGATATGAATCTCATGATACGAGTCCCCATTCACCATGGCAACGGCGGGCGACACGGGGCCGCACACCGGCGCACAGAGCTGTATCTTTTGATACTGTTGGGTACAAGTGACTGTACTCCATGAACCTAGATACGACAACACAGCAACCACCACCACCACGACAAACAAAACAATTACACATAAGAGAGGGAAAGCAAATTAACCCAACACAAAAATCACAACCAATCACAAAATTCAAAACGGAAAAACCATAAAAGACAAATTAAAAGGAAGAAAACGCTTGTTTTTTACTTCGAGCTGCTACGTGTGAGAATGGAGTGAAGAACTATTTCTTCAAGGATGAAGGATATTGTTATAATATATACATTAGAAATAGAGGTGATGTGTGGAAATGCAAGGTTAGTGAAATGAAATGAGCTGGTGCTTGTAGTAAAACACAAATACTTGTCTCTGTAAGTGCCTCTGTAGAGCTGACTTCTCAAATGAGAAGTTTAGTAAGCGTGACTCTTTTCAGTAAGCCTGTGTGTGGGAGGGTGGGTGTGCGAGTGTGTGATTTGATCGTTTATGCACAGCAGGGCTTCTTTGAGATAGTTGTCCTTATTCAGATTAATATACAGTATCAACAATGTCTTTTTTTCATAAAAACTGCAATTTCAGTAAAAATGCCACTATAAGAAAGGAGTTCTAAAAAGCGCACAAAAAATAAGTTGAATTGAACTTATGGAGTGGAGGAGACCGAGCAGCAGATGCAGAGACACAGACATGGATACTTGGTGAAGCATGAGACACAATGAACACACAGATTAGACCCCTGCTGAGATATCAACCGGACATAAACCCATTGAATGGAAAGAGAGCACTGTATGGATCATATGCATCTGCATGAGTGCACAATAGTGTTCTGTTGCCCAATGATTCTTCCAATGAGTGACAATCGATATATCTCTTCAATATCAGGTGCTTCGTCTTCTCTCTTCTCGTCTCTTCTCTTCTCTTATCCGTTCTCTTGAAGAGGTACTTATTGCCAACGTGAACTAAGATCTATATGTAAATATTGATATTTATCTCCATCAATGAAAAAATATGCCCAATGTTTGAGTGTCAACGTAACAAAAGAGCGTTTTGTGAAAATAGCAAATGTAAATTGACCCAAAAGGTTAAATCCAATGAGATCTGTTGTTCTGTCAATGGATGGATGGAGGCAAGGCCACTATTTAAGGTACTATTAATGACCATTTTTTCCCCCTCTGACAGCGAGAACTACAATATTACGAGATAAGAAAAGAAAAGAGCTCTACATTTGCTCTGTTTTTGTTGCCACAAAAGCAGATGGCCCTGTCTGGCTCTCAATCCAGTGCACATGAGCATCATGAACATCTGGCTGTAAACAGAATCAGGGTCATGTGAGTTCAGCAGCATTACGTATGCATCTGCGAGTGTGAGAGGCAGCACTGACCCGCCCGTTGTCGTCTCTTACCCACAGCCCCAGGCCTCTTACTGATCACCTCCACTATGCTGGAGGGGAAGTAGCCCACTCTGTCATTCCCGGTGCGGTTATCATGGATGCAGCCCTTCCACCTCCCATCTGAATGTTGCTCCAGAACCTACAGAGAAATGAATCATAATCATCCATCATCTATAATGGCAATATGCATTGTCTGGGTGCTTTTAATACCATGTAATGCCCAAATTAAATGAATTACTTCAAGTCTTATGTTTATGAGCCAGCATTAACCAGTGGCAGAAATTTTAAGAGTATCTTAGTGTAAATTATTTTTATTTTATACACTATACCGTTCAAAAGTTTGAAGTTGGTAAGATTTAAAATAACCGTTTTCTATTTGAATTTGAAGAATCTATTCAATTTGAAAAAAAAAAAAAAAAAAAAAAAACATTTGTCACTTTTTAGCAATTTAATGTGTCCATTGTGTACTGCATTATATATGCAAATATTTTACAATTCTTTTGAAATCTTTGTGAGGGTATTCTTTCAAACCATATAGAAACTTAAGGAAATTAGACCATTCCAAATATACATTCATACTGTACATACAGCAAAATGAGATATAATTTCTGTGGGAAGGAGCTGATGTGTGTCTAAATTATTTTTGACAATCTGAGGAAAAACACAGGCAACAGTGCCCTCTGTTGAGGAATTCTGAAATTACACTGAACATACTACTATGATTACAAAGGATTATGTGGAATTTATAATGTAAACCAAAATTGAACAGTTTTAAAATAGTCAGCATATTTAACACTGTTTGAAATTTATATAACACATGAGAGTAAAACAACTGTTTTAAAAGGTTCTGAATTGATTTATAGCAGGTCTTATGACAATTACCGTGATAACGTCTCCAGCCTTTATGTTGAGGCTTGTCAGGTCGTAATTGTTGCAGTAGTCCTTCAGGGCCCTGACCTGCAAGGCTGCTGAGGCATCTGCACAGAGATAAGCAGACATAAACTGCATAATCTACTACACATCCCTTATAAACACATGAATACATAAGGGATGTATATCTAAAAAAACTGTCTTCCATTTTATTGCCACCCCATTGTCTTACCTCGTAGCATCTGCTTGATTTCCCGGCTGGCCTGTGTAGCAGTGAACTGATAGACGATATCCAGCGCTGTCTGGCTGAATGTGTTTCTCACTGCTGCATTGATGCCACTCTGTAGGGAGAAGGATAAAGCAATATTAGATTATGTTTGGGATCCAATTGACTAACATATGGTAGAAATGTTTCTTAACAAGACATTAAAGTTTGATCTTTTTACTTACCAGATAAGAAGGTATATAAAAACTCAAGCCACTTCTAAACAATTCGTTTTCAAAGTAATTCAATGTATAGTGTTGGGATAGGGCAATGGATATCCAACCTTTTCAGGTCGGGTGATGGACTAGTTATGGGCCACCTAACAGGCCAAATCTGAAGGCAACCACCATATCATTCAATGTAGAATTAGACAAGACTAAATAAGTGGACTGTTCACCAGTGGAGTTGGATTAAGACAATTATGTATTCTCAGGTATAACGGTCAGGTATACTATTAATACTTCATTACAAATCAATGTTAAAACAAACAGTGAGGGTAAATCTACCAGTAAATTAATGTTGGTGCTTACTGACAATTAGTGATGTTATTTTATTAGGCTGCCTGTTGTGTTGCTGTTGTTGTGCACTAAATTCCCTTCAGGGATCAATAAAGTTTCTGTCTACTTACATCCAGCAGGAGGCGCACTACGTCAGTCTTCCCACACAGTGCAGCCTCATGGAGGGCAGTGCCCGCTTTGGTCTGCCTGTTGATATCGATACCCGCCTGGATCAGCAGTCTATTGAGAGTGGATACAATTAGTAACAAGTCTGACACAACCACTGAAAACCACCGTGATCAAACTGTTCACATCCGAGGCCAGAATTCATGCCTAGATTTTCATTTTAAGCTTGTTATTATTGTCCACATGTTGCCAGCACTTATGTGAGGGATAATATAAAGTCATTACAGACATCAGTGATCGTCTTCCTGATGAGGTTTGTTATGCAATCATGACCAGATGGCTGTACTGTATATTAGCCTGCTTATACAGCTACTTACAAGATAAATAAATAGCCATGAATTAGTTAAAGGGATACTCCACTTTTTTTGGAAATAGGCTCATTTTACCACTCCCCCAGTTGGGTTTTACCGTTTTCGAATTTATTCAACCGATTTTTTGATATTTAGAAGAATATCAGTAATCACCAGTTTCTGGTCTCATTGACTTCCATAGTATATTTTTTTCTTACTATGGAAGTCAATGAGACCAGAAACTGTCTGGTTACTGATATTCTTCTAAATATCAGAAAATCGGCTGAATGGATTCAAAAACGGTAAAACTCAACTGTTTAACTCTGGGGGAGTGGTAAATGAGCCTATTTCCAAAAAAAAGTGGAGTATCCCTTTAATAAAATATTATCATGCAAGAAAAAGAAACGACAGAGTAATACGAGAGGCAGTGTATGAGATTGGTTTCTGAGTACAATATACAGTTTACTTATCATTACATAAAAGATTTAACAGCAGAATGCCACATTTGACTAACCAGAATCAAATATTCCAGAGAGCCATGTAATTATGTTAAACTTGTAAGTACAGAAAATTGCTCTCCCAAAAAACCCAAATAAGCCTCCTGACGACTGACGAACCTCTATTAAATAGAGTTTGACCTTCTGACACTAGATCAAATTCAATTACGGCAACGGGACATCAGCAAACACAGGTGGCCTGAGTCATGGCTTCAGAGAGGAGGATGGGAAACAGGGTGAGAGCAGAGAACTTGGCCCTGGCGCGGTATCAGACACATCCCCTATAATTAGCTATCCAAATGACCCTTTTTAGCTTCACATAATGCCCTCTCGTGCTCGACCCCTCTTGGAAAACACAGGGGATTAAAAAGCATATTGACTGGCTGGGTGAGCAGTGCACACATTGGTCTGACTGTGTGCAGAGCCGTCTGTCACTCAACATGGGCCCACACCGGGAACCGTAGTTTCTGCTAGTGGGCAAATGGCCACACGTTTAATTAAATGTATGAGAGCGTTAACACAGGTACATGACATTAAGTTTAGGAGACAGCGTTTTAATATGAAGGTAACAGCTTTGGTTATTGGTGCCATGATCCATTTCTTTCACAGATATGAACAACAAATGAAGCCTTTTTTCAAATTTTCTCTCACTACATCAATCTGTTTAGGGTCGACCAATGCATACGGCCTCTAGGGTCACAGGATTAATGATGCAATTAACTGCCTTGCGATAGCCCACACTGTTGCTGTAACCTGCACATTCACATGGTCTATAATTAGCTCCAGGCTGATCAGAGCTGGACTCGTGCTGAATTGGTGAGAGAGGGAGGTGTACGTGCTGTGTGGGCACATGTACCTTATTCTAATGTGTGGCACTGCAACAATCACAATTCAGGCAGGCTAATTAATAATGAGTCAATGCCCAGCTATAGACCTGACCATCACATGAAGATATTCCTTTATGACACACTGACCAATTAGAATAGCTTGTCAATTCATAGTTAGTTACTTAGCCCAAACCTTTGAATGGTAGTGTATCAGTTTCCACAAAAATATTAAGCAGCACAATTGTTTTCAAAACAGACAATAATAATAAATGTTTCTTGAGCAGCAAATCATCATATTAGAATGATTTTCTGAAGAATCATATGACACTGAAGACTGATGATGCTGAAAATTCAGCTTTGACATCACAGGAATAAATTACATTAGATTTTAAAATATATTCAAACAGATATTTACAATATTACTGTCTTTACTGTGTTTTTGATCAAATAAATGCAGCCTTGGTGAAAATAAGGGCCGGTTCCCACACAAGAACGAGTTTTTTTTCTGTTAAAAATGCGAGACGCAGGTGTTTACATTGAAAAACAATGGAAAAGTAGAGCTGTGTGATGGAAAATTGTGTTCTGTGAGAGTTCATAGCCCCTATATGACATTTAAAAGCCTTTTCTAAACAAAATGATTCAATTTCATGCACTTCATTTTGATTTGATTTTCAATGTAATTACATTTTAGTAATGCTTCTGGTTTTGGCCATACAGTTTTTATAAAATTTTATTTCAGCTTTATTTTTTAGTATATCAAGTTTAAATAAAATAAAAAGCTTGTTTCAGTTAAGGTTTATTTTAATTCAAGAAACCAAAAATTGGCAAGCACTCTCTATGGGTCCCAGGTTTAACAAGTAATAAAAAATAAAAATAAAAACACCCCTGAACTACAATATACAATGACAAACAGTCACATGTTGACATCACATAGTATTGATCCTTATTGACAACTGCACTGATAGCTCTGATAGTTCCTCAGGGCTTGAGACTGAAACTGTTCATCATCATCATAATCACAACCAGAGAGTTTACATTTAAAAGCAGTTTAATTTGAGATACCCACTGGAATAAAAGGAAAAGACTAAAATTTGTTTCATAAAAAACTGTATACAGTATGTAGCATTTGGGTGTATGATGCTTGTGATTAATGTGTTAGTCCGACTGTTGTCCAACAAAATGTCTGACGTGCAGTGTAGCATTCGCATAGTACAAAGGCTGGACAGCGCAGAACACCTCTGATCTTCATCTCATCTCTGTCTGATCATGGAGGAGGTCTGGCTGTCACAATGATGGATGGCAGTGTGTTGTATAAGGGAGTGGATGGGGCCTGGCGCACCCTTAGGGATACAGCCGGGTACGTGCACCTCAACCATGCTCATGTTCCCAGTGGAAAGAAGGAAAGATGTCCTTCATCACAAGCAAGTGCAGCTGGTTTTGCACAGATAAGGTAGCTAATGCAGTGAGGACACCACTTGTCCAGTTTCTAACGCACTTTGGTTTGGATGTCGATGCACGAAACGCATGGCTGAGCCGAGATCTGGAACAATGGATTTCTCATTCAATGTAAATAGTTGCATGAGGACCTTTGGGCATGTATATGATAATGCAGTGGAGAGTCACATGATAATTGACTTATGGCTCATCAAAGAGTTTCTCTAATTAGCTTATTTCTGAGCTCCAGGCCAGTTCTGATAATGCTCAGATCTCATAACACACGCACACAATGATCAACGGCTCAGTCAAAATGGGTGAGTGTGAAAATTAACTGTGAAACAAAGCATTTTTTTTAATGTGGCTAAAATAAAATAAAATACTTTTATATAAAAATATATATATTTCAGATATAATTATGTATTTCAAAACTCTGGTGTAGTGTAAATTACAGCCTATTACACTTTTACACTCAAGGGCCATAAATGGAAAAATATATATATATATTTGCCCCAAGAATAGTGTAGTTCAGACTATGGACAACTTGACCCCTTCATCCAAACAATGGCTTGGGGAATTACTAGTTATGCAATTCTGTTTGATTCCAGTGGTGCAGAATGCCTTTGTTGAACATGATGGATATTGTATTACACGTTGGGTGATTGACTCTCTCATGAGTGGCAGTAAATCCAGCACTTCTGACCTGCACACGCTGCTTGCATCATCATCACAAGCCCATTGGCTGCTCATTAGCATCAGCGTCTATTTGCAGTCTCTCTTCATCAAGCACATGGATCCATTTACACTCAAACACACACAGTGTGTCCCATCACACCAATGGATCATAAAGTCAGCTTCCATTAATATAATGTAGGCTTTTCCCTCCCCCACCTACATTTCCATCCCAGAGCTCCAGTTTGCTAGAATGTTTTGATTGTGTTTATGACTATGACTACAGTATAACAAATTTCTTAGCTCTTAAAAAGAAAACTGCTGGTTCAGATAAAATACAGAGTGATTCAAAGTACAATACAAATTATTATTTTTTTTAAATCAGTATTTTTGTCTTGATTTCCACTTTTTTTTTTGGAAATAGGCTCATTTTACAACTCCCCCAGAGTTAAACAGTTGAGTTTTACCGTTTTCGAATCCATTCAGACGATTTTCTGATATTTAGGAGAATATCAGTAACCAGACAGTTTCTGGTGTCATTGACTACCATAGAATATATTTTTTCATACTATGGAAGTCAATGAGACCAGAAACTGTCTGGTTACCGGCCGGACAGCTTACATTGGTCAACTTCTCTGCGGCTGTACAGCCAATAGAGTGAATGGATTTTTTTCATATTTTTTTTTTCTATTCATATTGTTAGGATTGTACTATATAACCATAACCAGCATAAACAAGGATAGAACAATCTTTGAAATCGTATACCCTAGCTTTAATAAGAAAACAAATATGAACATGTGAATTCATAGACAGGACATAATTTTGCTTTTCTCTTCACAATGATAAATGATTCAAGTGTTCTTTCTTAAATTTACTCAAACTTTCCTGTCTCATCCCAGAACTGCTGCAGGTTTTAATCATTGAATACAGACAATCTCTGAAATTTATAGCATTCCCCTGGGTTTTGATGCCACAGAGAATCTAGATCGTTTCTTACACGTGATGCTGTGGGCTGTACTATAGGCTCTATGCACAGCTCCACTACTTCCTGAACTTCAGCCAGCTTCTTGTTTCCTGTCTGGCATTATTGGACACATTGATTAATTCAGGTGTGTTTGATTATTGTTGCCATGACTACTGAGGTCAAGCACACCTGAATTAATCAAATTGTCCAATAATGGTATACAGGAAACAAGGAGCTGGCTGAAGTTCAGGAAGTAGTGCAGTTGTGCATAGAGCCCATTTCCTTTCACACAAACAACAGGTTTAGAGATGCGTTACGAGAAATTCCTATCAGTGTGATGTATATTCGCCTGTAATATATGAGGCACAAATCCCGCCAGCAGCTTTTGACTGTCTTAGGAAAAACATACATGTTCACGAATTTCAGTATGTGTTGAATATGGACTAAACTTTTTTTTGGCACTATGCACTTTAGGAGCTATTGATTTTGAACTTTTGATGTTTCCTTTTTCTATATTGTACTTGGACTCGGTCACTACCATGTCTACCCTGGTTTTATACTACATGCTATGTTTGTGTGTCTGTGTGAATGGTTGTATGTATAGATGGTGTACTGTAGAAACTGAATTGCTCTTTGGGGATTAATAAAGTTATCTGTATCTGTATGACCCCTTCCCGAGCATCAAATGTAAATGCTAATTTCTATGGTAATGCTAATGCTAATTCATATACTACATTCTACTTAATGTACGGACTGGGGGTGTATCTTCTATTCTCTGAAAAGCATTCAAGCCACGCATCCTGTCTTTCCATCCGAGTCTTGGGGCTCAGAGGGCTCACCTGATGATGTCGATGTGTCCGTTCTTGGCAGCGAGATGCAGTGGGCTGGTGCCGTTGGGATCAGTCGAGTCTCCAGGTTTGGGCTCCAACAGAGCTGCACACATGTTACTGCTCAGCAGCAGCTGGACCACCTGCAGGGCAAACAGAAGACCATACACACATAAAAGCCAATTACAGACAGAAACAAAAAGATATGCAAGTAATTTGACAGTACCAAAAAACAAAAAGCAACATGTGGCTCACCCCAACACGGCCGAATTCACAAGCCAAGTCTAATGGCGTCTTCCCAGCATTGTCCATTATGCAGGGGTTCGACTGGTGCTGCAGAAGCATCTCAGACTGTGGACAGGTAACCAGCTGTTAGTTGCATTTATCATTACCATAGCCAATATTGTCAAAGTTTTAATTTTAATATAGTTAAACATTTCTAAAAACATATTATTCCACCTATTTTTACATTTAACTCAGGAATCAGTTAATCTCAAAATATATATCCAGTGAGCTGTATGGAAATAAATAAAACATAAATAAATATTGATATAAAAAATGTATTTCTGTTTTAATGTTATTTTATGTTTTATTGTTTAATTTTTTGTTATTTATTTATTTATTTGTTTAGACAGTATAATATAGAATTTTCATGTAGGTTATCAATCATAACATGAAAGTAATGAACAGATTTCTAACAACAAGATTTTAATATTGTGCTGCCCCAGGGTGTGATTTGTGAAAAAAGCAGGTTGGGGTTAGAGGATTTTTTTCCTAATCAGGATGCACTCATACACAAAAAAAACCAAAAAAAAAACTCTAATTTAACAAATTAAAACCTAATTTTGACGCTTTAAAAAACTCAAGCATGTTGGCTTGACATGCGAGGACCAATGAGGTTCATTCTTGTGTGTTACGCAGCGCGAGTTGTTCTCGCACATTGAGCAGGATCGGTAGAGCTTCTGTTTGTTTGCTGATCAATTTTAATTTGTGAATTAGCCTAAATTGAATCTGTTCATCATGTAAACCGATCGTGTCTCTTTAGAAAATTTGTACTAAACAGCTCAATTCCTATGAATTAGTTTTATGATCTCTTCATTTTTTGAAGCGTCAAAGTGGTAATTGTGTAACTGTCAATGGAGGGACAGAAATCACACGGATTTCATCAAAAAGATCTTAATTTGTGTTCCGAAAGTGAACAAAAGTACAGGTTTGGAACGACATGAGGGTGAGTAAATCATGATAGAATTTTCATTTTTGGATGAACTAACTCTTTAAAGCCGATTTTTTTTAATCCGGCCCCAGGTTCTGGTTTCAAGTTGTCAGTATCCATAACAGCATGTTGGATCTTTTATTATACCACGTCTTTGAAGTAGAGTGGACATGGTGTTGTAGCAGTATGTACTCACTACGTCATAGTGTCCGTGCTGAGCGGCCAGGTGCAGGGGGATCTGACCCTCATCCGACTGACCGTTCACTGAGGAGCCTGACTTCAGCAGCAACTTCATGGGTTCGGACTTTCCCTGCCATGCCGCATAATGCAGAGGCCGCATCCCTGGAACACGAGTGGAAAGACTTTTGATATTACTGCACTACACATTCCTAAAACATACATGTAGAGTTAAGCTTGTTTAAGATCGTTAGGAACTGACAACTAAAGCAATGCAGTACTTTTTTATGTGCATAAATGTTTTTTTTCTGGTACCTTTCTGGTCCCTGATGTCCACTAAGGCCTGAGAGTCCACCAGCAGTGATATAACCTCCACATTTCCATTGAGAGCTGCATGGTGCAGTGGTGAGAATCTGTGAATAACAGACACAAAACATAAACAGGATGTAGATTTTAGGACTGTGCGCCACTCAGAATTAAATTAAGAATGGAAATTCCATTACTAAATTTAAATTGAAGTAACCAATAAGATGTAACTTATTTAAATTTGATTGACACAATTTATTAGTATAATTCACATTCAAATTACAGTTGTGCCTTGTTTGCAACTTCCATTCAAATATACCTAAATACACACACATATACAGTATGTATAGTTGTCCTTCCATCAAGAGAATGATCCATAAACAATCATCTAAATTAACACAAAAATAAGTCACATAAGGTTCTGCCATGACCATCCCAGTCTCCTGACCTGAACCCTACAGAAAATGAGTGGTCTGAACTGAAGAGAAGCAGCGTCAACATGGATCTGGGAATCTGAAGGATCTGGAGAGATTCTGTATGGAGGAATGGTCTCTGATCTCTTTTCAGGTGTTCTCCAAACCAACAGGCATTATATGAGAACACAGGAGCTCTAATCTTAGCAAAATGAGGTTGCAAAAATGATAAAAGGGTGTTAATGATTGTGACCACAACAATATGTATATATATATATATATGTGTGTGTGTGTGTGTGTGTGTGTGTGTGTGTGTAATAATTAGAAATAACTAAGTTCAGTAAATTTCTCTTCCTGCCATTCCAGTTCAACATATTGTGGGATGTGGCGAATTCAATTAAATTCCCAACTCCTGAATTCAAATGTAAGTATATCCTTCTGAACTTTGTCCATCTGTGTTAGATTTATAAAATTACATTGCAACACTGTAACATGCAACACATACAGCAGCTGCCTCTGGGAAGCATACCATCTGACCATATTGCACAGCCAAACATATGATACCAACAGCACTTAACAGATGTTAATGTCTCTTCAGCAAGACCACATCACCTGCCTTATAAAGGACTTAGTAGACAATACTGTCAACCACATATACTTGAATTATGACTTTTACAGGACTGAAATTTGAAGTTAATACGAGAAGCCTGTGTTTGAGCAAGAACCTCAATCATCGGTGTGCATGTGTCCCTGTTTGCTCAGCTGTTTAGCTTGTGGAGTGCTTCTCAAAGTGTAGCGCCCAAGAGCTCACTGCAGCCACTGATTATAAAGCAGACAGTTCATTCAAAAGCAGTACTACAGCCTACAGGATTTAAATATAAAAATAAAGCTATGAAACTGCCCTTAGACAAATCAATTAAGTAAAAGACCAAAAATTGATATGCCCAAAATGAATTCTATCTCTTTTCTAAACACTATCTACATAAGAGCCTGCGGTAAATTCCCGAAGAACTGGCCGAGATAACACTGTTCTCTGCGGGTACATGAGCGCTGAACGGCCGCTGCCGGTCTGGAGCTCTTTTACCTAAAACATCTAAAAAATTGTCTAATATGTGCAACATTTATATACAAGTCACACATTTGAGGTCTAAATAACCACATTCTCGCCTAAAAAACTCTTAAAACTACATTCTATGACATAACAGTAGTATTTGTAAAATTATGGTGGGTTTGCTCATCTGCCATAACATGAGAAACGGTCCAGTGCTTATCCTGGGGGAATATCGCATGGCTGGAAAAGGCTCTTAGCCAATCAGTTTCGAGAACCACGAGTACTGTTTATACTTATATTATTATTAATTATGCTATATAATACAAACAACTGAGACTTTTTTTTGCTTATTTTAAATAGAAATGTATCAACTATAATACCACCTCCCGTCCCCCCTCATGATTTAAATGAGTACATTAATACAATTCAGATACGGTATTCCAGTTATATATATATATATATATATATATATGTGTGTGTGTGTGTGTGTGTGTGTGGTGAAGGCAAAAAGCCCTCATTGGATTTTCTGTCACAGTTCACTTTCTGTGATTGGTGCATGAAATATGCTGTAACCATAGCTACAGTTATGAACGTAAACCCTCAGCTCAGAGCAGAATACTAAACTCACAGGAACCCGGTCAGACCAATCTCTTCCTCTCTCACTGGCACTATCATGCAGGTTTGCACTGTGCCACTGCAGAAGAGCTGCTGGGTGATGGGCCAGTCTTCCCACCAAACATCCCCCCTTTCCCAGTCTCCACATCTCATGCAATACAATATTCATGTTCCCTTCACTCAGTGGCACTTTCTCTACTAGTAGGTCAGATACAGTAAGCCCTGTCTATTCATATCAATGTATGTATTTCTTTTTCTCATGTGTCACTATAGAGCAAGATAGAGGTAAGCACATATCACATATACACAAGTCGTCTGACCTACTTTTCTTAATGAGGGTACTAAAGCCCGAGGCGTTCCCTCGAAAGAAAGCACAATCAGCACTCCTCCATTCATTGAGCAGAATGTCTGATCAGATATATATGATATCTGTACGATTTAGATATTAAGTAAAGACACTTATAATCTGAATTATATAACAAATAAATGTTATTCTTTTGAACTTTTTATTCGTCAAAGAATCCTGAAAAAAATACACAAAAATACTGTTTTTAACATTGATAATATTAATAAATACCTCTTAAGCAGGAAATCACCACATTATAATTATATCTGAAGGATAATGCTGATCAATGTGAAGGATCATCATAAGACTGCTGTATGTTGCTGGAAATTCAGCTTTGGATCACCAGAATAAATTACATTTTAAAGTATATTAAAACAGAAAACAATTATTTTAAATTGCAAAAATATTTCCCATTATTACTGTTTTTTTCTGTATTTTGATTTTGAATCAAATAAATGCAGCTTTGAGCATTAGAGACATAGGAAACATTAAAAATTGCACTAACCCCAAACTATACACACCAAGAAATTCAATATATATGTATATAAAATAATATAAGTATATTATATATATGTTAATATAGTTATATAAAATATGTAATATGTTAATATGTATATAATATAGTTAAATATAATTATAATTTTTTTGAATGTGGACCCAAATGTACATATTTACCATGTGACATTGACTCACAAAATGGATATATTACACACAGACTCTTGAGTTATTGATACCAGAATAACAATCATGCCCTCAAGGCATACATGATCATTTTATTAACACTTTACTGGAGTAATTATAACAAGGGGACTTTATAGAATCATTTAACTTGTCTGTACAAATGTACTCTAGAAATGTCACAGTACTACGATTTGGCAGCCATGATGTAAAATAAACAAAAAACTCCTCCAATGGGTCACAGCAGAGCCATGATGCTACAAACTCTGCAGACCTCTACATTTCACTGTTAATTCGAATGGTGTTTGTTCAAATAGAATAAACTGCTCTTCCGTCAATGATCTCAACATTTGGTTTTTGGCAGACACATCAAATTAATCAAGGGTAATAGCTAATCCAGGCATATCTACTGCTCTACTGGCTCTTATACATTTATATCCAAACAAACGAGACAATCCTACATGTCGGTGTAGTATCCGTTTCTGAAATATTTCAGCTCTGCTGTTTTTCAGTTGTTTTTTCGCTGTAACACGTTCATTTGAAGGCAGGTTTCATTTTGTTTTATTAAAGGTAGAGGCAGCAAAACAACAGGCTCTTCCTGACTCATAAATCAAATTGCTCCTCTAGAGCTCCCATTTGAGGGAATGATCTCAGATAAGAAAGAACATTAAGCCTCTTATGAGAACACTTATTATCACAAGATGTCTGTTAGCTCTATTACCAAAGATAATATAGATGTCATGTGAGTATGGCACTGCTAGTACTTGTGTAAAAAGCAACCTGTAGTCTTAGTGGTATTGGGTAAATGCTTAACCTACTATTCTTCACCACAATGGTAACCCCACAAATCCCAGACATACCAGAAACCCCTTTAAAATTCCACCATAACAGAACATTAAACATTACTGTCACTTTTGATAAATTCTATGCATCTTTGATGAATAAATATATAACCTTCTATCAATACCTTCCTCTACAGTACGGCCTACAGTGATTTAATGATCTTAAATATACTGTTACTGACCAATGCTACTTATCTGACCAATTCAGATATAATTGTTTACCAGAACTCTTGCTCATATAAAAAATGTTTAAACTAATGTCATCTTTTATAAATTAGTTGCATGGCTTCAAAGCAACTCACAGTGTGGCTTTCACTGAATTGATTTGTCTTGTTATATTGATTGGCAGCAATAACAGGAACTTTTAGTATATTAAAAATCTTAAGATGACGAACTGCATGGGAGAAACTGCAGAGTTGCAGTTCATGAAATGAAAAGTCATAATTAACTGATTGGGTTTAGACAGAACAATTAAGACTTTACTAATGCTCACTGAGCGTGGTAATGAATTCAATAAAAGAACAGCATCATTAATCCTGCCATTGAGTCGTAGCTGCACAAGCTGTGTGTTTTGAAGACATCAGCAAGAAGCAGGTTTATAAAGAGGTCATTTTGATCCGCAAATGCAGTCATTACACTGATTCCCATTGCACACTGTTCTCTCAACAACAACAAAAGGAACATTATCCGCTGAGCTAAAGCTGTGTGTTTAATTAAAGAACTTCCATGTGGTAGAAACATAATCATGATAATCATTTTTTTTTTAAACAAATTAATTCAATGACTTAAAAGGACATAAAAATCATAATCTAAATGTGAGCTTGCTAGTGAAAAAAATGAGAAATGGGCACTGAATGAATCAATGAACGAATCTGAACAAATCCTTTCAGTGAACAAACACAAAACACATAAATCCTAGAGGGGTGGCGATGTAATTTTCACACCAGTATATATTTTTTTGGGGCGTGCGTGCTCTATAGGCCAATAATTTGAGGCATCAGGGAGCCACTTTCAATATGAGAGGGACTGAAATGGCTTTTTATTGAGCGCTCGCTTTTTATATTCACTTTCAAATTCACGATCACGCATACTCTGTGTACAGGGTTTGACTATTTACCAAGATATTCGTCAATGATGCTTAGCATCTGTTGTGTAATCGGTTCGGCCGAACACGGTATAACACGGTAATACACTCTATCGTAGCAAGCCCAATCCTATGATAAATCTGTGACGGAAATGTTTACATTTTTTATAAAACAACTAACATCTTTTGCAAACTAAATGCCCTCAATACTTCGCCAAATAGTGTCTGAATGCTTGGATATAGAAAAAAAGGGGGAAACACAACAACTGCACATGCTGTCTAATTATAACAACAAAGATAGAGAGTTGTCTGAATATATATTTTTAACTTTATGACCCCCAGCATCAAGCTTTTACCAATGAACAGAGAATCACACATAAGAAGAACCAATCATATTAGAGAAAATAATGTAATGAATCAAGTCACCTTTGCCCTAAAATCATTCTATAAAAACTGTACACAAACAGGTTTGCTATTATCCACAGTCAATTTAAAAGCTGGTGTCATATGTGGCTGAAATGTGTGAGATGCAGCAGGAGAGATGACATGGTAAGATTATCCCGGTGAACGCAGCCTCACAGCAGATGGCAGTCGTGCTGCAATGTTTGTCAAGCTCGTTTCAGATAGAGCTTATCTTAGAATCCCATGAAAGCCTCCTATTTTACTGTGGCTCCGTTGGGCCTCAACTCTGACCGCAATGAGAGTGTGTATTTGTGTGGCTGTCAGTGCCAATGACCTTCACACTGAGTGCCTGTGGCACCGAGACACAGTGCCTTCACAAATCTGTCTAAAACATTGTCACAACAAGCCTTTAAATCAAGTGCGCGCCCCATCTAAAAGCCTTTGTTTTTATTGTTCCCGCAGACACTCACTGGAACTTTCTACTATACAGGGTTGAGGATCATTCTAGCAGCATCATGCACCTGACATCCGTCACACTGTGCTTCTGCTGTTTCTCTCATGCTCCCGATCAGGCTCGGTTCCAGATTCAAATCACTAAGGGTGCTTCTGAAATTACTGACGGTGCTCTAGTAAAGTACAGATGCAGGCTAAGCAACGGCTCAACCATAGCAGTGTAACAGTGAGACATTTAAGGATATTTACAATTCATCACATTTACCAATAACTGGAATAGAATTTCAAAAACATTTTGCTATGAATATTGTTTCTATTAATCTATTAGTCTGCCTTTACACTGCTTTAATGCTTTTCTATTTTAACACGTCATTAGTCTGTCCCATGCAGAGTGAATTTATGTAGATGTCACTTCCGTAACTTTGCAGCATGCAATTAGCTGTCGGCCCTCTATAAGCAGCATGAAAAACAAGAGTTTTATTCAACGGCTGAAGCCTCAAAAGCGTGAAAGAGTGCTCACTTTACAATCACTAAAACACTGTCGCTTTGTCAGTTCCTCGCAATCTCACAAAGTTCCATTACAATCAATGAAGCTGCCAAAATGCACAAGTCTCTCACTTACATCATGTATGTACTTTGTTTGTTAATTAGATTGTTAATTGCAAGCCTGCATAACTCAGCACTGAATAAAATCGGGTGTTTTCAGCGAGGAGTGGATTCTGAGTAACTTAAACACCTCTAAATCATTATAGTGTTCTAGAGATCAACGCTCCATTGCTCACCGTTGCAAAAACACATTGTAAATACATTGGACATTCACTGGAGCGTTCCCCAAATCAAGTAGCTCTTTAACATGACAATTGCAGGTTACCACTTTATAGAGTGCAGATCTGACATAAATATAGATTTAAATAAAATAATAACAATAACTTTGTAAAAACTTTCCCACATCATGCTATAGGCATGAGTCATATTTTAATGTATTTTTTTAGAAAGTTCATCTCCTGCATGAAAAAACAGGCAAAAACAATTCACAAGATTACGTTAAATGTCATTAAAACTTTAAACATGAAAACTAACATACAGTAAGCAAACCTAGAAACCCCCTACCAATCACAAACCACCCGAGCCCCTAAAGCAGGGGTCACAGCAGTCTAGTCTGCACTCCATTTTCTCACTGCAGCTCTATTCTCCACTCAGCAGACAACATAATTTTATCTTTGTGTAGAAAGCAATAGTCAATGGAGAAGGAATTAATGTGCACGTCATTGATCTTGCTGATTCAAATGTGAGCTCGGCCTGAGCAAGGCTGCATGTGTAAATACACACCATGTGTGAGGATTCAGGCTGCACAGAGGTATCCGTCGGTTTAGAGTTACAGCTTTCATTTCCTTAAAACCCATGAAGCGGAGCTGTGATGATGAATGCCGCCGTTGTTCAATGACAGTGATCAATAGAAGAGATTTTTTAATTATTCTGATGGTTTCACAGCTTGACAGATTACGGCAAAATAAAACAGGCTTTGATATTTGGATCTCTGGGCTAAGAAGGAGATTTGTATTTTGGATCATTTGAGATAGTATGACTATTGTGTTGTTTTTTAGATAATGTTTGTGTATTTCAGCCTGACTACATATGTGTGAGAGTGTGCGTCAGTCTATGTTTGCCTGTCCGCCTGCGCATGTGAAAATATGTGTGTTTGTGGCTGCCTGCCCATCCACTGTGTGCACGAGTGTGTTTTAATATGCAAGGTGCAAATTCTGTGAACTTCTTTGTGCTCCGTACCACCCCATTAATGGCTGAAGAACAGACAGAGCTCCACTGACTACAGACAAACAAACAGATGAAGATGGATGTTCAGTCAATTGAGAACTTAGTAACAGCTCTAAATGATTCTCTGTCTGAATCAAATGGCCAACACATGACTGGATCATTAAAAAGAATCAGTTCATAAGAATCATTTGTTCCTGATTTGCACTGTTTTGTAACAAGATGATATCTGATGATCCCACAGAGAAACAGTTAAAACCTTGATCCCACAGTTTGGCTCCACATTAGTATTGAATCCCTATTTGTTTTTCCATTGTCTTATTCAGCTGCGTCAACAGAAATATTTGACCATGCAGCACTAGAAACATTGGTGCTTTAATCCAGGTCTCTTTCTGCTCTGTGCCAAACTACAAACCACCTTTTGCATTATGTCTCAACACAGAGTCTTCTTTTCAGGCATGCTGTACTCAGGTAAAATTATAGAAGAGCACATGGTTGTCTTTATACAACATCAGGAAAAATATTTTACAGGAGTGCAGCCCATCAAATCTCTGATTCATCCCACTATGACGTTAGCACATAACACACTGCCATAAATAACACAATCCTCTGCCTCTGAAACAAACTGGATAAAACTAAACAAACAAGTGTGGCCCAAAGAATTATTGAATGTGGCAGAACCAATTTGGTTGAGAGCAAATATGCCTGTCATACTCTCAAAATCTGGTTAGACTTTATCAGCAATGTACAGTTTTTGGAGTCTTAAGCCACATTTAAAAGGTATACCACAAAATTCTGTGCTATCGCCATCTGAAACATACTGTATGAAGACTTTATTTTAATTTTTTTGTGGACATTTCCTGCCAAATCAGATCCAACAGCTCTGAATATAAAACGTTATTGAAGGCTTACTGTAAAGCAATAACTCATTTTATTGACTACTATTTTGTTGATTTTTTAACTAAAGATTAAATGAAAAACTTCTATCCATTGTTATAAAACAACACATTGTTACAAATAAATTTGAGAAGCGTATCTGTCCCTAGTCAGTGGGAAAGAGACTTGAATAAAAGTTTTTTTAAACCAACAAGTGCACATAAGCTCTGGCAGATCCCGAGGATATTTGGCAGTCAGACAGGAACGATCATGTTTACAAGAGTCTACCACATGGAGCCATATAAAGTCCTTATATGTCCCACTCACCCATCAGTGTCCTGGAAGTTGACGTTCACCCTCTTGGCAGAGCCCAGCAACTCTAAAGAAAAAAGAGAGGGAAAGAGGGATAAGTATGTTTAAAAAGCAACAATAGTACTCTGTGGGAGTAAGGACGTTTCACAGCAGGTTCTATGATACTAGGGATTTATATACAGTGTAGCAAAAAATAGCAACATTTGCACAGATGAGTGTTGGAGACCAGTGCATCTAATTTAAGGCTTGAATTTCCTACTTGCATTGGAAAATTCTCTATTTTAGGATTGTTATTTTGTGGGCATGTGTGTAAGTGAGCAACTTTGAGAACACAAAAGAATGCTGAGTGTGTGCAAGAGCTGCATGAGCAGTGAAAATAACACACTCTGTACATAAAACTTTGCACTGTATTACAACTTCCAAATGAAAACGCCTTATTTTTGGTGCATAATCAATTATTGAAATGTATACTTTTACATAAACATCACATAATCTTCATTGTTTGGCTATTCTAATTAGAGAGAAGGAACAACAGGATAATCATTCATCTCAGCTGTGTGGGCCAGAACTATTGTTAATTACTGTCAGTTACCCATACATCCTTGTCACACACAGAAAACCAAATACTTTTACTGTCATTTGAGGTTATAGAGAGCCTAAGTCCCTCCCCTTCCGGTCGACCACCATGGGACCTTATTTCGGAAAAATATTGAATGGTAGTCAATGGCGAAAGACAACAAATATTTTGATCTCGTTTGAATTGTGCCCTGAATTACACATATGATGTTTGTCAATTTAAAAGATATATTTTAAAGTAAAGAAAGTCGCAGTTTGATGTAAAACCGTTGAGGTATAAGACTGTGAAAATATGTAATTACAAAGACTACAAACCCCAAAGGCGAACATTTTCTCTCAATAAATGAAGCTAACTTTACTGAGGCTGTCTGTCATTGTTTCTACAGTCTTACGTTATAATCGTAACGTTACGCCATCCTACCTGAGTGTTTTGTACCAGACTGCACACACACGAGCAGCGGATCTCGTTTCGCTTCCCGGGAGATGTAGTTCATAGAGCGATTTTCACATAAAACTAAATGTTACTCTTCTGTTGTATGACAAACTGCGACGTTTTTGACTTTCAGAATTATCTTTTAAATTGACAAACATCATATGTGTAATTGAGGGCACAGTTCAGACGGGATAAAAAGATAAGTTGTCTCTCGCCATTGACTACCATTCATATTTTTTCCGAAATAAGGTCCCATGAGCCGGAAGCGGAGGGGCGGGACTTAGGCTCTCTATACACCATAACCATTTTTAGTATTTTTAGCACATACAAGTGGATGGCACTGTCCTGTTTCCCAGCAGACATAGGCAAGAATGCTATGCCAGTCTCTAGGCTGTTCACTACATCACTTCCCCTAACAGCAGCACAGCCATTAAGAGAGACTGTGGAGGACTGAATACCATACTGGTGTCGCATTTTTTTCTATCCATAAATCCAATATGCTTCACTCACAGCGCCACCAAGGGACCAGGATGCGGGTTTAAAGGAAGAATTCAGTCACCTTGTGTCATGGTGCTCAAATGCAGCTTCTGTGAGACTGAATCAGACTCAAATAAAAAATGCTACAAGTGAATTGAGGCATCACAACTGCATAATATACACTCTAAAAAAAAGGTTCTTCAGCGGTTCTTCAGGGGTTCTTTGCCTTGGTCATGGTGCTATATAGCACCACTACCATATAAAGAACCTGTTAAGCCCAGTTTGGTTCTTCAGTGGTTCTCTGTGGTGGTTAACATGCTCTATGTCACCTCTTATATTTCTACATAGCACCATATGACAAAGATAAAAATGGTTCCCCTGAGTACAAGTCACTTTTAGTGCTATTAAGCACTAAGTGCTTTTTTAGAGTGTACAGTCTGAATGAAAATGGACATTCATTTGGAGATTTGCTTAAGATTACATTTAACAGTGTTATATTAGTCTAAATTTGTTTTTTCAAACGTTAACTTTAAGCTAGATTTAGATGACAGTTAAGGTAATCTAATTTTAAAATAGGGCAAATGCGCACAACTAAATATCTTATTTTGGGCCAACAGATGTTCAATATCAACAGATAAATAAAAAAAATCCAATAATCAATACTGTGAAATTACTATACTGTATGTTTCCCCAAGGAGCTTTAGTAGATTCCCAGCACACTCTAAAGACATGCAGCACAGGTCATTCGTAAGCACCAAATTTTCCAAAGATGTGAATGTGAGAGTGAACGTTTGTGTGTGAGCCCTGCCTGTGGCCCAAGAAGCTAGGCTCTAGCCCCCCACGACCCTAATAAGGATAAAGCGATAATGGATGGATAAATTATGAATCCGTATACTCCAATCCCAACTTGTGCAGAGAGACAAGTATCAGGCAACAAAAAGTACTCTAATATTATTTTAAATTACTCAACACAGCAACAATAGCATGTATTTGAGACAGGTTTTGTTTGATCAACCAATGGTAAGCAGGAGGAATGTTCGCAGTGTCTACATTCATGAAGCCACAGGCTTCAAAACGTTTGAGATCTCACCGATTTAACTGGTCTATAGGTGATCAAATCTTTAACACCTGGTAAAAGGGCTTCTATTTGGCCTAAAATATGAGCGGTGAGTATGGAAGCAGATCAGAATATGCCAGATGAGGTTTTCCATCTGGAGTGGAGCTGCTCGCAGCCATCTACATCAGTCAGCCTGAATACAGGGCTGTTGTCAACAGCTGCTGCTCAATGTGACAGAGAACATCTGTGTGTCTTTTTCCGCTCTGTCTTTAACTCTTTCACCTCTCAGGCCTGGCCTGATGCGTCCAAAGGGGGAGTGATATTAAATAAAACACATGGATGGAGTAAGTCCCCAGTAAATGGCTGCCTGTGTTTATAAGGCAACAAGTGTGCTTCTACTTCAACATGCAAAGGTTATAGAGGAGAATATCTATCTATATGAGCTGCTGCTTTTGTGCTCTTGGTCTCGGATGGACTGTTCATCAACCGTTTGGCCTCTGAAACAAGATACCTTAGATGAAAGGTTCTGTACAGTAAGTTAGCACTAATCCCAATAATGGCAATGTGAAAAGTGCAGACCTATGGATTTTACTTAGAGACTCTATTTTCACATCTTTTATCAATTATTCAGTTGTTTACATCAATAGGATGACCTATTACTGATTTTGTTTTTAAATTGTGGGAAATAGTAGTTTATGTTGCCTTTCAGTAGGCCTATAAACCAAATATATATGGTAAGATTTTGATGTTTCTGAAAGAAGTAATTTAATACTTACCAAGGCTGCATTTATTTGTTCAAAAGTACAGTAAAAACAGTAATGTTGTGAAATATTATTACATTTTGAAATATATTTACGGATACATACATACACGGAAAGTGTCATCATCCTTCCAATATTCTCCCATTAATAAAGAGGAACAATAGTAAATTAACAGTAAACAATTAGACGAAAATGAAAACATTCTTCAGCTGCATCAGCAATGCAATAAGCTTCAATGCACATAATAATTAGGTAAACTCAGCCTCTCAGGATTGTTTTGTATATACAGTACTTCCTTCAGATCTTTTTATAGTGCCCACAGTTCACCCGCTGAGTCGTCTGGTCAACAAAACTGAAAACAAAAGATTACATCACACTTACACACTGTGAGAGCAAAGACAGAACTAGGTTGCTTTGTTGTATGAAAACATTTAGAGGTACAAATATGAGCCTGGAGATGTTCGCTCTGGGGACAAGAGGAGGGGTTTTGACTCTTTGCAAAAATAAACGAGCTCACAACAAATAGGTCTCATAAAAAAAAAAACTCAGCATGTACTATTAAAGTCTACAAGAGGTAAACAACAGATGTCAAGGCAGAATACATTACCCCCAAATGATAACAGCGCTCCCACAATGACCTGAACTGAATGAAGTTACCAGCAGAAGCACACGGAAGACAGATTGACTGCCTTCTGACTGAGGAGAAATGTCTCCTCCTAAAGGACTACGACATGACATCCATTGTTGCTTTGTGCTTAAATACTGGAGTGGAAAAAAAGAGACAGAAGCTCTAATGTAAAAATCAAAGCGCTGACTACAGGATTAGAGACAGCAACAAGGGGAGAAACAGTGAATGCTGCCCGGCCACGATTGATTCTGCATATCCGCTGTTTCCAGACAGAAGAATGTTATGAGATGTAGTGGAAAAGGTTCTCTGTGACTCATCTCTCTCCGCAGGCCATCCGAAGTGGGACTAGTGTAGTTGGTGATGCACAAAAAAGACAGGGTGAGGGGTCATTACAAAGCCTCCGAACAACAGATGAAGCCCTAAACATTTCAGAGACAAGCTGGAGTGGTGAGGAGTCAAAAGCATGGAAAGTTCTGGATGCCAGATGAAGAACAGTAAGGAAATGTGTTCCAACTTCCAGCAAGAATGCATCTTATAGTCTAGATCCGCAGCTGTGCTCTCTTAATCTGAAATAGACAGTGAAAACGCCTGAAACATTCCAGAAACATAAAAAGAAGTACTGTGATTATGCTGCAAAAAGTCTACTCAACTCGGCCGTCTGAATTATAGTACTGTGCCATAGAAATGTACAGTTTTCCAGTTGAGTTTCACTTACAAAAAGATTGGCTAGTACTGTATTTTTAGTGATGGGTTTACTCTAACATTAGGTAAAAAAAGAAGATAACATGCAAAAAAACACAAACAGCGTTGGAGACTGAAACGAAAGAGAATAAATTGTTGAATAAAGTTGTTTGTGTTTTGTTTTTTTGCAGACAAACAAAATATTCTTGTTACTTCATAACATTAGGGTTAAACCAATGGAGTCACATGGACTATTTTAAGGGATTTACAACCTTTCTGGGCCTTGAAAGCTGCAATTACGTTGCTGTCTATGGGGGTCAGAAAGCTTGCAGATTTAATAAAAAAAATATCTTAATTTGTGTTCCGCAGATGAACGAAGGTCTTACGGGTTTGGAACGACATGTGGGTGAGTAATTTGGGTGAACTAACCCTTTAATGCATTGCTTTCATTCATTTTAATTAAACAGAAATCTTACTGACCCAAAACTTTTAGACAAAAAGTCCGAAAGTAAATTATTTAATTAACAAAAATAAAGGGAAACAATGCTTTTTTTTTTTTTTTTGGTATATAATATAACACCTAATATTTCACTGAAATCTTGACCTTATATTTTAGGAAAGGGTCCCCTTGCAAGGAGATCATGATATTCTGAGGTCCTTGGCATTAATAAGTTTGAAAACTCCTGGTCTAATATATTGTTTTACTAAATTATTACAACAAGTACTAAGTATGAAATAGTATTTCAATTGTATTTTAAGATAAGTGAAAGAATACCATCATGTTAGCATGCAAAAATACAACCATATTTAACTAAGGCTTAAAGGGATACTCCCCTTTTTTTGGAAATGGGCTCATTTTACTATTCCCCCAGAGTTAAACAGTCTGCTGAATGGATCCGAAAAAGGTAAAACTCAACTGTTTAAGTCTGGAGGAGTTGTAAAATGAGACTATTTCCAAAAAGAGTGGAGTATCCCTTTAAATTTGACAGACCATGTTTACAAACAAAAGAACAGTACACACAACTCACACACTGTGAAAAAAAACGTATGTACTGTAGCCATGTGTATGGGGAAATATTGTGACACATCTGGAATAACTTTGGCCGTCACCCACAACAGTGACTCACAGCAGGGCCTCATGAATAAATATTATGTATGCAAAAATGACTTCAAAGACTGCAAACACTATTCAGGATTTATAAAAATGCTAGCTGGACCTAACAGCCTGTAACATAATTTGGTGTTACAATAAAACATGTGTGGTAAACAACTGTGAGGCAATATTTTTCAATAATTTTGACAGCTTTAGGGTATAGCCTAAAAAAAATGCAACAAAGTACAAAAAAGGACTGAGAATGTTTTTTGGACAAGGTGTCATTACATGGTACTTACTGAAGTGCTATTTTAATGTTTTATTTTTCAACAGTATAGTTAAAGTCAAATTGTTGCTTATAACATGCCTTTAGGAACGCAACAAGGGCACAATGACATTTCTTCTGAAAGAGTACTGAATCTCTTGATCAAAACACAGGCAAAGAAGAAGCAGAAACAAGTGATATCATATGTAAGCATATGTATATTTAAAATAACGCGATCATCAACATTACTCAGCATAGTTGATGTACTCTATACGCCTTCTATGTTTTGATCATCATTCTGAATCCCATCCCGATTTTTTAAAAATGTTCCTTTTTTGTTAAACCTACCCATATTCATGTTGATAAAAAAGAAATGCATAAAGCTAGAATACAACCCTTTTTGTTTGTTTGTTTGTTTGTTTGTTTGTTTGTTTGATTGTTTGATTGTTTGTTTAAAAGCAAATGTCTGTTCTTTCTTTTGACATATTGCATGTTCAGATATTCATTTAACAAGATATCCTGGGGTTCATGAAACTTGTTAAAAGGATCTTTTTTTTTTTTTTTTTTCAAAAAATCTGAAAAATAAATAATTTCCCCAAAACGTATACACAAAACAGCAGTAAAACAAAGACAGCAGTATATTTCTGCAAGTCAGTGGTTGCCAGAAAGAGGCCTAAATTTGTAAGCATAAACAAAAGCACTTTAAAATCTTTCAGTGGAAAAAAAGAGGCTGATTATAAAGCTGCATTTGCATTGGCTTGTCAGCATTGATTGATGTATCTGGGGTTGAAGAAAATGGCCTATTGGGAAAGCAAACAATAGCTAAGCTAAACTTAGCAACAACTCTCTTTCATATCCCATTTCACATCCAAACCTTAGGTTTATCCACCATTTAAATCATTTAGCATCAAAGCTCATTTCTCGGTGCCAAGCTCTCAGCTTGTTATAGTAGCAGCAGGAAAATGTCCACACCTCCAGAGTCGTTACTTTGGGGGTTTCCCAGAATTCACACAATGAGACCCCTTCATCCGATCTGACTGCTGAGGTCTGTGCTTCACACTACAGCACACATAAGCAGTCTAATAAAGACATTTTTGCTCCCAGTGTGAGCTCCACGACACACATCTTCACATGCAGGGACCCGCGGAGCGAACACAACACATTCCCCTGTTCATTCATAAGGAAGACACAGTGAATGAGAAAGACGGAAAGGAAAGCGTCCTCTGAGAGGTGCTCTTCCCTACAATCCAATCACCCAAATGCTGACAGCGGATCAAAGAGATCAGAAACAGGCAGAGAGAGCATAGACTCCATCTCAGGGAGGGAATGGCTCCAAGCGTCCAAGTAACTTGGGAGCAGTTCCCGTTTCGTGCTCGTGAACTGGCCTGATTTCGATCACCCTCAACGGCCATTTCAAACAGAACTGGGGCGAAACCAAAGCTCATATCGGGGCTTGGTGCCGGAAGGGCTGGCAGGTGGCTAATAGTAGCGTTTGAGTCTCCATGGTGTTGGCAGAGTGGGTGGAAAGTGATTAGTTAAAACTTGGCCACGCTCCTTTGCTTTGCCTCTTCTCTTGGCTAGTGGTTGGTGGGGCGTCTCTTCCATGGACTGGACTGCTCCCCAGCCTGGCTCCACTATTTCCCAGTCTCAGACACACTTTACACACACTATCTACACATACTTTTAACCAAACATTTACATGGCTATGGGGATCTTAAAACAGGGGATCTTGTGTATTTTGGATGTGCGACTCAGTGCAAGTAATGGTATCCTAATCTAGTCTAACCAAAGGTCCAAGATCAAAGTTTAGCAGGTTAGAATGGCCCTGTCAGCCTTTACTAGTACATGCTGTAACTACATGTCCATCATCTGATTTCAAAAAGGTTTCATTCAAGAGATTGTTCAAAGGTAGTAGTTTACTCTGACAACACACAGTAGGAAACATGTATTTGCATTATATGTATAAGTTGGGGTGGGTCAGTATTTTTTTTAAACCAATTAAAATATTTATACAGAAAGTAAACATTAAATTGATCAAAAGTGGCAGTAAAGAAATGTACAATGTTACACAAAATTTCAAATAAATGCTGTTCCTTTCAGCTTTTTAATGATCAAAGAATACTGAAAATATGTATGCTTATGTTTCCGCAAAAATATTAAGCAGCACAACTGTTTTCAACATTAATAGTAATAATAATAAATGTTTCTTGAGCATCAACATATTAGAATGATTTCTGAAGGATCATGTGAGACTGAATTGTAATGGTGCTGAAAATTCAAAATAAAAAAAATCTTAATTTAATTGTGACATATCAATCACAAACACTTCAGGAATATATGACAGATGATTTGCCAGAGCGCTTTTAAAAGCATAAGAACAAGCTTAACTTTTTCGTTGTCTCCAAACTGCAGCTGTACTATTTATGTATTTCTCTGTAAGTCTTCTCAAACTTGTGCTGACACTATATTGTCGGGGGAGTTGACGCGGGTTTTGTTTTGGGTTGTTTTGACTCCTCAGTGAATAACCCCAGGACCACCTCATCAACTCCCTCCCAAAAATATCTCATCTGCTATGGTCCAAACAAAAAGCAAAACAATTCTTCTCAGATAGAGGACGTGTATGATATGTCAACAGCAGTTTGCTCCTCAGCAGTGGAGCGCAGCTTGACTTCTCTGTAGCTGTAAGCCGCTTTTGATCCAGTTTGACCTCACTTTTTCTTGCTTCCTGAACTTCCTGTGAAACCATTTCCCTTCCAGGTAAAACAGAGGAGACCATCTGGTGCTCTTCCCGTGGGGTTATTCCGGGACCTCACCTTCCTGTATCCCACACACAAGTTTATATCAAGGTTCCATAAAACCACAATCATTTTGTTCTAAAGTACAAAGAGAAGCCACTGGGGTGTATAAAGGTTTCAACATTGTTTTATGCAAAAGTAGAGTAATATTTTATGGCACAGCAGCTCTCTTATCATGTCTTTTGTAGAGCTGTAATGGAGTTGCTAGGCAACAAGCATCATCTACCTCTTCCTACACATGTGCACAAAAATTAGTGCAGCGCACCCACACAATCCCTTCAACACTCTGTTACTTTCAACGCGCACAAATACACTCACAAAACAGGACAGATTAAAACACGTTCTAAAAAGCTCCATACTAATACTGTGTACTGCGACTTCAGAACTGAAGTCATACGTGGCATTGATTCAACAAGGTGCTGAAAGCATTCTTTAAAAATGTTGGCCCATATTGATTGGATAGCATCTTGCAGTTGATGGAGATTTGTTGGATGCACATCCAGGGCACGAAGCTCCCGTTCCACCACATCCCAAAGATGCTCTATTGGGTTGAGATCTGGTGACTGTGGGGGCCAATTTAGTACAGTGTCATGTTCAAGAAACCAATTTGAAATGATTCGAGCTTTGTGACACAGTGCATTATCCTGCTGGAAGTAGCCATCAGAGGATGGGTACATGGCGGCCATAAAGGGATGGACATGGTCAGAAACAATGCTCAGGTAGGCCGTGGCATTTAAACGATGCCCAATTGGTACCAAGGGGCCTAAAGTGTGCCAAGAAAACAACCCCCACACCATTACACCACCACCACCAGCCTGCACAGTGGTAACGAGGCATGATTTATCCATGTTCTCATTCTGTTTACTCTACCATCTGACAGACTAAACAAAAATCGAGACTCATCAGACCAGACAAAAAATTTTCCAGTCTTCAACTGTTCAATTTTGGTGAGCTCTTGCAAATTGTAGCCTCTTTTTCCTATTTGTAGTGGAGATGAATGGTACCCGGTGGGGTGTTCTCCTGTTGTAGCCCATCCGCTTCAAGGTTGTGTGTGTTGTGGTTTCACAAATGCTTTGCTGCATACCTCGGTTGTAACGAGTGGTTATTTCAGTCAAAGTTGCTCTTCTATCAGCTTGAATCAGTCGGCCCATTCTCCTCTGACCTCTAGCATCAACAAGGCATTTTCACCCACAGGACTGCCATCGCATACTGGATGTTTTTCGCTTTTCACACCATTCTTTGTAAACCCTAGATATGGTTGTACATGAAAATCCCAGTAACTGAGCAGATTGTGAAATACAGGCCTGTCTAGCACCAACATCCATGCCATGCTCAAAATTGCTTAAATCACCTTTCTTTCCCATTCTGAGATTCAGTTTGGAGTTCAGGAGATTTTCTTGACCAGGACCACACCCCTAAATGTATTGAAGCAACTGCCATGGGTTTGGTTAATAAGATAATTGCATTAATGAGAAATTGAACAGGTGTTCCTATAATAATCCTTTAGGTGAACGTAATTTCCTGTAAACTCTCTGTGGCACTACACGTAACCAAACAAACACTCCAAACACTCCTTGTAATATCATGTTAGCATGCACGCAGGTTAATTTCTCAAGTGTCATCGGCTGAAAGTGTTAGTGCGGAGCTGCGTCTCCTCAAGGGATCTGCAGCCCACAGGTGAGTCTGCCTCTCCTCGTACGCTGATAGCTAATCTATTTCCCACAGCACTGCTGCCTCGGCTAGAGAAGCCTCATTGATCATTCCCAAATTACAGAGGCTGCATACCCAGCATGCATCAGCCTTATCCTGCTGAGATCCAGTGCTCTATCTCTGCATAAGGCAGCCTGTTAAGGATTGTGTGGGTTTGCCATAGAGGCACCAGGCAGATTTTCGTGTAGGCTTGCACTACATGATGAATGTTTACTCAGTTAAAAGCTCACAGTGGCGTGCGTAGTACATTTAGCAAATCTCCTTAAAGAGGGCCTCGGAGGAGCATGTAAAACATATATGTTTAACATATATATATAGAAGCCAAAGTTAACATACACATATCTCCAATTAAAAATAAATGAAAAAGAAAAACTTTAGATGTTTTAAGATGGTTAAGGTGGCTTTGCCCAGCTGGCATATGGTGTTTTAACTGCTCTTTCAGCCTATTCTAACAGATTTAGCTGGTCTCCCAACCTGGCCTAGCTGGTGTATGCTGATTAAACTGGTTTTCCACCTTAACCTTGCTGGTGTTAGCTGATTTAATTGGTCTCTCATCCTAGTCTAACAGATTAAGATGATCTCTGAGCCTGGCCTAGCTTGTGTATGCCGATTAAACTGGTTTAACCTTAACCTTAATTGTGCATGCAATTATAATTGGTCTTTGATGGAGTTAGTGTGGCTGACAACTGTGGTCTAACCTCTAGGGATGTGCATACATCCCTTTAGGTGGTGGTAAATGCTAATTTTAACTAATTTAGGAAATATCAGTTGTTCAAATGACAATATTTGTTTTTCTATTGCCTGTATTTTGTATTTATTGATTGTTTTTAAACTTTTTATCATTGAGGGAACTTGCTGAAATGTATGGAAAGACAAGAGTTAGTTTTACAGAAAACGGTCTGTTCCAGTTATCTAAAGGTGGAAAAATTATAATAATAATAACCACATGAGGGCTAAAATTGTTAAATGGGACTCTGTCATAAGCTAGTGAAATAACTGAATAGCTTTATTTTCTCAAATGTTATGAGTTTGTATTTCTTAAGAAAAGTACACAAAAGGTCAACAATATCAAATGACCGGCAGAGACTAAAGCAAAGTAAAAGCTATGTAATTTGATTCTCACCGAATGTGGCAGGCTGAATGGCCATGGCACATCAATGCATAATAATACACAAGCACAAACCATTGTAAACATGCTACCCTTAAAGACCCAACATGTTTCATTAGAGCATATCTTCTTTGTGTCAGTCTATTGCAGTAGCACCATCTGTCAGACAACCAAACACTACTGTCACACTGTTCATGCCAGGCCCAGTGACATGTCAGAGGACACAAAATCATCTCAGCGGATGGAACAGAACAGTGCCAGTGTCCACTGTCCACAGAGGAAGCGCTAAATTGTCAGAGGAGAGGAGCGAGTGTACATTTAGGATTGTGAGCAAGGGCCAGAGACAGTATTAAAGACTCACACAGAGACTGTATTGTTCTATGGCATGGCAACGGAAGCCAGGAAGAGCTCAGTAGCATTGCCAGTGGGAATTCATTTACTATAAATACAGTCTGAAGAACCAAAATGGACACAGACCATCTCTTCATTACACTCTATTCAACGTCAACAGTTTTTTCTGAGGAACAATCTTGAGGCTGTCCCTTCAAAATCTTATAAAATAAAGTAAAACATTTTCTCTCTATGAATGCTTAAACAGGACTTGAAGAAACTTTCAGCCAGTGATAGATTTTCTGTAGCATTACAATAGTTTTTAGTTAATTTGAAGAAATTCATAGCTGTTTTACTATTTCAAACAGCGCATTGCATTGCATTTTAGGGTTAAAAGAAAATGTCCGTAAACTTAACAGAGAAGTTAGTGGTAATTTTCTGCAAGGTCGTTGTACATTATGCTACTTTAATTACTAATGTTTATAAGATTTGAATGTCACTCTATCTAAATGTTTTTTTAAAGGGTAGCTTGGCATTTCAAAGTAGCTTTCCTAATGCAGTCTCACAGAGTACAAGTATGTAAGAGAACTGAGGGAAGCCATCCCTCTTTCTTTTTGCGTGAACTTGTCAAACACGAAGGTACAACAACACAACATGAAGGTGCCTCATTGGTCTCTTTTCTTTAGCTGCTCCCTATGATCCGCACTCTTACACAATGAAATCAAATGCCCTCCATGTTTAGAAAGCTAATCTCCCCCAATAATAGCTGTAAAATGTACATGTTATAATGCTGATCACCAGGTGGAACTAAGCTGAATTTCAGAAGGCAAACAAACTGTCTCCCGCAGGTCACAGATACAAATGAGGGTGGCTCTCAGACAGGATGCATGAAAAGAGCTCAGTCCGACCAAACCTCCCCTCTCATTACCCACACTATGATGACTGAACACTGGGACTCCATGGAGCGGGAATGAGTGTTGTTTACAGTAGAGGTTAGTGGTACTTTAAAGTGGTCTCTGGGATCTTTGCAGTTTGTCCTGATTAAAGTGCCCTAATTAGAGTGAGGATGGCACAGATGAGTCTGCACAAGCATGTCCCAGGCGCCCACATCCAGATTAATGAAAACAGTGTGTGACAGGCCTTGCAAAAAGCCTCTTTCCTCATTTAATTAACAACTTCCTCATCCACTTCCTCTCTATGATCACTCTCCACAAACACATCTTAACATCCTAATCCACTTCTGGGCATCCAACTGTTGCTCTAGATTTAGCCTTGTTTTTACACTCGCTTGATGCTGTCGACTCTCCGCAGACTACATGCACAGCACACTCCACTTAGGACACCTTTATACTTTACGCATTCAGTCATTGCTCTATTCTCAGGAACACCAGGTGGCAGTGCAGAGAAATTATCAGCTACATGAAAGGGTTAGTTCACCCAAAAATGAAAATTCTGTCAGTATTTACTCATCCTCATGTTGTTCCAAACCTCTATGTGTTTATTTGTTCTGCTGAACACAAAGGAAGATATTTGGAAGAATGTTTTAATCAAACAGATCTCATTCCCCATTGACTAGTAGGAAAAAATACATACTATGGTAGTCAATGGGGAATGAAATCTGTTTGATGAGATCTTTCAGTGAACAGATCTTAAAAGTAGCACTTCTTCTAAATGTATTTTTATAAAGAACCATTTGGGCAATGGAAATATTCCACATTCTTAAAAATAAAGGCTCTTTATTGAAATTGATGGTATGATTCTTTATTGGAATCATGGAACTTTTCCATTGCACAAAACGTTCTTTACGATGGACAAACGGTTCTTTAAATGATTAAAATGTTCTTCATACTAAGAAAAAATGCTTATTTTAAGAACTGTTCACTGAAAGATTCATAAAGGTTCTTCTATGGCATCAATTATATAGTTAATGTACTATATATATATATATATATATATATAAACTAAAAAACAAACTAAAAGGGAGGGAAAAGGTTTTGATGGGATTTTGGTTGGATTTAATAATTGTTACATTGGATTGGACTTGATCATCATTATTCATCTTCATGTAAAAGCAGCAATATCTTAAACAAATACTTCTCCCAACAAAACCTGTGAATGCAATATGCTATGTTAATTTATAGAACAATACGAGTAGTTCAATGGTTCATTACAATAGAGAGATAAATAGCAATTGCTGTAATGATGTATTTTTTTCACCCACTGAAATGCAACTTTATTTTGCACTTTGAGATGGAATACTTTCTCTGAAATACTTACCTCTATTGAGGTACTCTTGGTATTACCTGGCTTACAATAAACTGCAAACTGATTTATATTTACTCAGGCAGGATGCTTGGACCTCAAAGTGTCCCCTTATGTCCCTATGCTTTACCAACAACACTATTTCAGCTCTAGAAACAGATACAGCTGTTCTAGCAATGTTACTCAAGTGATATAAAACTCATAAAATAACCATTAGATTGTACAGAGTTGTCTCAAACTTGCTGCTTAAACCATGTAATAAAGTTCATACAGATGGGAATGTTAATGTAAAGTTATTGCTCTTCCAGGTACCAAGATAACATAATCCACCTTTACTTGTCTGTGTGTGAGATAAACAGCAGAGAGAGGTTAAACATGGCCTTAATTATGAGCATAATGTTGGCAGTACGTGTTCCCAGATTCTTGTGCGTGTCCTGCAATTGGTCACTTAATTTATTGCAGTGTAAAAGCGTCTCTTAATCAGACATGTGGTTAAACATCCTTCATAAATAAGAATGTTTTATTAATTTCTGACAGCATAATGTTGAGCGTTATGACATCCCGAGCCAAACCAAACACGGCAGTTTGTGTGAGTGTGTATGTGAGAGAGAGAGAGAGAGAGAGAGAGAGAGAGAGAGAGAGAAGAGAGAATATGTACTGTATGTCTGTAATATGTATGTTTGTATGCATATGTTGTATATTATATAGGCTAAATAAAGAGTTCAACCCCTCCGTTCCAACCACCTGTCATATGCACAACTTTTGACGATCCAATGATTATCTTATTATCAGCCCTATATTTTCTAATTAAATATCCAGTATTACTTCAAAATGTGTCACTTTATGGAAATAACATGGGAGCAAATGTCTTGTGTTGATTTCAAGTATGATTTTTTTCATGTCCTCTGAATCAGCAGAAATAAAAACTTATTAAACAATTAATAAAATATTAAAAACTAAGTACCTTTGACTGAACATAATATACTAAACGATGATATTTAGTGAAATGGCATCTTCAGTCTTATCTTTGGAATTCTTATAATATGCTGAACAACAAAACAATATTTCAGTTATGAGGTAATAAAGTCTAAACTTGATCTTCAAGTCTCAGTAATTCATAATGACAACTCTGAGACAAACATCTGTTTTTAGTCAACAACTGCAACTACTTATTTTTTTCTAATTTGAGCTGGAAAGATGTCATTGAATGGCACTTAAGAGCACAAAAATGCAGATAGCAAAGCTAAGACAAAAAAAAAAAAAACTTCCAATTGCTTGACTAAAAAGAAGACTTCTTAAGAAATGACAGGAAGGAAATCTTCTGGCACATGTTGAAATGTTTATTCACGTAAAGCCTGGAGATGATGACAGTAGATCCAGCTGACAGGACAGCTAGACACAATGTAACAGAATGTAGGGCCATTTAGCATCCAGGCTTGTTGCCAGTTTCTCTGCATGTTTAATGCATAAGTTTACTAATTAATTAACACAACTTGTTAAAATGTTAATAAGACCCTTTGTAGAAGATGGTAGAGAGTCTTACTGTTATTTAGCTAGCAAGCAAGCAAGCTAAATAACGTTGATGCCCTGTGTACAAAGACAATTATAAAATGAGTGCAAAACACATCCTGTTTACACCCTTTAACTGATTTATGAGTAGAGAATTCTTAAATATATCTACGCAGCTGAAGCTGGTTCGCCGCAGGTGGATGTTGTGCTTAGGCTGGCTGGACCCCGAAGGGTCTCGTTCCTTTGCGTACCAGTGAGAAAGCCATTAGCATGTGAATGAGAGGGGGCATTAGCTGTATGCTAGAGCTCAGAAGCCTGGGTGGGCCTTGGGTCTGTCCATCATGCTAACTTCTGGCATATTGCTTTTGTTGTGGTTTGCCCCTCAGAGATGAACAACCAATAAGCATCTGCTGCCCCCGTGTCCTCCACAGAGGCAGGGTCTCCTCGGGTCAATGCCCCCACTACAAGACATGTCAGTGGCTCCACAGCTCCTGACAACAAGAATCTGCATTAGTATGCATGTGTGCCACACGTTCTTCTACACGCTTTAAGTCTCCCTATTATGTTTTTTTTTTTTCAAATATTACCCTTCATTTAGTATTATACAGCAAGTTTTGCACAACAAATACATTTATTGTCTCCTAAAAATAGAATCGATTCTGAACTGCTGAAATGTGTTGACAGCAATTCCTGTTACATGCCTATGTATGTTTTATAACAAATTTGCACAATGCCAGCCTATGATCTGCATTAGCAGCATGCCCACGGACAACGTCTACTTAGCACTTTTACCCGCCATCAAACTTTGAAGCATGGAAGAGTTTGGTTTATGTTGTAAATATGTCGAAAAGAGGCTGTTTTCTACTACTCTAGCATAACATTGATACATCAATAGCAACTTTATGATTACTGCTCATATCACTTTACAAGTGCTGAGGAAGCATCCGGAGCTGAAATTCAGATATGATAATGGGTGGTAATAGGCTTTTCGTTTCCAACAAGCGCAGAAAGTGGTAGACTTGTAGATCACAACAGATTGGGTCATCTGACCAATCAGAGCAGAGTAGCTCTCGGAAAGGAGATGTTTAGAGAGACTGAATCTTCTAACGAACCATTTTCAGACTCTTGTGAGAAATAAGGTTATGTATAATGTATGCTATGAGAAAATTTAATATTTTTTTTGTTTTGTTGGGGTTTTTTTACCTAGGATGTATGTAAACATATTGTAGGAGACATTCAAAACAAAATTAGGGACCTTTAAAGTCCCCCAGTGGTGAAAAAAGTGTTTAATGTGTTTTAAATGTGCTTTAAGACAAACCATGCCCAAATTCATAAGTCAACACCATTGATGAGTTTTAAGGGATACAATTAATGACTACGTACAGGGAGACTTTAAAATAGCATAATAGGGTTTAATGAAGAACCTTTAACATCCATGGAATCTTTCCATTGCAATAAAATGTTCTTTTTTTGAGTAGAAAAGGGCTCTTTAGTTTATCAAAATGTTCTATACACAAAGACAAAAATGTTATTTTAAGAACTGTTCACTAAAAGGTTCTTCAGGGAACCAAAATGTTTTGGGGATTAGGGATTTTTTTCCTAACATTAAGAAGTTAAACAATTGAATAAACAACTCTGAAAAAGTTGAGTTAAAACTTTCTTGAGTACGTTTAGCATTAATGTAACTGTTACACGTCTATATGATCTGAGACCAACCGATCAGTGTGAGCAATGAAACAACCAAGAAGAACGAACGTCTCTTGGAAATGTCTCTAGAGACGTTTTAAACTTTTTAAAACATGAAAATGGCAAAACGTAATCAAATCATCAAATCCATCTAGAGCTTGTTCACGTAGGAAATTAAAAACAGCATGAATACAAACACATGCGGTGAGAATGGTTGCTTATTCATGACACAACAGCAGTTGAATTTTCTTAAATTGAAAGTCAGTCTTAATAAGTGAATAACCATTTCATCCAGCACTGTTTGCTCTCCATGTTCTTTGGTATCTCTACAGGCCTACTGTCTGTTTGCTCTGCTCTGATGACTGAGAAACAGCTCCAGATGATTCAGAATGAGAATCAAACCAATGAAAAGAAAGAACCGACTCAAAAGAACGATTCATCCACGGATGGCTGGCATAGCTAGTTTTGTCGACATAAGTACGGGCCACACGTAATATCCACATGTTTCTCAGGTCAGCTGTAGTTCTCATGGTACATACAATGCGTGCCACTTCGAAAATCTGCTTTTGGACAGTAATCACTGCTGTGGTTTATTAAATGACATACTTCTGTGTAATAACGATGGACAAAATGAAACAAACATTATAATGCAGTGATATCCGTTGTGCTCAAGCTATGAAATCTGACCCCGTCCAAGCAAAAGGCTTCATTTCTGATCAAACCTCGTATAAATTATGCATGTGTGTGTGGGAGTGGATGTGCAGTGTTTATGAACGAGGATAGCATGTTTGTGAATGTGATGCAGAGAGGTTCTCTTTATGTTTGAACCCTTTGGAGATGCAGTCTCTATGGTTACAAAAATCTTAGAAATCAACCAATATGGTGTAGTTCTGTGCTACTCAACCATTTGACAATCAAAGGTCTTGTTTTCTTGTTTATCTAAAGGACCAACATAAGGAAAATTAACCCTTTCTGACCCCCCTGACATTTCATAAATTGCTTAGCAAAATGAAACGCCTAATGCATGGATGTTAAATGGAAGAACATGGCTTCTTCCTGGCCTTGCCGTATTGGTCTGAGCTACTCTACGGCAGCACTGGGAATATAGAGTTTCTCTTCTCCTGTGACAAGTCGTCTTGAAAGCCTACATGTCTTTCTCGGTGATCTCAGTCAGATGTATAACCTATAATACAAACCCTCTGCCGACAAGTAGAGGAAACTGGGACTTGAGTTTAATGACACCACCGTAATGCTGGTTTCACCCTCTGATTAGGCAAAATAGCATCCCTGCTGAGTCTGCCCGTATGAAACCTGAACTCAAAGAATAGCTCCATCATAATAGAATAAGAAAAAATGGAAAATCGAGTGCAGCAAAACCACAGAGGCTTTCAGACAGCAGCGATGGATAATACCAATGTGTCCTCTCCTCTCAGACAGCCATTCAGCTAGATAAAACAACCTGGGCAGATCTAAGGCAAGCTCTGCCTCAGCTAATGTAACTAGCAGAGAGGAACTCAATTAGATATGTACAAATGACACGCATACAATAGTCGCATTAGAAATCTCCACTTGTCCTCAGTCAATGTTTGCTGCTAGTTTTTACTGATCCTGTCATGAGCAGCATACATCTTGTCTCCTAGCAACTGCGTTTCAGTGTCAAGGTTATCATGCATGGGCTTGTACTACTGTGTTACTATAGTTCACCCAAAAATAAAAATAAACATTCCCTTTGAAATGGACTACAAAAGTCATATGAACTACAAACATCAAGTGTGTGGTCATTAACACAAAATGCCACTGGTTCTTGTGATTTGTGATGAACTTCTTGATGTCAAATCTTTGATTTAGGAGCTGCAGTGGAGGGGAATGACTAACAGCCCAGCGTATGACAGATATTGAAATTCTAGCTGATACTAGGCCTATTTACATTTTCTTTGCCGCTAATCAATAAATGATTGATATATAAAATTGTATATGTTTAAAGAGTCATGAAACCCCAAACCAAATTTTCTGAGATTATAACAGAGGTATGTGTATTGAACACCATTGAAGACAATGTTAGCATCTGTTAGATTTAATAATAAGGTTAAAATGGTTAAATTTGAGTTTTTTTCCGCTTTTTTCGTCTTCCGGGTTTAAAATCTTCATTGTAGCGGGTGACGCGGCAGTGCCCTACACAGTGCCTTGATGACTCATCGGTCTTATCCTATGAGAAGACACGGCCTCTTAATTATTCATGACCCCACGTGGATCTTTCCAACGACAGACATGACAAACTGTGATATCGCGTAATAACGTTTGATGAGAGAGGCAATCATGGGACGCAAACTACTTGTTTTCATGGTGCAAAGTCCAAGTGCGTTGAATATGTTCCCCGCGATGCTGCCAGGGCTAGACGGTTGGTTTGCCATCAAACACGGACACGGCTAAACATTTTCGCGAGAGAGCTCGACAAGTGGAGAATGATGGACTTTGCCTTGTTGACAAGCTAATCCAAGTTGCGTCTTGCGAGTGATGCGGTATCCCGAGGACTTTCTATCCCTTCAGAGGTGTGTCTGCGCTGGTGTGTGTGTGTCTAAAATGAGAAGTCATTTATTATGTGTTTTTCAGAGGCCGCGTAGACTATGCACTTTCTTTTACTGTCTATGACTATGCACGGAACGATTTTTTTAAGCAGAAAATTATTTTATTTTTTTTCTGAAATGTATTTATAGTGTCTATATAAACCACTATATATTTTATAATGACATTATAATTATGTAGCCTACATTAATATGTTTTAATTAGAATTACGATTACTGTGAGCTAATATTTGTAGCAGGACATTCAGTTACTTTTGAAAGGACAATAATAAAGTGTCAGTGTACTTCATAAGACTTTAACTTTGACAGCTATATACAAATCTAGCATTTCCTCACGTTTTACCATTGCTTTTTAGTGACAGTCGAAATGCATGTGACAGTGACAGTTATGGTCATACAACACCCACTCCCTCCCTTCCTCTCACAGCTAGCCACACCCATTTCAGTTGCATTTTTCAAAAAGATTTTGAGCTAGACTTGAGCTGAAAGAGGGGGGTTTCATGACCCTTTAAAGTGAAACACTAACAACTTAAATCTATTGTTTTCAAATGCTACAGGTGAATTTAGGCATCACAACAACAATATAATGTACAATATGAAAAATGGATAATCATTTTGAGATTTGACAAAGATTACATTTAACATGCCATTAAATTGTGTTTTTAAGTGAGCGTTAGAGGAGGGCAAATGTAATCTAAATGAGCTTAAACATCCCATTTTCAACTGATAATAACAATAATTTAAATAAAAAATAAAATACAATTTGGATTAACACTACTCCTAATGTGTGTGCACTAACCTGGACGGGTTAAGTGCAGACCTTCACATCATTGTCACTCACTTAAAGAATGTTATTGCTCAGGTGGCCAAAATGTCACAGCAAGAAAGAAAAAAAAAATAGAGGGAACACTCTTGTTTCCTTAAGAATCCATGATCAATATCTACAAATAAAAATATATTGGGCTAGCCATTGAAATGCAAAGAGAGCACAATGAAAGACAGAGGGCCTCTAATAGTGAAGGTTCTGACCTTTACCATGACGTCCATCCATAGGACTCAAACAGAGGGTTAAATAAGACATCAATAGAATCTATCCATCAGCTACAATTACATCATTCTCCATCCCCAGTACAAGCATCCTCAATTAAAAGATCCAAATCAGGGCTGTCGACCTTGGAACTCCCAAAGGAAGTGAAGTGGAATGAAGACGAATGATGGACGAGTTACCCCCCAAAATCAAGCATAAATGGATAGATGAAAGAAGGAATGATGTAATGAAACAAACGAAATGCTTCGCTTTCAATGTGTAAAGTCATACATACAGCGGTGTCACAAGCACTCTACTGAGGTCAAAAGGTCGATGTGTGGCCTCAAAAGATCTGCACAACCATTCTGCCAATTTTTGCCCTCTCTACCCTCTCTAATGGGGTTAAGGGGTCTTTTGTCATTTCTGATGCCCATGAAAGAAGTGGGGAGGCGAGGATGGACAACAGGGAGCACAAAAAGTCTCCAATGTGCTCAGACAGCTGCCTACATATAAATGAGACTTTTATACAACATATTATAATTTAGATAAAGTAATCACATCAATAAAAGAGTCAGGGACACTGGAAATATGAATCACAATTGTTATACATTAGAGGTTTGAATAAATTTTAGAAAAAAGAAACTGATTTTATGTAATATATTTCATGGCAATCAAGTTGAACATAGTATTTTTAAAAGAGCTTTTCAAATAAACCTGAATTGAAATTACAGGATTTATTTTCAGGTTATTATATAATATTACTCAAATGGGTAGAATTAATATGCACTGTCAGCGTAAAGTAAATATTTATTTTTCATATATTTTAATAATTGCCTTTACTATGGTGACAATGTAAAAGCCAATTATTTCATTTTCTTTATGATATCACACTTAATATTTTGTCCACACACTAAATCTTTGCACATGGAAATGTACAGATATCTTTATATGAGGATTTCGTATAGACTCCTTTAAACTTTGTTTTTCACAGACATATGACATTCCTCACAAACCAACTAAACTACTGCAACTAATTCAATAATTCTAACATATTTCCATTCTTATTTGCACAGAATTTCCTTCTTTTGACACCTGAAAATATTATGCAAGTGAAATGAATTGTTTTCAAATCATTATTGTATATCCCTTACATTCCTTGAAATTACTTATAGAATCAATAATGGGAACGTTACAGAAGCTAGATTCATTAAAATCATAACAATTCCCAGACTGAATTGAAAAGCCTCTTGGTAGCAGAGGATCCTTCAGAACTGATCACTCAGATGTTTATAGTTGCTCTCAGTCATTCACAGACGGAAGCAGAGCTTCAAAGCTCTGGTGACTGATTTAATTAGATCCACTTAAAAGCTCTGGAATATTTCAGGTACACAGCAGGCTTAAATACACAGACCCATTGACACACACACTACAATAGACACACAAATTCATTCAGTCAGCTGATTATTTGAGGCCAATATTCTGAGAGGTTTTTATGTGCTACAACATTCACATGACATTCTTGAAAATATGTATTGTAAATGCTGAGTGAGTCATTCCTAGCCTACCCCCAAACTACTACGACATCTTTTTACTTCTGAATTAAGACTGGCTCCACAAAAGATCTCTCAGATTTCAGATCAAAGACCGCAACACTGCAAAAGACTGTTATGCAATTTGGATCAGAAGTGATGGAACTCCTGTCAATCAAAGACAAGAGTCCATGTCTTCAAAGGTATTATTTATGGTCGAAATACACTTTTTGTCAGTGGTAATATCAATAACATTATCTGATACAGACACATCCAATCTCCAGCTGTAAAGCATTGTGTGTGTGTGTGTGTGTGTGTGTGTGTGTGTGTGTGTGTGTGTGCGTATGTCATTGCCAATACATATTTTATCCACTGATTTGAAAATCATTAGGCCAAACGTGGCAGATATAGTTATTATTAACACGGTTTCCACAAAAACAAAAATATTAAGCCGCACAACTTTTTTCAGAATGGATAATAATAATAAATGTTTCTCGAGCAGCAAATCAGCATATTAGACACTGAAGACTGGAGTAATGATGCTGAAAATTCATCACAGGAATAAATTACATTTTAATAGAAAACTCGAGTCATTTTAAACTGTTTTTGATTACAAAAATAAGGCCTCAGTGAGCATAGTGAGCAAGGCTTCTTTCAAAAACATTTACAAATCTTACCAACCCCAAACTCATGAACAGTAGTGTGTCACAAGTTCACTCAAGCACTTGAATAGCAACAAAAATGACTGTTTTATGAAGTCGGCGTAATGAGAGCAATTTCTGAAAAATACTCTATGCAGACTTGATCTGCGGAACAGTGCACCTCATAGGATATATTTTTCTCAACACAATAAAAGAACAAGTTAAACTATTTGAGCCTATATCAATATACTACTATATAAATATTTATGAGCTAAGCCCTCCCCATTTCATAACATCACAATTAACGGGCAGTCCAATAGTTCTTTTTTTTAAACAAAGTTATGTTCATATTCATGTATACGAGACGCTGTGATCACTAAGATTTTGTTTTGAAGATCTTCAAAAAAATAATTATTGGTTGAGGATAATATTTTTATGTACTATTTTTTGTATAGAAAAGCAGTTTCATATTGATAAAAGATTATGATGCACCTTTGTGTTTCTTTTCAATTATGTCCACAATGTCACTATAGACATTTACTCTGTAAAAAAATGCTGGTTTGTTTTAACTCAATTTTGGGTCAAATATGGACAAACCCAAACGTTGGATTTACAATGCAACCCAATGTTTACAATGTAACCCAACGGCTGGGTTTGTCCATATTTGACCCAAAATTGGGTAAACCAACCCAGCATTTTTTTGAGCATATTAAAAAGGTAAACAATTTTCCAAGTTTTTCCAAGATTTTCCAAGTTTACTTCAAACACGCCTCAATAACAAATAGCCTAAGAACATGTGCACAATCTTGCCTTTGTTAATAAATGCATCCATCTGAAGACAAGCACAATAATACAACTACAAACTTATGCAAGGCCTCCTTTAAACTCAAACAGCTGTTTCAGGGCAATCTTGAGCGTATCCCTGCTTGGACACTCTGCGTTCATTTGATTTGTTTGACCATCACCTCAAGTCAAACACAGCCCAATGGATATATCAATTATGTCAAAAATCAACAGCATTTTAATAAAGTACCACTCTTGTGGCAGTTACTGAAAATGCTAAAGCTTCACATCATTGTCTCAAATAACACAGACATGCTCGAATCCCAAGTGGTAAATAAACAACAGACTGCTTTCCAATTCAAGGTAAACATCAGCCTCATTTATCTCAATTTGTAGCGCAGGCGGAGGAGCTTTGTTGTGTGTGGACCGAGAGCTTAGCAAAGAGATGCAACTGCACATCGCACAAACATTCAGCGTCCCTGTTACTGCGGTAAACGGCAGGCTGTGTGTGTTTCAGAGTATTAGGAGCCTGGAAAACAGTCAAATAAGTATTTTAAACGATCTCGTTGAACAGACACCACGGCCCACACAGAAAGGGGGCGGTGAAAGTCACCGAAGCCAAGACGTAACTGCCATCAAGCAATTTGGTGGCCTCCACAACGCTATAATAGCATGGAATAAGAGTATATACTCTTCTTGATGAGTGTTGGGTTTCACTGAGGTTTTGTTATTGTCCTTCTTGGCTCATGATAAACTAAAAAGCTTGCTGGCTCTCGCAGCCGTATCACAAGCTTCAAAAGAATTGTCAGTCTTTGAAGCTAAGGACACTCTGGTTGTGAAAGGCCAAAGCAGGTGGGGTTGTATAGGGCTGAGGGTCTCCATTTCTCTGGGACATTCATGGATTCAGCTTTACTGTAATGAGATTAAACACAGCAAACTCTGGATTATATTGCCTCATTGTTTGTCTTATTCTCCTCCAAGCAAAGCAAATAGAGAGGGTGAAAGGAAAAGAGACAGAAAGAGAGCAAAAGGAAAAAAGAGTCATCTCATTTCTTTTCACAGCAGAGGTCATCCTCTAAACAACATAGAAACGCGGTTTGAACACTGTTTGGGTAAATGTCAGGTCTGGAATACTACGGGGTATAAATATTTACCAGAATATTTCTGTGTCTTATATTTTATTCATTGGACAGGAACTGAAGAAGAAATAGCCTACAGTTCTCGTATACTTGAAACGAGGCAAGTGCTCACAATTAAAGTTTTACAAGGCATTAAAACAACTTCTTTATGAAAATATGTTTAAAATCATGTCTACTCACATGAATAGCATACATAAATAGCAGGTTGCCTCATGGGGGCCGACGTGTTGCAATCCCACAAAACAAGTCGAATGCTACTTACTGTAGACCCCTTTTACGCCGACGTCACAGTTACGTCATGGCGCTAGCTGAAGGCAAAACAAAGTGAAAACTGGAGGCGGCCAATACAAACCAGCACAGATTTGGTTTATTTAGCTTAAATTATTGTTACTATTATTAAATGTCATCTTGTTGTGTTGTTTGGTGCAAGAATCGATAAAAAATGAATATGCTGTATCTGGAATTTTTATTTCTAGACAATGTTCACATCATTAAAATCGCACCGTAATGTCACTCTTTACATCGTCGTCGTCTCGGCAGAACTGCAGATCGTTCACACAAGTCTTGTACAGGACCATATAGGCATCTAAAGATTTATATGCCCTCAGTTTCTCTTTACGATCGGTTTCTCTATAAGGTAGGTGTAGAAGTCAGGCCACTCAACCGAGGTAACGTAACGTTAATCCTGTCAGATCGTCCATGCATTAAGTGAGTGTGTAGGCGGCTACGGGTCGGCCAATCTAGTTCCGTCCGTTAAAAATAACTTTTTGAAATAACAATCGTGGTCCTGGACACTGAGTGACCTTACACATTAAGATAAAATCTGATTTTCTCCAGTCATTGTTAAAAAACAAGCTAACAATACTTGCTAACTAGCGTTAGCGTTAGAGAAGCGGCCAGAGGGATCGTTCTGCCTTCACCTAAGCTCCGCCCACAAAAAAACGTCACCATGTTTACCAACTGAAAAGGGGTCTATACTTGGACACAGTAAATCATGGCTAACTGCAAATAGGGTATTTCTCCAGTGGCATCAATAGCCACAAACATTTACGTGCATGCTACATTCACGTCAATATCAGTATAAGTTGACTCAAAAACTATAAACATTATTTTTTAACAGGGTCAAAATGCTGGGGGTGTTTTAATGATCTCAGTCTGAGGGCAATACTCTAACACGGCGTCTACACATATAAACCGTCAAAAGCCAAAGGCTATTTTCATGTTAGAGTGTTTTTCCTAACAAGCTGACTTGTTGATGACTTGTTGAATCCTGGTTGTATTATTATCACCAAATTCACTTTATATTCAAGTCAAATATTTAGACTGTTTCTTGTTTCACATTCAGCATGGACACAGACAAATTACTTCTAGCTGAATGCTTGACACATCTCGCCTGGCTAGAACACAGCGTACCGAGGGCAGATAAAGAGCACATTAGCATAGCATGTCAAGAGCACTACTACTAGATAAGGCTTGTGGGCTAAATACCACTGGAGGCCTTTTTCTTAAACTACAACACCTTTTCCTGTGAGCGTCATTTTCTTGGTCCAATACAACATGCCGAGTCCATCTGGGAGATAACCTGTAACTCTTACACACTGCATCTGCTTTCTGGATCCTGTGTTGCTGATTCTGCTTTGCTTTGATGGAGGTGATGCAATTAAATTAGCCCTGGTTGGCAGCTCTGACAGAGCCTGGGCATAAACACAGCTCTGCAGCTTTGCGTCCGTCCTGCAGGGTTTGTTATTGATGCGTAGGCAAGAGCCAGGACCACTCCGATAAGAGTAAAACTGAAGTTTTTTCCACAACATGCAAAAACAGAGAAACAGCAAAGTTAATGTAAGCACCTCCTGCAGCCGTGCTATTTTTTCCCCATTTCTATATCTCTCTTTCTCAGCATGTGGGACACCCAGGTCGCACCGAGCCTGTGGTTTTGAAGAAATATCCTCATCATTGTAAATGCCATTTCTGACAGTAATAGCCTGCACTCGGCTCTTATACTGAACACACTGCAGTAATGAGCCAAGAGCCTGTGACACAGAGAATGATGAGACAGACAACACACTTCCATGAACTCTTAGTCTCTAAAGCCTAATATGACTGGATCTTGTTTGCTGTTATATGAGTACAAGTTGTGCATTGCAAACTGAAAAGTTTCTCATGCAAAAAAATGGATCGAAGACCAAACTTCCCGACCAAAAAAATGTTGTTCAGGCTGGCATCCAGGCTATAATGTCACATGATCCTTCAGAAATCATTCTGATTTGATGATTTGTTGCAAGACATTTCTTATTATTATCTTATGTTGAAACAGTTATGCTAAAATTTTGGTGTAAATCATGATACATTTTTTTTCCTTGATGAATAGAAAATTTAAAAGAATAGCGTTTATTTTAGATATCTTTATAAATGCATGATGTAGCATTATAAATGACATTACTGTCACTTGTGAACAATTTCATGCATTCTTGCTGAATAAAAGTATTTGTTTTATTACTTTACTTTTTAATACTTTTAAAGTATGAATAAAATAATATAAAAATTTCACTAACCCATTTCATGACAAAATTATACGCATTATATATTATGTTAATTTTATAACATTTATGAACACATTTTAATGAAATATCTTTCAGAACTTCTTGTTGTTCCTTGCATTTAAGATTCACAGGGATACCCTGCACCTCCTTTGGGTCCTGCTCACTCCAGATCAGACTAATGTGGTCCTTCATGCCCCTTTATCTCTCTTGCTTGGGGAATTTTGTGTTTAGTGTGAAGTGTGCCTTAAAATCATACCGTCCCCCACAAGTCAGACTACTTCAACATCCATTCTAAACAAACCACCATTCACCAATCTCACTCACAATTATCACCACAGCGACAAGACAAATAAGGTAGAGTGGAGAATGATGGACACAAACAAGCATGGGATGGTGGGCAAAGTAAACAAGACTCTTCACATGAACCGGCCTGCCAGCTCTCACCAGCACACAAAAACAGCCGGGACAAGGCCGAGGCAAGCTGACGTGTCAAGAGTGCACATCTCAGTTAATAAACAGCCTCCAGACTTAGTATTTATTCACTGCAATTACCAATGACTGTATCAAAGAGCTGAAGATAAAAACAAGCCACAGGAACCCCTTTCTATTCTACACTGCATTCAGATCATGAAACTGGCAGATTGAAAACATGCTTCCCTACATGTAATTGTGGCCATATGTTCAAAAGTTGTCATATTCTTGAGGTCAAACAAATGGTTTTGCAGTAAACAGAGGAAGAGTTTAAGCAATACATTCAATGGTTTAGGAATTCTGTCTAAGAATGTCACAGGGAACTGACGATACTACAGGAAGTCACATTAAGAGCCTTGGGGAAACAGACTCTGACTACCTCTATACTATAATGTATAAAGATTGGCTGTATTAATAATAGCATTTTACACCTCTTACTATTTCATTTTACAATGTATTGACAACATTTAAACATACTCATTATGTATTTACAGCTAAAGAAATGTAAAATATTTACAAATCTTATAATTGTCCTTTTACCATTTTAAAGATTAAATGTATATCCCTTAACCCTACCTCCAAAATCCAAACATATTTGACAATATATAAAACGTAATGGACAGAAATGTGTAGGAAAATGTCACTTTTATAACAATATAGCATTCAAAAGATATTTTGAGCCGCTAATCCCACTCCTACCTCTATACCTACCAACAAACAATATGTAATCTTTCGAAACATGATTGCAGCAGTCACAGAACAGAGCGAAATATTATCATTTCATATAAAGTAGATGAGTAAACTGTAAAAAAAAATGGTATTTTAAATAAGAAAATGCTCAATTACTCAATATTCATAAAACAGTACAGGCATACAATACCCAGATGACTCACCGCATACTCTGAGACTTGTAAATGCAATAGCTAAAGTTGTTCATTGAGGTTAAATTGTACTAGTTCGGCAAACCTACGTAAGATACTTAACTAATAGTCAAATAGCAAGTTCTACATTGAATACTATGAAAGTATGAGAATTCGGACACAGCAAAAGAGGAGATGATATGATAGTACAAAAACAGATAGAAAGAAAGGTGAGAACAGACTGAGAGTGAAGAACAGAGAGATCCGCCAGTGGGGGTGGGGTGTTATTGGATGTGCATGTCCCATCATGGTCACCTCCATGAATTACGAAGACACAGCCTTGATATGTCCTGCACACTGAGCAAGCTCAGTAACAGCTTTATTGCCTTGAATCCATCAGGAATACCATGCCAAAATATCATCAAATCTCTGTTTGTGTGCGGGCACGTCTTCGTAAGGCTTTACATTGGACTGTTTTGTCTATTCTTTCCACAGTTCACACTGCAACTAATGAATGCTGGGTCAAATGAGGCTGTAGTACTTATTTCATAGATCTATTACCCACCAGCAAATTACAGCCTGTCCGTATCATTAATGCTCTCCTAATTAAAATCACAACTTCAAATTATTGAGGCCTGAGTGTGTGTGTGTGCATACAAGTGAACAAGCCCTGTTTTGTAGCATTTATCTAACCTAATTTATTGTCAAGTTCTAGAGATAATGAACCATGCTTTATTAAACACTATGTGTTCTGAATAAGCAATGTTTTAATGCATTTTCTGAATAACAATGACTGACATAAATACAGACCTAAAATCTCATTGATCAGTTTCTTTTAAGACACTCTGCAGAAAGCAGAGAGCACTTCAAAATGTAACTTAGGATGGGGAAAAGGAAATTCCTGTTGATTCCGATTTATTTAATTATTTATTTCCTCAAAGAAAATCCTGTCCTCATGTAGGGGAGAGTGGGGCACAACCCAACACATTTTGGTTTTGGCTCAATTATTTAAAAAAAATTATTAAGTTAGATTCAACTTTTTTTTACAAATGTTACAACTTACCCCATATGAGGGGTTAATTGTAACAGACAGAGGGGTTAGTTGTAAACCTTGTGTGTAACACACATAAATCCGTACTATTTTATTCCTATAGTTGGATATTATTTGTGCATCTGTGTAGATAGATATCCATACATCCATCCCTCATCCAATCATCCTTCTATTATGGATCAATATCATGGATAGAGACATAGAAAATGGCTGCATTGCAATAAATAATAATAAATACAATCATAAAATATTGTAATTACAATTGAATTTGATTTGTGTGTGGCAGCTGCATGTACAATTATTATTATTAATAGTAACAGTAATAATAATACAAATGAGCTTAAAATCAAAATTTAAAGGGTTTATTGCATTAAAAACAGGCCATATTTTTAATGAATAAACAAGTGATCAATGCATAGTTAACTAAATTTTAAACATTCTATGTGAAAGTCCAACAAAGTTAAATGTATAAATAAATACTCAAACCTGAAAAGTTGTGTGGCTCCCTGTTTTCATTTGATCATCATTGTACACTTGGCAGCTTAGTTGTAACACTGTGCTTCAACTAACCCCGCTGTGTATTACATATTTTAAGCCTAGCTAACAGTTGCTAGGAATGGCTGACATGTTTCAAAACGGTGCTATGTTTGAGCCAACAAGACAGTGATTAAGACAATATAAAGTTAGATTTGGAAACGTATACACCCAACTCAGAAACCAAAAAAAAAAACCTATGATGAAAAAAATGTATTTGCATGGTGTCAAAACACTCTTTGCCCAGTATCTTCACGAAGTATAATCAAAACTTTCCGCAAATTCGTGGGAGACCGTCTTCTGGCAGCGAGAGAAAAAGAGAGGAAAGACAACCTGCTTGATCCCGACTAAAAGGTCCGCGTTACATTTAACACAGTCTCATCCCAAAACGTCATATAACTGACGTCTTGGGACATCTTTTGACCATACGTCAACATCCGCCGTTTTAGGGTACCCTTTAACGTCAGTTACATGACGATCCTGGGACGTCATACAACTGACGCTTTACCTTTTAACGTCAGTTCGGTGACGGGGTAGGTTTAGGTCTGCGGTAAGGTTAGCATCCGATAACGTCATCTAACCGACGTTAAAGGGTAGCCTACCCTAAAACGGCGGATGTTGACGCATGGTCAAAAGGCGTCCCAAAACGTCAGTTATATGATGTCTTGGGATGAGACTGCGCTGTTAAATTTAACCCCGCGTTAGGTTGTGCCCGCGCTCCCCTAATCACCCTTATGTCGTTCTATATTTCACAATATCTTCTGTGTTCCACAGTAGAAAGAAAGTCATGCCGGTTTGAGGGTGACATGAGGGTGAGAACATGCTAAAATAATTTACATTTTTTCAGTGAACTATCTCTTAAAGATCATTCTGAACTCTTTTCTCGCAGGACTCTTTTTGCATCTAGCTCTACTTGTTGTGTTTGCATGCAGTTTCCATTACGGAGCGCTCAACTAATGTCAGCACGGAGCCAACACCGCCTGTCACCAAGAGCAGAAGCCATCCATCAGCAATCATAAATTCAATTAGCTGACAAGATATATAGACATAGAACCTAATCCAAGTTATTGTCATAATGAAAGCATCCACTTAATGGGAATTGCATTGGAAACGGTCCTCTGAGGGTGCACAAATCTAGGGACAGGACACTGTGAACCGTCCCAGTGCCAAAAAAAAGAGGCTTTTTCTCTCAGTGATGATAACTGATGGCATCTCTTTTTTGATTTAAGGGTCCGAAATATCGCTGCTTTGCACTCACATGCTATCGACCAAATCTACAAGACACAAACGTAACCAACTGCCAGGGTAAAGATGAAATCATCATTGAGCCTGGGCCTTCGGGACAACTTGTCTGCTTCTTATAATTCTGTCCTTTCATCTTTACCCCTGCAAATGTGCCCCGTTTCACACAGTGATTGTGAAGCACACCATCTGGAGGCAGCGATTCATGAATATTATGACGTTGTGATGTGTGATGCAGTTCAGTGCCAAGGAATCTCCACCATCACACGTCTCATTTTTGTTTTTTTCTTTGGGGGAGGGGGGATATTTGTTTATATGTTTAAACAATGATAATTTTTTATCATCATGGTACATCTTTTATGTCTCTTTTCTGTTATCAGAATCAGAAAGAGCTTTATTGCAAAGTATGTGTGCACACACAATGAATTTGTTTTGGTGACAATAGAAGCTTCCAGTGCACAGAGATAGATGAAACAACTCTTCATCAAAAACATTTATTTATCAGTAAAGTTTGGGGTTAGTAAGATTTTTATATAAAGAAATTAAGGTAACACTTTACAATAAGGTTCATTTATTAAACATTAGTTCATGCATTAACTAACATGAACTAACTATTTGTTACTGTATTTGTTAATCTTTGTTAACATTAGTAAATACAAATTTAGCTGTTCATTGTTTGTTCATGTTAGTTCACAGTGCATTAACTAATGTTAACAAGATTTTAATAAAGTATTAGTAAATGTTGAAATTAACATTACCAAAGATTAACAAATGCTGAAGAAGTATTGTTCATTCTTTGTTAATGTTAACTAATGTAGTAACTAATGAACCTTATTGTAAAGTGTTACCGAAATGAACACTTTTTCAGCAACGATATATTCAGTGGATCAAAAGCGACCACAAAGACTTTAACATTGTTACAAAAAAGTCAGTTCTTTTGAATTTTAGTCCTGAAATAATAATTAGCATCATTTTCACAAATATATTAAGCAGGACAGTTTTCAACATTGATAATAATGAGAAATGTTTCTTGAGAAGAAAATATATGTGATGCTTTGCATCACAGTGAAATATATTAAAAACAGTTATTTTAAATTGTCATAAAATTTCACAATAATGCTGTTTTTACTGCATCAAATAAATTCAGCCTTGATGAGCATAAGATACTTCATTCAAAAACATTTTAAAATTCTTACCAACTCCAAACTGTGCAAAGAGAAATCAACTCAAAGATGTACAATTGGTTTACATTTACATTAACATTCCTGTTTTAACAAACTCCTGATGTGCCTGAGAAAACCTTTGTGTATTTGTTCTCTAAGCTGCACATTTTTAAAGCATTTTACGATTCTTTCACACACACAAAAAAAAAAAAATCCTTTTGAATTCCAAAGAAAGAAGCTCATACAGGTTGGTAATGACATGATGGAGAATTTTTTGGGGGAACTATCCATTTAAACTCGTTTTCTGCCACAGAAGGAGTAAACAAATCCAGCGTGAGTGAATTAGGATGAAACACACACAACACATGGATATATGAAGAAAACGGCTCCAGAACGACAGTGCCACTAAAACCACCCTACTCTTGATCCTCTTCCAGGGCCTAATCTCCTCCAGCAGGGAGATTCGAGCTCCTTTCCTCACTTGGTCTTGGAACACAAAGAGCTTGTTCCATGTGCCAGGAACCAAACTCCTTCCTGTCTATGATAGGGCTTCTTGCATTGTGCTGCACAGGATAGGGGGTCAGGACTACTCAAGCCCACTCCCATTTCCCAAAAGCGCAGTTAGCCAGTGAATTTGGACTCAAGCCCACGTTTGTATTGGAGGAAATGGCATATTGGACTGAGATTAAGGCGGCAGTCTTGCGGGATGGATACTGAGAGAGGAGGCTGAGCCTGTGGAGTAGCAATAATGAGGACTCGGTGGTTTAAGGACTGGCAGGATAGATTAAGACCACTCATCCATGTAATGAAGTGCTATAACGCTGCATCAGCAGACACTCAAACCCAGCTGATTAATCGCTGGCTGGAAGAACTATGGAACGCGTCTTGTCCTCATCAGGACATCAACCATTAGAAATCTAGTGTTTTACATGTCAAGCCAACTATTGTGGTTATAATCTGTCAATCATCACAAACAACCTACAGTTACATCACATTTACTCTGGACGCAAGCGGTAAGGCAGTAAAGAAGTAACTGTGACACTTTATAATTATTTGAGGAAATTGATAGACCAAAAAAAAAGTCAAAAATCCAAAAAAAGTCAAAAAGTCAAAAATCAAAGTAATCAATTAATAAAAACATAAATAAATATTAGGTTTTTCCATTTACTAAAATACAAATAATGGTATACAAAGAAATTAAAACAGTTATTATCTACATTTATCTATTGACACACATTAGTGATTTTCTACTGAGCCAAGCAGAGCAACAAAATAAAATTAAATGAAATAAAAATAAAATAAAATATTCATAACAAAAACCCACCATACAGGACAAGTGATTATAGCTGCATGCACCCCATGTGTTGAGTTGCATCTTGTGCAGTGACCAGAGACGAGTTAGGCTATCTTTCTATTATCTTCCATTCTCCAGTGGACTCTCTGCAGAACAGCTCCAGTCCACTGCAGTGTGTTCCAGATCATAGACCACTTAAGCTTAACACTGCACTTTAGCTAGCAGCTGGAGCTGCGCTCTAAGATAACACACACTGTAGTAGTATGATGTTGGTAAGGAGCTGGAAACACTTGCCAAATTATATATTCATGCAGCGCTATCAGTGTGGCTTCTCATCTATCCAAACTAAGCGCTGATAATGAGACTAACTCTATGGCTGAAACTGGAAATTCAAGTTGCCACAAAAACCCATTTTTGTAAGTCATCTCCATTGATATTGGTCTAAGGGTGGGGTGAACAGACACACAATGAGATACTTGGAGTCAAAAGACACACCACAATATAAATGAGAGTGGGAATATAGTATTTCAAATGCTAGCTGTGAAACATTGTTAAGAAGGGTAATTCCAGCAGTCAACTCACCGTTACATTCTGGCAAACTTTGCAAGGTCATATAAATTATTGAGCGCTTCCCATGGATATGTTTGAGAGTCTATCTACACTCAAACACTCCTGTAGCTTGCCATTTTCCAGAAGTGTACAACTGACTCCTCCATGTGTGATTTATGGTTTTTAAAGCCATAGTTCACCCAAAAAAGATAATCCTGTCAGCATTTACTCATCTTCATGTTGTTGTTCCAAACATGATGAATTTCTTTCTTCTGCAGGATGCAAAAGGTGAAAGAATCAAATGTTTCCATTGTTTTTTTTAAGTCTTTTGAAGCCAATTTTTTTTTTGAGAAAAGGCCAATATAAGTTATTATTCAGTTCTTGTTGCATTCATGAGTAGTATGAGTAGTCTAATACGTGAGCAAGCTACTGTTAGACAGACACTCAAACATACCCATGGGAAACACTCATTCAATTCCTATATGACCTTAAAGCATGCCAGAATTTAACTATAACAAGGTTTGAGTTCAGGGATGGAGGTGGAAACCTGCAAACGTTCAACGTAAAACTTGAATAACAAAATAAACAAACAACAAATCGAAAGTAAAGCGGCAGCCCCTCACAGACGACTGAAGCATAAACTAAGGCCTTGTCCACACAGACACGGGTATTTGATAACCGTGACTTTTTTTACGCGGTTCGGCCGTTCGTCCACACAAAAACGCAGTATCAGGACACTGTAACCGAACATTTTTGAAAACCCCTGCCAGGGTGAGGATTTTCAGAAAACTTCGGTTATAAAAATACCCATGTCTGTGTGGACAAGACCTAAAGCAAAGCAACAACACAAAATCCAGGCCTGGTCCTCTCTCATCCCTCACTGTTGTCAATACTCCTTTTACTCTTCTGGAGCTGCTCCGATCGCATTGCTCTCGGCCCCGCCCTGATTGCCACGTAACATTCTTAACAAAACATTCTTTTAAGTTTGATCTTTTCAATAAATCGGTCGATCCAGTGAACAAAACTGGTCTGAATGAATCATTCACAAATAGGGGCAAGTTCAACATTGCAGCAGCCAAGCATTTAACAGCCTATTGAAGGGGAGGATTACAGAAGATCATACAGGTTTGAAATGACATGAGGGGAAGTAAATAATGACAGAATGTTTTTAATCGTTTTTTGTTTTACTATGAACTATTCCTTTAAAGTCATGACAAAATCAAACTTGAGAATTGTCAATCTTATTGACATCATTTGAGAAGCCATTTCACACAGATATATGCCACAATAGGGATGAAAAGCGATCTCAACCTCCATTTCATGCTGACTTTAAATATATGAGACTAAAAGCTAGGAAAATTACAGATTCTACAAAAAATGTCAAGTATAATTTGGTGCTAGAGGCCCTTCTCTACCCACACATCACTGCAGGACGAAGGCATCTGTTTGAGAGAGAGAGAGAGAGATAACAAACCATAAGAAAAGCATGGGTCGGACAGATCCCCAGGACAAGGCATCTGTTATCTAAAGCCACTTATGACTGATCAACACAGTCTGAATGAATGTATGCTTAGCTCAATGCAGTATGCATCCAACTTTATCACAGCCAAAGAGCTGAAGTAGACAAAAATATATGTGAATCTCCATAGCCAACAGCATCATGATGATATGAACTATGGGCTACTTTTATCTTCATCCTGGGCATCCCAACACGAGCGCTCTCAGTCCCTAATCTCTGCCAGGACCACTCTCACAGTGTGGCACCTATAAACCCTGGCACCATCTGCCTGCAGCCCTGATGGGCACCATTAGCACACACACAGGAGAAGCAGCCTGATCTTTGGACCGATCTCTTTAGGGTAGCAAACAGTCACCAGTAGGCTAGTGCTGCTATGATTTCTGGGAAACATCCTCAAGCTGCAGAGCCTGATGAGAGGTGAGTTATCAGTTACTGGGTCAGTAGGCATGAAATTCAATTCTCAATAATAACCAGTCGCAGATTATAATCCTTAGTGCGGAAATCCAGATACAAGATAAGCCCTTTTCTCAATGGGCATCTCTGACTGTAAATAATGCAAAGGTGAACATGACACAATGGTTAAATAGAGCTTAATTTGTCTATTTGGTGGTTGTTGGTGCCACATTACATTCAGGAACAGTTATTTGCATTTTGGATTAAAGGCTGTTAACACCTGGGATGATAACTGTAACACAAAAATGTTAACAATTGTTCAAATTCTATGTGAATAGTAAAGTCCACACCGCTGGTATAACAATAACGACACATGAATGATATCATTGGAATCACTTTTTTTTTTTTTAAATGTCAGCGAATGAATGATTAACTCTGGCAAATATTAAGAATTCAGCTTTAAAGAGCTTAAGGATTTCAAGAGGCTGATGACAAAACTGCAGCATTATCGCTCAATTGTGTGGATGTTAATATAGTTACCGTTGTAGGTATCATTATCATTATATCAACAGGCATTATGTAGCCACATACAGTACTATCATTTATACACAATAAGATGTATTATGACCATATGAACACAATCATAATGGCTGAATCTGCGGAAAAATCTACAATGATTCAACAGAAACACAAAGCACTATTTTATTACATTATTTAGCTCTTCGGTGCCAATTCTTTTAAAGCATAATCAACCTGACAGGGGATTACGTCTTAAAGAGGAGTTCACACTGACAGTGATTTGCAAAGACAAAGTGTCTGAATGACATTTTCTTTCTGACATAAGAAAGAACTTTATGCCGAATGAGCAGCGGCACAATATATAAGGCTATGACATGGAGTATGAATGCCCATACTAGAAACCAATAGCACAACGACTCAATGGCCTCCAAGGATTCAATTAGTGAGAACAGGCTTCAGTTATAGACCGTAGACCGTCTCCATGATATTTTTTCTTTCAACCTCAGGCAACACAAAGAAAAGGATCTTTATGCAAACATCATACTGATCGCTCTCATCAAAGCATCTACAAGCCTTTTCACTATTGTGGGAACAACAACAGTGGAATAATTCTTTGAACTGAAGACAAATGGGAAATGTTTTTTTTCAACATTCAGTGCCAAGATGCAGTTCTGACCAGATTAAAGATGGATCTTAGAGGGCATTCCAAAGCCTTTCATTATAAAGTTCAATTAGATCCATTATTACAGGCTAGCATGTTCTGTGCATAGTGAGATAAAACAAAGGGATCAAATGAAAAAAAAAATGTAGATTATTATTGGAAAGCCAGATTATAATTTAAATTTGTTCATTGCCATATCAAGCAATGAGGTCTCATCAAATGGAAAAGCTTAGGAAAATGTGTTTTTATCCCCTCTGCTTGATAGGGATCTAATACATGACATCATCACGAATCCATTAGAAAATTCATTATCACTAAAAGAGAACAGGCAAAGAAAACAGTTCAAAAAGGTGAAACTTTTGCCATGCGTGACTGATTTATCACTAAGTGCGAGTTATGATTTATTAAAAGTGGGCCTGAGTGCAGAGAATTAATTCACAGACTAGATTGGTTTGAAATAACTTGGAGCTACACTGGGAGGAAGATTAATGTCACAAGGGGGAGAAAATGTCCATTTCCTCAACAGACTGGGTCCGTGGCAGAGACAAATGCCTGGCTCCAATCGCCCCCTCTGGGAAAGTGTGATCTGGTGAGCGGCAAGAGGTTTATTTAAAAGAAAAATTATACAAATGAAACGATCCAACACATGGGAGCAAGGAAAGCAGAGATGACACTCTTGGAGAATGTGTGGGAGACTATTTTGACAGTGTGTCTGAAGTTCTGTCAGAGGAATATTGTGTTCCCTGAACAGCTTATACATGTTCAGAACCGTTTACAGCATCACTTATTTTGGAGCTTCTCCTACAATGCAATATGGCAAACCCATTATGCATTTTGCAAAAGCAGAGATAATATACACAAAATGAGGTATCAGTTGTTGGACTAAAGTTGGCTAAGAAAATGTCAAGCACCCATTGTCCTGTTTTTGCCTTGGTCCCCTGGAGCATTTACAACACATGACCTTAATCTGGGGACCTGACCCACATAATCCTGGAGGTAGAGGGGGCGGCAGCATTCTTAAACACATTAACTGTTGCTGATTCCAGACACATACTCTGGCATGTATAAATGTGCTTATCGCTATCACTTTAATCAGACTCCACAGCATGGTACACATGAAATCTGTTTGTTTCCTTAGCCTTAAGAGCATAATTGCAGTTTTGATGATTTCATACATAAAAATCAGCAAATTGGCTGTTTGAACATTTGAAAAATGCCCTTGTACGTTTCAAAAAGTCTATAAAACCTTGTGCTATTGTGAACGTCAATGAGAGGTGTGAAGAGAAACAGAGGATACTGTTATGTAACCTCACACAATGGAGTCATGGGTATAGGTGGGTGGACGGAGAGAGAGGGTGGAAAAAGTGGACTGTGTGTTTTGTCATTTCGTATATGCTGCAGTGTTACAGAACATCGCCTGAAAACTAACAATATAGCAGAATGTTGATAACTGAAGGCTGTTTTTTATTTAAATAAAGTGAAATAAAAATAACTTTTAATGTATTACAGCACACATATGAATACTTTGAAATGGAGTATTTAATCAGTATTCATTTTAATCTGTATTCTATATTGTTCAATGGTTTTTATTTAAAGGGGTGATGAACTAAGAAATCAAATTTTATTTGAGCTTTTGACATCTAAGAGGTCATCATATTATAAGAATATCCTGTAAGTTTCAGAACTGAAAACGTCCTTATTAGTCCAATAAAAGCTTTTATTGACAACAGCCTCAGCAAACGACTCGTTTTTCAAAGTGGGGAACTATGACATCAAAGAGGATAAAACACCACCCCCGCAGAAGAAGATCAACACCTACTTCAACACGGCCGGTTTAGCCCCGCCCACTGATTCGCGCATTACACCCATAGCTAAATAACCTAGATGCCTACCTCGTGATGATAAACCGGATCGAGCTACCGAGCAATACAGAATATTGTGCAGAGCCTGGTTGTGGAAGACAGTCGCTGCATAAGCTTCCTCTGGATTCCAATAGGACAGCGTGAATAAACTTTATTTTTAATGACGTTCCAGCTGATGAGGGATAAAATATCGTCATCTGTTCGCTTCATTTCACTGAGGATTGTTTTGTAAACAAGACTGGATTTGCAGACCGATTAAGAGTAAAGAACGGTGCTGTGCTGTCTATATTGGATCTGACAGGAATGGTGCAACATACGGACTCTGGGTTGAACATGTATGGGAGAATAATCCCGGTTGCCATTTTACAACATTGGACGTTTTCAAAACAATTTCCCCCAAGTTTATCGACGGGTGAGTTGAAACTCATTATAATATGCAAAACTGTTATCCACTCACAGCAGTGGGCGTTTACTTCCAAGTCTTCTGTGCGAGACGCCCATAAAAATCCAGCGTTTTTCAGGTAGGCTCAAAACTTGGGTACAAAATAGCCTATTACTTTTTCATTTTGATGTTTTTGAATGCAAAAACCAAGCGAATGGAATAAGTTGACCTCTGACAACAATATAATACAATTTAAAAAGTCAGTTCATGACCCCTTTAAAGAACACGTTTTTTTTATAATTCAATCAATATCTAATGTTATTAGGTAAGTACCTCCTTCTTTCTTACATTTTCTGAAATATATTCCATGACATGACATTAACCACAGATTTTCACATTATTACAAAACCTTTGGAAAGTGCACACACACACACATTATTATTAGCATGAGTTTATAACGACAGCCACTCCAGGAGTCATTAATCATAATCCTCGCTGCAAATAAACAGATTTAATGAGTGACTCACTAAGAGTGACTCAGTAAACCCAATGTTACTGAAAATAAAGAATCTTGAGAGATATTGAGGATCTTCACATCCAGATGTTGGACTAGGGCGAGCTGACAGACAGGCAGCTGCGTGGAGAATTGCGGCTGTCGGCTGAAAAACAGTGCAGATGTCTCTGTCTGGAGGCCATATTCGCTGGGCTACAGGAGACAAACGGATCACATATCCAGCAAACCCGAATCCATCTGATCCTTACAGACTCAGGCATGATTAAAGTTCCCGTCTGGAGTGTGAATGAGGACATCTGGATGGATATGTGCTCAAAGCATCAACCGCCATTACAATTGGGAAGGAAATTTGCACAATGTCATATGGTATCATATACTTTATCGAATGATATAGATGCACGCATGTTTAATTCAGCAAGGATGCATTAAACTTATCAAAATTAAAGACTTTAACATTGTTATTTCAATGTTGTTGTCTTTTCATCAATGAGTCCATAAAAGCATCCCAGTTTATATGCAACACAACTTTTTTCAACATCTTTGACAATAAGAAATGCTTCAAGCATCAAATCCTCATATTAATGATTTCTGAAGGATCATGTGACCATGTAATGCCATGTCACGCACCTACATTTCATTTACACTTGTCCTAGATGGTCACACAGAAGATGTCTCCATGGAGACCCGAGGAGGGAAAAAAAATCCTTTTTTTTTTGAGGAAATAAATTCCTCCAACCAATCTCAACAGTATTAGTACTTCAGTGAGCTGACTGTCATCCATCAACACAGCACTACACTACTACACACCCATACTTTCATTTTCTCACCAGATTTATTTCACTCAAAACATCAGAATGAAGCCGGCAGAGGAAAGCAGAGTGAGGGAGGCCCACAGCGATCTCAGTTTTTTTTCCCCCCTTTGGGACCCCATATGCTTCGACTGCTAAAATAGCTTGTCTCTAATTGCTGCTGGGATATGTGAACAGGTTGTAGAGGTGGAGAATAGATAACCCATCCCGTCATGTCTTCATCAGTATGTTGAGTCACGTTCTGCAATGTTCCACTCACTTCATGCTATTGAAACTAATCAGCAATTTACTGCAATAAGATATACTGCATTCCAGATGTTCTTTCTGTAGGGATCTGCATTGAATGCTTGTGGAAAAGGTGGAGAATGTGCTGAATATGTGGAAAACTGCTGTGCAGAAATCGTCTGGAAACAGTCTTTCCAATTCACTCTCCCTCTGGGCTCATATACACACTAACACCTCAGAAATCAAACCTCAGTACTTCAGATGAATGCAGAGAAAAGAAGCTTCACCCCCATTGAGAAACAAACGCTTCTGCGTGAGACATCTGCACTAGAGTCATGCTCACCATTAAAATCCCCCAAAGGTGGCTAACTGTCCAGTGAGATGTGAACGTTTCGTTGTGTCAGAGTAACGGATGTCTTTCTGCTGTCTTATTTCTGCTTCTCTTGCTTTCCCTCCCAGCACCTTTTCCTCCTTTTTTTCTCTCTCTTCTGCGACTCACTCAAAGCCATCTGTACTGTAATTCAATCATCACACTAAGCAGTGGAAGTAATGATTACTTGGATTAGCTATAGGGCACCAAGCCACTATCTTAATATTGACTGGCAGTGAGTGCAAACATGAGCTCAGCCAGCAGCTTCGTTTCACTTTTTGAGGGATGTTTTATGATGTTGTCTGAACTCACCACATCATATTGCCAATATTTTACAATACACATGATGCAAGCTAATTAGATAGATAGATAGATAGATAGATAGATAGATAGATAGATAGATAGATAGATAGATAGATAGATAGATAGATAGATAGATAGATAGATAGATAGATAGATAGATAGATAGATAGATAGATAGATAGATAGATAGATAGATAGATAGATAGATACCTTCGAAATACAAAATGTTCTGTGATTGGTCAGCTGGCCAAGTGTGTTGTGATTGGAACCACTTAGCACTTGTTTGGGAAATGTCACGCCTTACCATAACTACAAGTTTCATCTGCTCAGATGTAAAAATTAAGGATGGCGTCAATTTCAAAACAATTCAAGCCTGATTCAGACAACTGTTAAAGGGTTAGTTCACCCAAAAAAAATGAAAATTAAGTCATTAATTACTCGCCCCCATGCTGTACCAAGCCCGTAAGACCTTTGTCTTCGGAACACAAATGAAGATATTATTTATTAAATTTGAGAGGTGGATCATCAGCCTTAGGAAAGTCAAAGAGAACACAGCGTCTCTTTTACATGGCAGCAGCTTAGCCAGGACTCACAATTTTTGTTTTGTTTTGCGTATTATGAGGGTGGGGATTATTTAAATGAGAAGCATTGTGACTTCACAAAACCCAGGAAAAAAGTGTTGTAGTCCAAACAAGTCATTCATTGTAGTTCTTAAAAACTGAATTCTGTTAAATAGAGTGCCGAAGTTACGACGTCACTCTGTAAAACGCCGAAGTGAGTTAGCATTTTAGCACTACCGGTTCCCTCGCTCTAAAGCCTATGGGATTTTTGAATGGGTTTTTGCTAAATCGCCTGAAATAAGGTCTGGGGTGAACAAAGCCTCTAAATATTTTCACATTTCGATCTATGACATAGAACACACAGTTATAACCTGCTTGTGGTTTTTTAAACTTTATTGTGTCTGATTGTGTTTTTTAAAATCTTTATATAGGCTTCAAAATGTATAAATTTTGGATTAACTTGCAAAGATTATCTTGATAGACAAAACGTGTAAGGGTCACTACTCTTTGTTAAACACAGATCTTATTTTTTTTGCGATTTTCCAAAAGTCTATGGGGAAAATGCATTGCTTTTCGACCGAGGGATCCCATGCGCCGCTAGCTTCCGAGTTGTCCTACAAAGTGACGTCATCAATTTGGCACTCTATAAAATTCCTCCAGATAAAATATTGCAGTAAATCGCGCTTATCAAATCTAACAATCGTTTATCATATCACGTAAAACCCGTGCAAATTATAATTTGCTCTCAAATTGTTAATGTCAACAACGTCACCATTGCGTGACTTTATGTAATGTCCTTTCGATATTATCCTTGTTTTCGCATGGGTCCGCTTGCAGTCTCTTTTTTTTTTTTTTTAATCCGAATTTTCCAAAGTCCGAATGAAGTCCTTTGCGTTTTACAGCGGGTGAATCTGTTGTCACTGGTGATTGTCATTTGAACCTTTCTGGATCCGCCATCAAGTTGATAAGTTTAATTATATCAATTGCTGTGAGAAAAGGCTATAAATCTCCACCTCCAACATCCTCACACTCAATATAGCTTATACTAGCCGAGAGTCCTTCTTTATGTGTACAGATGTGATGTAATGACGCAAAGACATGCTCGAATCTCCCGGGGAAATCGACCAGTACCAAAAACAGTAATCAAAAACATTATTACAAGCTTTACCGCTTTGAATCGAGCTAAGGCAAGCAGAGAGTTTTGAACACTGGCTGGTTATGTATTTTCTCAAAAAATGATTTTGCAGCTTTAAATAGCAACATTACACACTGACTAATGTTGAAAAAGATCAAAAGCATAACAGGACCGCTTTAAAATTAAATGAAATGCTGTACCAATGTAAAAGTACATCTAGGCAACTAGTAGAAATAAACTCTTTAAACTCCTATTAAAAATGTATACAAATGCATAAGGGAACTGGCATGTGTAAAACACACAATTCAATGTTGGCATCAACGACACCAACCACTTGATTGTTCAAAGCTACAGTCCTTAAACAGATAAGCTATGATTTTATAATAATAGGATTTTCATACAAAACAAATGCAGGTGCTGCATTTCACTCAATTGACCAAAACTTTGTTACAGAGCACAGACAGCATCCAGGCCAACCAATCACTGTCAAGCAGGAGACTGCAGTTGCTCTGACTGGAACTAATTGGCTTCTGTGTAGCTTTGTGTTTCCAATACAGAGGTGGAGCTTTACATAAAAGCTAACCAACAACACGTTCACAGAGGCATATCACTCTCTGTTTGAAGAAGCAGACTCATTGTTTGAGTGACAAAAAAAGCTCTACACGTAACATGAACATGTGAACTCAACACAGATTTTCCCAATTTGAAATGACTTACTATAGTCAATCATGAACTGACTTTAAAAGACATGATACTCAAAGATTATGCTTTTCCCACAGAGCAGCATCATGCATATTCAATGTCAAAAAGCTGTCAATGTTTCCAGCATACATCAACGTGTTGCTTCGATGGCAAGAAGCCAAGTGATGAAGCTCACTGGCAGCGTTCTTCTCTCTCCTATTGTGAAAGTGCAGTGATGTGGATGCACCTCATGCTCGTTCACCCCATCATTACAGGGGGCAGTGTTTAGCAGAGCAGGAGTGTGCTGCAGCCACACTGGAGAACAGGCAGACGAGTGCCGAGACACAGCTTGGTGCTCAGAAGAGCGTCATGACGGCTGTGGCTCTCTGCCTTGAACCCCCGGGGTTATTATAATCCAAACATGCTCAGTGCAGACAGGCACGTAAGACAATGAAATCTCAGTCGAGCTGTTGAGTGAGATGCTGTTGATAATGTCACAGATGAGGTGGAGGAGATAGAAAGCAGACCAACACAATGCATCCTGATGTGCAGCCACCTCAATTTGTGGTATTCAAAGCAGAACATCAAACCTCAGTCCAGGTGGGCAAATGAATGTTCACGGTAGCTTTTCAGATGATAGTGTAAACCCGCCAAGCAAATCTAGTTCTCAACGGGAGAGTGTTTTTCTCACCATATGAAATGCCCCCCACCCCCCTTTCTCATATCTAAAAATAAATAATGTTTACCACACAGCTTTGTCAGTTTTTGCCTGTTGAAAGACATTTTACTCCTACAAATGAAACATTTTTATGCACAAACTAGCATTCCACATCTGAAACACCCCTTTACGAAGGGGAAAGCATCCATTGCAAATCAAGTGAATATATTGGGCTTTCAAACACATTTATCATTGATTAAAATAAAAAAGAGAGGTGATGCTCATCAGGATCAACTCCATATCATATGAAAGTCTGGAAGATCACAGTATTCAACATGGGACCCCTCTATCATTCTGAAAAAGACCAGCTCAGCCCAGTAATGAATCCCCATGCTGGTCAAGCTGGTGGACCAACAAAACCAAGATGTTCCCCAAGCTGATTGGCCTTGCTGATAATGGTAGTTAGGAAGCTTGTTGAGGGCATCAGCACTCAAAACACAACATATTCTGCATGGTCTTCAACAGCTCGAGTGAAAACCTAAACATTCAGCTAATTAAAAGGTAGGGCAAGTGTTCTCCTTCTCATCAGAAAGTTACACCCAACAACTAACGCTCTCTCTTGCCAACCAGCCATGAAAACATGGTAAGCAATAATGTAAACTCTTCTTTAAAAAAAAATAAAGCAAGACCTACTTGCTTTCCCAGGTTTGGGCCTCTGCAGGAGCTTCTGCACCGTCATCAGGTCCTCAGTCTTCACCGCTTGAAGTAATTCATGATCTTTCCCCATCGTTATTTATTTTACATCCAAAGCATCCTCTGAATGCGTGGTGTTGCCCGGAGATTTCCTCTGCGGATCCTCCCTCTTGCGATGGAGCTGCAGGGCGCGATGATGATGATGATGATGATGAGGGTGATGATGATGCACACTGGCGGAAGGATGCTCGAATACGATAGAGCTGGTGCAGCTGGATCCTATGAATCACAGATGTTTTTATTCTGATATCAAGAAAACAAGCTCGGCGACGGACTTGCGATTAACGCACCGGTGATGGATTGGATCTTCAGTCTGCGTTGTGATGGCCAAAAACGGAACAGTTTGTTCTAGAAAACCATCACCAGATAAATCAGCTTCAATCACGTTTTGGTAGCGTGAGCGGAGTTGATGCGATGCTTTAAAATACAGCAAAATCAATGTTCCTTTAAATTCCCCCGAGCGTTTTTTTCCTGGGATCCGTGAGGCTGTGCTGAAGACGCGTCAGTCGGCGGTGCCATCGCTCCGTAGTACTCGAACCTTTATCTTGTATGCTGCGATGGAAATACACAAGGAGCGTGCAATGTGCATTTCTCCAGCCGCGGATTGGGCTGACATTGCTGTGGTAAATGGCTCCGCTTCATCCAGAGGGCGGTCCCAAAGTGTAGGAACACCCCCCGATTCCAGTGCTGACAGCCACATGCTACGAGTCTACATTCATGCACTGGAAAGACATGCTGTTGAAAAAAACACCATAACCCTGTAGTAGCTGGCAGTAGTAGTGGCTGGTTTTGTAACCTACCTTTTGCCCAACTGCCAAAAGTGGATTACAGCTGGATAACTCACCTGTGCTGTGCACTGAAAACAAATGTCTCCTTTAAAACAAACATTTTTTATGTTAGGCTACTATAGTAGGCTATTATTTAGTAAATAATCCGATAGTCAGTGCTAGTAGCCTATTGAATTAGTCTCTATTCCTTTGCTTCCCAGCAAACACAGAATGTTCCCCTAACGTTCCTGTATGGTTCATATTTGGTTATTTTTTTGGGAACCAAATAAGAACGTTCTGGGAACGTTCCCTGTAGGTTATTTTTAGGTTCTCCTAAAAGGAACGTTCCCAGAACGTTCTATTTACGTTAAGAAAACGTAGTGCCAAGTTCCATTATTCCAAAAAATATATTGCTTAATTGTTACCAGTAAATTTTTATTAACAAAAATGAACCATTGGCGATTCATTAGCTACATGTCCCAAAATAAAGCAAATAACAAGTGACATAAGAAACATTAACAATAGTTTATCATAAGTAGGCCTAAGTGCTAATATGCAAGTAGTAAAGCTAAATAATTATTAGCAGGTAATGACAAACTATTGGTGATGATACCGCATTTCTATTGGATTATTGGCTATTTGAGTGTATACAACTTGTAATATATATTAACCACTATTAGAACATTTTAAAAAAATAGTATATATTGAATTACGTATTCAATTATTAGAAAGTACTAAAATAAAAATATATAGTTAGTTTAAAGGAATTTGTCGTCATTTATCTGGTTGCTGTAAGGAAGATTTCCAAGATAAAGATTGAGCATTTCTGACCTGCGTTGTCTTGTGTAGGATGCTGTGATTCATACAGTTTTCCAGTTTTGTTTTCTTACTAGTTAAAAGACTGCATAGGACATAAAATAACACTTGCAGTTTGGTTTTTCTTACCTCTCAGACCCAACAATGCTGTCAATTCTTCAGTCTGAAGATTACAAAGTAGGATACAAAAAGAGTTTGCCTGCATGAGGCCTACAAAACAAAACTGTTTCCTGAATGCCTGGTCAGAGTTATTGTCTTAACTACATGGGGTTTCTTTCAGAGTCTTATATCCAAGTCACAATGACCCTCTTTCAGGGCAGGATCCAGATCCATGACTGCCGTGTTCTATTCACAGATAGGCCTACTTAACACTTGATTTACCACCTCAGAAAAGAAAACTGTAATATAGGTCTATAAGGTTGTGAAATTAGAAATCCGCTCTTTGAAACCCAAAGTCTTTGAATGGATATTACACCCAGATAGCTCTGTCATCACTTACTCACTCTCATGTTGTTCCATCCAAACCTAGCTATATTTGATTTTTTTTTTTTTTTTTTTTTGTCCATACATTGGAAGTCAATAGTAACCAAAACTGTTTGGTTTCCAACAATCTTCAAAAAGGTGGAAATCAAATAGGCCATCAAAATATTGGAAACCAAAATCAATGCCATTTTAAACATATGAAAAGCAATTTTGCTCCAATTATGTTTTAACTCTCTAAAATGGTTTCACTGATCATCACCATCATAAAACATCTACCTGCACATCCTCCATCCAGACATTACTGACCCTGTACTGTTCACTGTGCTGTGATTCAGCGCCACCCAGTGTTACAAAACAGAAAACCTATTCCAAAATGCCCAGTAACATCCTGCGGACCTCTAGTGTTCACTACACGCATTCATTTTCAGCTGTCAGTTTTATGCAGATAGAATGCGGTGGCTACCACCACCCTATATAAAGACCATGTATTGAACTCCATTAAAACGTGCATCTCATAAAATATGAAAATATTCAATATAAATATATGAAAATATCCTATTCCATGTGGTCTCTCACACTCTTCTGACATTTCTGAAAGCTTTTAGCAGTCATACATTTTTCAGCGCCAAATGAACAACTGAAATAAGACACTTAATTGCAACACTCATAAAACGGATGTGTTGGAAACCAAACAAATTTCATGTCTATTCAAGGATTAAACATTTTGTGTTAACTCAACCAGAGTAAACTATCTTAACAAAAAGTGTGATTAGATCTTTTACACTCTAAATGTGTTATAATAATCACACTATTTTTGTCAGAAATGTGCCATCTTTGAGACAATTTGACAAAAACATGCAATGCAAAAAAACAAACTCGCATTATTAAAACTTCACTGCATACAATTCTTCATCTCGTTTATATTTACACATCGAGTGCATACAAGCGGGGGGTGAGCTTCTTGCATATCAAACAAGTGTTTGAAGCATCTTCCATTTACAGCTGCAAGAATGCAAATAAACAGACCTATTTTATACATAAGCTATATAATAACATTATAGAAAGCAAACAAATAACCAACACAAAATGTGTTCAAATGGCCAATAATACACACAATAATATTATGTATTATTTGTATGTATTATTATGTAATAATAATATTATGGTTAGTTCACCAAAAAAAAAAATCCCATTATTTACTGACCCTTTAGCCATCCTAGGTATATATGACTTTCTTCTTGCAGCCAAACACAATCGGAGTTACATTAAAAAAATATCCTTGGCTCTTCCCAGCTTTATAATGGGAGTGAATAGAACCATTTTGAAGCCCAAAAAAACTCATCCATCCATCATAAAATAATCCTTATCCGGCTCCTGGGGTAAAGGCCTTCTGAACCAAAGCGGTGTTTTTGTAGGAAACATATCCATATTTATAATTTTATAAACTATAATCACTGGCTTCCGGAGCATACACGAGTCAAGTTCCCGGAGAAAGAGTGAGCTCATCCTTTTTGAGAGCGTGTAATACAGTAAGATAAGTGAATGAATCAACTGTCAATGACTGTTTTGCAAGAGGCTTTCGGCAATGTAATTCTAAACAATTTGCCTCTGGCATTTTTGCTTTCGGAGAAATATGCCAGCATCACACACTTTTAGACATGATGCAGGCTACAGGTGAATTACATATCACACAGGAGAGACATTGTCTGAAAAATAATCATGATGTTCGAGTTACATCAGAACTGAAGCTACAGGTATTTGGCTACAGCTGTACGCAAAGGAGGGACTCAAGAATGGCTTAATGGCTGAAGACAGGGCAGAAACTCTTAAAGGAGTGAGGATTGAGGTGGTGAGTTAGACAGATGCCAGAAAAACCATCACTAGAGACAGACAGGCAGGCAGGCAGCAACGAGATTGATTGGCAGATTAGATAAGTGCTCCTCCTGAACCTTACTAATAAGCATAATGAGTGTTGGAACTGGATGAAATATTCTTAAAGACATATGCAGTCTGACTGGTAATGCAGCATGGAATAATAATCACACCATGTTAGTTCATTTGGTCAGAGGAGAACTGATCCCCTTGGTTTCTCCCAAGGTTTTTTTCTCTGTCACAGATGGAGTTTGGGTTCCTTGCTTAGATGGGGACAGCAATATTATAATATATTTGACTGCACTGACACTATCGGTTGAGAACTGAACTGAGCTGGATGATGATATCAGTTTTTTCCAGAGCTGCTACATTTCATAATTGATGAGTTAGTTTTACATTTAACTGAACTAACACTGTACGGACTTCAGCTGAACAATGACACTATTGTTTTTTTAGAGCTGCTTTACAGCAGAATTGAATTCTGTTTGCATCAGTGATCATTATTTTCCTGCTTATCACACCTGAAAAGGGTGTTTTAGGGTTTCAATAAACTTTAATATTTGAATTTAGAGGCATACATTATACAAGTACTTTGTAGTTATAGATGCTACACACTGGTGGTGGTTGAGGAGAGATTCCCTGATACAATTGTAAAGCACTTTACTTGTACATATGAAAGTACATATGAAAAGCACATATGAAAAATATGAGAGTAGGATATGAAAAGCGCTATAAAAGTCTCAGTCATTCATTCTTTCGGCATTGTAAAGTTATTTCATGCAGTAAAATTTCATATCACAATACGAATGAGTCATCACGAAACAATTGTGCATGTTGAGTATAATTAGCATCCATTGCCCACACAAAGCAGCTACAAACAAATTTGTAACCAAAAGTGACCAAAACCTGACAAAATCTACAAAAACCTCACTTTTGGGACATCCTAGTTTGCAAATCTGGTATAAAATTAAGAAAACTAAGAAATACAGTATGTTTTGGGTGGTGTGTAGGTTTAGGCATAGTGTGTACAATATAAAACCATAACGTCTATGGAATGTCCCCATTTAGATAGCTAAATAAATGTGTGTGTGTGTGTGTGTGTAATACATAAATAGGTTTGCTTTCGAAATCACACAAAACAATAATTCAAAACTATATTGCCAGAAGCAACCATTCAGCTGATGAAACATGTGTGTACTATTTCACAGTAAATTTGGTATTCCGCGTTCTGAAAACGATGGTTGTAACGTTACATTTTTCTTCTGAATGTCTTGAGCTTCAGTAACGTTACTATTCATAATTGTCAAATATCTGCAGGACAACATTTATATTGTGAGCAACACAGTAACCTTCCCTCGTTGTCTTATGCCAAAGAACTCTGTTGACGCCTTCGTGCGTTTTGGATTTTTAACAAAAGATGGGGCGGGGTTAAGAGGGGTTAAAACATTTGATTGGCTAGAACTGGCAGCAGACTGGAGGAAAACACAGCGATGCGGCATCTGATTGGATGACGGGTTTGTATCAAAGTGAAAATATGTGCCTCGAGCTCTTCTGTTGCTAGGGCGTCAATGGCGGAACTCCGCAGCAGAAGTTAATATGACACAAGACAGAATCGCATAAGGTAATACTGCAAAAACCTATTTACAATAATAGCATATGTTTCGTTTCAGGTTTTTTTTTTCAGTGCTCAGTTAGCGATGCTGTCTCTTCGTGAGCAGGTTTATGGATGGAGCAGTTTGAATAGCTGATTACTGTAAAACTGAGATGAGTTAAAGTGATGAGTGTTGGTGTGGCGATCCTCATAGAAGAGTTTCATGAGCTGAGTTTCAAAATGATTGCTAAGTTCTATCTACTTTAGTTATCAAAGGCGAAAAAAAAATATTTTAAATGTATCTGTACTGCTCTTTTCCTATCTGCCTGTACTTTTCACTTGTTTTGAACATGTATAAACATGTTGAATGTGCACGATGCATCAGTATGGCCCATAGAGAAATACTGCACTTTACATAACTGTCCTTTAATGCTTGGATTGGGCCAAAAGAGAATGCACGTTTTTATGTAAGAGTATAACAGTAAAGCTGATAGGCAGCAGGATGAAATTGACTTCTGGTAGTTTTAAACACTTTTTTTTTTTTTTTTGCATCTTATGGAGTTTATCTTAATGAAGGGCCCTTTAAACTGTGGCCCTTATCAGGGAACGGTCACAGATTGTGAAGCAGGACACATGAACCTCAGATCTGAGACATCTTATCCTGGAATTCCCAGCATTTTCTTTTGGCAGCAGATTTTTTTTTTTTTTTTTTTTCCTTTGAATCTAGGTCATTCATTCACGTCCCTCTGAAAGTTATCCTGTTCTCCCTGATGGATTCACTTGTGGGAAAGGATTCTGGAAGAGCAATAGATGATATAATTGCTGGTCTTAATGCTCTTAACCCCAGTCTGGATGAGAACCCTGCTGCTAAATCAGAGGATTAGACTATGAATTTGGAGAACCCCTCCCTTTCCCGTGATCTTTAAATGTCGAAATCTGCTAAACATACCGCGGTCACAGCTCATAACATTTTTTAGGCATTGATCATTAGGGAGATGAGTGTGGAAACATAGGCTTGTTGGTGCAGGTCACAGTTTGTTATTTAGTTTTCACTCTCACATGTGTACGGATGAAAGGGTGTTTTTGAGAGTTGAGCACAGCTTCATTCTCTGCTCTGTTAACTAAGATCAGCATCTTTGTGTTAAACAAGGGTAAATTGAATAGCTTGAATAACAGAGCTGCCGATCCACCTGCCCTGTATTTGTGTTCACTTACATGCAAAATGAAATAGGCAGCTATTCTCTCCTGCACAATGACACCAGTGTTATTATACAGGTATTGTACAGAAGTTAAGGTGTAGTTTTAGATAAATGGTTCTGTATATGGGTAGGTTCAGTCATGCTTGTAAATTTAAGCCACGTGGGCACATGTAAGGAACGTGCAGTTGCTTTCACTTGAACAGAACACCCATTTTAACGGAAGTGGTTTCATTGTAGCATGCTAGCCTCAAAACATATCCCCTGATCAGTAAAAAACAAGTGAGTTTTCTTGTTAGTAGTTGTTGTAGAGAAGGTTTATAAGTATGTAAAGAGGTATGCATATACAGTATATACATACAATATATATATACATATATATATATATATATATATATATATATATATATATATATATTAACGTAGTTAACATAATATAAACATTAAATCACTCAATAGGAAAACTAACTACATACATACATAACAGCAGAAATGTGTTTACCAGACTAAAGGCCTGTTCAGACAAAGAATCATAACTAATGTACAATAACATTGTTTATTATCAGCGGGTGTTGCAGTTATGTTATCGGCGTCTTTAAATGCTCAAGTTGGATTCTGATTGGCTTATTATTGTTTATCAGATAATATATATATTATAGTCATCATTAGGTTCCTTGGTGTGACTGGCCCTTAATACTGAACAAACAATAGTCCAAATATTATTTTAGCATTAATTGCCATGGCAATTATTTTCTTCCTTTTTAAAACTATTTGTGAGTATATGGTTTGTTGCATTATTAATATTTGCATCTAGCATTGACTTTGCGCTCTCTCCTGTCCAAAAACCAGAATCAGAACAGATGTGAATGTGAATCATTTTTGGATTGAGAATCAATATTCCTTGATCACAGATTTGCTCTCTAAAGTAAAAGCAGTCGAAGCACAAAAAGAGTGTCATGCCATCCCATCTAAAACTGGCTCACACTGTTATGCAAATGAGTTTATTGCACACATCTCATCAGGTCTTGTTTTCAATACATGTAACCTTCAGGCCAGTGATTCATTTCCATGACTCTTGTGATTTTGCACTTATATGACGGTTGACTTGAATGTGGTTTCTCATGGTTATAGCGTCTGAGCATTTTAGTCATAACTATATGTGACTGCATGCTAAACTTTAACAGATAAGCCTGTGAACATGTTATTATGTTTCAAAACACGCTTCCTCACTTCCGCATGACGTGGAAATGATGGCCTGATGCTTGCATAAGTTGGTGTTACATTTTTATGAGCACAGACCATGAGGAACAGGCTCTGTTTTTCAGGCCTGTGTGGAATTTCATGCTCCTGTTATTATTATTTTAGCTTTGTTAGAGTGACATTTTCCAGAATGGGTGTGTTTTGGCTTTACCCTTTCTCTGTAATGTTTTCTAACCCCATAATGATAAATCTAGTTATCTCTTTCAATGGGAATGTTTTCCTACACTTTACCCTGATATTTGTGACAGAGGCCAACAAGGATGTCAATAGAGGCAGAGGCGTTGCTGCAGGAGGCGAAGGAGAGCATTGAGGCAGCCCAGAACTACAGAAGCGAACTACAGCAGAGACTGCATGGACTCAGCCAAGCACGCAAACAGGTATGCTGTCGCTCTCTGCACTGCCGCTGAAGGAATAAATAGGTTTCCAACAACTAGGCAACATGTCAGTCCACAATGAAACTGCTGTGACACAATTACAGCCAATCAGAAGATATTTCATATACGGTGGGATTTTGGACCAATTCCAAGGAATTTGAATTTTAAGTGCCCCTATTATGCTATTTTAAATATCCTATTGTCTCCTACAATAGGTTTACAAGCATCCAAAATCAAAAAAAATCATAATGGGACACTTTAAATGGCAACACCAATTAAAGAAGAAAGGAAGTTGAATTGTGGACATTTTTGGAATTGGAATTCAAACAACATTGACAGAAATAGGAACCAAGCAATTGACAAAATGTCCTTTTGCTCGTTACTTGTCTCGGTCCAGGCTGGCTCAAGTAAAGCGACCATGTAAATTCTATGTTTTAATCTGATCGCGTCTTTGTCAGGGCAAACCATAGAGACAAATTGCTACTGATCACACCCAGCATTCACCAATGCATAAAAATACTCCATCGAACACAATGTAGAAAGTGCCAGAAACAATCTAGCTTCACAAAGGTAGTGGTTCCCTACACAGTAACCAAATAATGGGACATATGCGTGTGTTTTTGAGAGCGCGTGGGTAAGTGATACTCCCGCTGTCTCGGTGAAGTGAGTAGGATCCTCTGTGCCAGGAAGCCTGTTGGTCAGCACAGAAGGGCTGATTCATGGCGAACGTCTCCCGGGGTGACTGTAGGATGTAAAGCCGGCCTGCTGCTCGCTGTTATCTTCAGCCTTTGCTTCTGGCATCTTACTCAACTTCCTCCTTCCCCCACCTCCCAGAATGCCTCATTTAGAGCGTAAACAATGCTTTAATTTCCTGCGCTTCATATGAGACACTAAACTCAGAGAATGTTTAAGCTCACTCTCCTCACATCCTCCACAGGACAGAGAATTGAACCAAACTTTTAGGATCATTGACTGGTGATTGTATGACGCCCCACGGTACTGTGATTAACCTCACAGCGTGTGCAGCTGTCTGAGTGAGATCCCATATGTGCAGCCCATCTGATATGATCATATCACATGCTCTGTTATTCACAGCAGTGACAACATTTGCGTTCAATATTTGGGTCAAACTGCATTTGTCCTGTACGATTACAACTACGTCCAGCTGTAAAGGCTCATCTACTGTGTTACAATTCTTCGTGTATTTAAAGAACTGAAGCATCCTGGGCAGGAGTTGAGCTTGATGCTAGAGCTTTAGCATTAGCTGTTGTTTCTTGTCTACTTCCTCTTTAAGTTGTTACACTCTGTCTCAGCCATTGATGCTTCCTTAAATCCGACAAGTGGCCTGTCACCCACGAGCCACACTGCTGCCAGCTAGAGTCGAATACATGATCATAGGAAAAGCGTGTTTGATCCACACTAGCATACATATGTCTATTTGCGATGAGGGGTTATACTTTAAAGTACTGTATTCATATTCTCTCAACAAAAACGTATAACATTTTTAGCTAGTTAGTATATTTTATTTATTATTTCTTGCCCAGAGACTGCATATTAAATTTAGCTCTGTAGCTAGCTATTTCACTGCAAAAAATATTGTTGGTTTAACTTAAACTTAAATTAAGTAATCGGGCTGCCTTAAAAGTTTAAGTTGATTGAACTGGAAAAAGTGAGTTTCTACAATGAAGGAGATTGATTTAATCATCAGAAACTCAAAATAATAAGTTATTTGAACTAAATAAATTATTTAAGTTGATTTGACAAAAGAAAGAATGTTGTGATAACAAATCTTGAAAATATTTTTTTTTTTACAGTGTAGATATTCTCTTGTCAAAAATAAAAACATTATTAATGGAGTTGCATTTGCTAATTCTGGGGCAGTCATAATCATAATTATATAATGATTATATAAGTATATATATAATCATAACTATATAATGATTATATATATATATATATATATATATAATTTTATAAAATAATAATAATTATAAAATTGATAATGTATATAATATATAATTAACAATTTATTCATAATTATTAATTATATTTACAGATCTGTTTTGTAAATTTTTTGGTTTATTTAAAAGTCTGATGAAAAATAAATTAAATAAATATTTTAGGTATTTTTTTATATTTCGATTTTGATCAATTTGACTATGAAGTAAACATGGAACGACGTGATTTTGGGCTTTAATTGGGAGGTGAAATTGCTGCCGCTCCATTCGCATGCTCTCATTCTGGTATTGGTCAATTCACTTTCAATTATTTACATTAGACCAATATGGAAACTCAGAACAAGCTAAGAATATAATATTTTAATCACATTACACTGAACATAAATCCCAGGATTATTGTTCTTGCGCCTGTGTTCGTCTGACTTTAACACTGAAGTGCTGTGTATGATCCTACTGAGTCTTTGGGAAGGCTGAGTCTAAACATCCTGTGATGGGGAGTCTGCACTTCTAATCGCCTCCACCCTCCACGTGCTCCTCACAGCGCATTGTCACGAATATCAATATTTAGCCAAAGGATTCTGTCCGGGCTCAAAATATTCAGATTGATCCTGATAAGACTTCAACATAATGAAGAATGATGCACGTCTCTGGACAGAAGCATTTCCTGCATCACAAACTGCAAACAAAGCCATGTCTGGAACTTTCCACTAAGGTTCATTAATAGCACCGTCTTTTTTGGGTTTCATCCATTTATCCTGCAACACTTTATCTGTGTTATTTTAGACTCTCTTCCCACTTCCTGGTGCTATCTCTACCTACACACACTGTCACGACAGCCTGTCGAGTTCCACGGTGCAGCACTTTTGCTCTGCGGTCTGTTGTGCATTTCTGTCAACATGCTTTGCCCAGGGCTGCATTGCAATTCACTGATTATAAAGGAATGAGACTTTTCCTCGTTCCAGAAATATGACTCAGGGAATTCTTATAATTACAGGCTTTAACGAGTCCATTTATGTCAGTGTGAAGAGCGCTTATGTGTAGTATTTCAGTTTTTAAGCTAGTGTACTGGGTATAAGATGTAAATGTTCATTGATACGTGGCATTGAAGTATCCAAGCTAACCTTCAACTTGCAAGTGCAAGTTTCGTGTTCACAAGATAAGAGGAACTGTTTTTTTTTTTTTTTTTACATTGAAAACCGCCAGGCTTCCTGTCACTCTTGGCTCCATTTTGTTGAAGGTGAAGCAGTTAGTCTGAAAGATGCACCAAGAAAATTGAATTGTGCCATTCACACTCAACACTTCCGCTTTCAGCCCTACACTTCATGTTCAAAACAAGACAGTGGCACATTTAAATATATTACACAGATATCTGCACTTCCTATCACTTATTTACATAACCCTATATATGAATTTCAAATACATTTTAAGATTTCAGAATAAATTGGTTGATTTACCGTTATAGCATTTATATTTCTGCATTCAAATAGAGATTATTATTTTATTACCGGCTTGTTTCTTTATACTTCAGCCCTGTTTAGAGAGGACTAGTTTTCCGAAATATTTTCAATTTACGCCCAGTACTTTATTATTTTAATCCTCTAGGAAATTAGCAAGTTTTTCCCATGTAGCTTTATATATATATATATATATATATATATAAATCTGTTTGGTAGGTGATGAGCTGTCAGCACATTTAATGAATAATATCTCACTGAATACCGAATTGATTTTCACACAGGTTTTTTTTTTTTTGCTGCAAAGGTCATGCATGTAGCTATGATCCAGGACACATGGTATATTTTATAAATACAAACATTAGTCAGGTAATATTAAATCTTAAATCTTACTTGTGAAAAGTAATTCCCGAGCGTTAGTCCGCCGATTTGAGCAGGAATATGCTGCACAGTGCTCTGGCATCTACTGCTGCTATGCAACACAACGTGAATGCGACCGGTTCAAGATGGTGGCCAGATTTCTCAGTGCCCAGCGGCCAATAGGGCATCTTGTCTCCATATGATATCTATGGGCCTCATGAGGAAAACAGCTTATTAATCATAACTTGAGATGTTTTTTGAAAATGTAAACATTTTCTTGGAAAGTCTGCATAAAGATATAAAAACAAGTGTGTGTGTGTGTCCAGGTGCGAGGCAGTGCCAGTCAGACGCGTGATGCTCTGCAGCGGCATTTCCAAGAGCTGCAGGTGGCAGTGAGTCGACTGCTGACCGAGAGACTGAACGCTCTGTTGCAGGAAGTCGACAACATCGAGCTGGACAGTGTCAGTCCCTTGGATGACTGTCAGAAGCTCATTGAGAGTGGAGTCAGCACAGCTGATGAGCTGCTCCGAGAGGGTGAGTCTGTCAGATAAGTGCAAGAGGAGGCTGGCCGCTCATAGTTCGGGCTACAGTGATTCTTCAACTACAGTCACACTAATCTGATTTCATGGGATTTCAAAGTATGTGTAGAACCTCATTAAGTATTTATTAGAACTGAAAATTTGATTTAGTCTGATGCCACGGGAGGATACCTCATGTTTGAGCCGTCAGTTTCTTTTAGAGTTCTGTCATATGCCAGCTTGTAGGTCTATGTCAACGGTATGAAATGAAATCAGGCCAGATGTTTGCTTAAGTAGTTGAAGAATAGCAATTATGTGGTAGAATCTGATCAAACTGTGAAAAGAGTTGGCTATTCAAGGGCGAAAATGGTGCTTAGTTTAGTTTATTTTAATTAATTAAAAACATTTTTTTTTGTAAAGATTTGTTTAAAAACATTGATATAATAATTTAAATAAATATTTTTTGCTCTTATTTATTTTTATTTAAATAAATTGCCTTTAAAATATATATATTTTAGTTGTAGGGTCATTGAAAGTATAAGCAGATAAAGTACAAATTTGAACCTACTGGCTCAAATGGACCAGCAGAAAACGAATTCTTATTGTTGAGCCCTGCCATTTGGATAATTGCTAGCTATCAAAATGTTAGCTTATTTAAGGGTTTATTTTGATTTTGCAATTGCTATAATGTCCTCTAGAGCTCATTTGATTATACTTGCTAGAGTTTCCCTGACGTTCAGTAATGAGTGTAATAATACAGCTATCCTTACAGGGGAGGCTGCCATCCGCTGTGGTGTAAATGAGAAGGAGGACAAGCTGGGCAGCTTCACTAAGAAAGCTCTGCAGATCCAGTTAGACAGGTGAGGAGCACTGGGCCAGTGAAAGAAGCATACCGTAGCTTTGATATTTCACTGTCACACTGAATACATGGAGACTCTTGAGAACACAAAACAAAGCCACCTATTTCTGAAGTTCAGAAGACAATATTCCCGTAATTCCATTACTGCGGCACTCATTGAAAAGCTAACCTTTACTAATGCCTTGTTTCATGACTCATCTGTGTTGCGACACATCTTCTCAAAGTTTAATGGAGAGGTGGCAGCCGTACTCACATTGTTGCGCTGAATCACCCATGCATCTACCTCAGATGCCATTTAAATAACATCATAATTTTCGTGTTTTAGAATACACGCTTTTGAATAATTTATATATACCCTCCTCATGTGAACGGGACTTAATTTGCCGGCTTAAAAACATTACTCACCAATCCTACATGAGTAACCGTTGCTCTCCACCTTTTTGTTGGCTAGGCTCTTGTAAGTCTAAGGAGGGTCTGTGTTTCTGGATAGTTAGGTTTAGTTTTTATGGAATGATCTAAAAGAAATCTGATAAGACAAAAAAAAAAACGTTTCCATTGCAGTTTTGCGCAATATTCCTTTTTCGAATTGCCTGAAAAACCTCCTCATGAAAGCGTAAAAACTTTTTTTTCCGATAAATGGGAGTTTTTGCAAAATTGACGTGTTTCCATTGAGCGTATTTTCATTTCAATTTGCGCAATTTGAAGGGTACTGGAAACGCGGCTAATGTTGCTGCATAACTGTGCGCCATTAAAAATATACGATCGTCACATTGTTTTGCGCTACTTTAATATAGACCTTATGTAGCCCCTCCCCTTTTCAGCGTTTTGCTCGTTGTCTTTTGACTTCCGGTCTGTATTTTCACAGCGATCTTGCATAGGTATGAATGAACTGCTCGTAAAAACTTTCCCGGTCGACATTTGTGAAGACTTCTGCTTTACAATGCTTATGATAAACATTACAATGCTCATGATAACTTTTGTTAACTCTACAAAAAGTAAATCCACTTCACCAGCTAATTACTCATGGACAGCGATGCCATAGAAATATACAGAGCGACCGCGAAAATGGAAGTTCAAAGACAATATTCTAAAGATGACGGCGCCCACGTTTCTCTGGTGCATAAGGATCAACAGCAAGCCGTGATTTAAACATGGGATATTTCTTTAACCCTTAAGGAATATTTTCCAAATATTTATATTGAATCATATAAAGTATCTGTTCTGTAAATACATTTGTCCTCAGTCTGCCCGAGGTACCTGTGCTGGTGGACGTGCCGTGTCTGTCTGCGCAGCTGGACGACTCTCTGCTGCACATGTTCCGTTCGCACGTGGCTCGGCACGGCAGCGTGGCGTCTCATCCGCCCGTCCAGATTGAGGAGCTGGTGGAGAGACCAGGCGGTGTTCTGGTGCGCTGGTGTAAGGTGGGTCTGGCCTCCCAAGCGCATGGCCATCAGACATTTTAACCCCATGTGAGCCTCTTGGTGATGCCTGTTCTTTTTGCACGTAGGTGGACGATGACTTTACCCCTCAGGACTACCGGTTGCAGTACCGTCGCGGTAACTCTTCTCAGTATGAGGACGCGTACATCGGGAAAGACAATGAGTTCCTGGTGCTCCACCTTGACCCGCACATTGACCACCTGTTCCGCGTGTGCGCCAGAGGAGAGGGCCGAACCGAATGGAGCCCGTGGAGCATCCCGCAGACCGGATACACCACACTCGCACCCCACGGTAGAAACTAGAAAATCTAGCAATACAAACTCTCTCTAACATTAGCCATAGTTCATCTCTTATCATTTACTCACCCTCATGCCATCTCGATGTACAGCTTTTTGTCTTCAGATAAACACAAATAACATTTTTAGTCCATATAATGCCATTAAATGTATTACTTTCAACTCAGTGGATGAATCAATCTGTCTTCTGAAGTGAAACAATAGGTGTATGTGAGAAAAATACTAACATATTTTTAACTGTAAATCATTGGTTCCGGTCTACTGTCATACAAGTGTTCATGACTATGGGACGTGACGTGGCGGTCCTCTGTGCTTCCGCTTTGCTTATTGTTGCTTATTGTTTGCTTATCAATGGCTTATTGTTAAACATATATATATATAGTCATATATATCGGGGATGGCATGAGGATGATAAATGATTCGAGAATAGAAAAATTTGGATAAACTATACCTTAAAGGGTTCATGAACTGGCTTTTTAAATTGTATTATATTGTTGTCTGAGGTCAACTGAGGTCACGTTCGCTTGGTTTTTACATTCAAAAACATCAAAATGAATAAGTTATAGGCTATTTTGTAACCTAGTTTTGAGCGTAGCTCAAAAACGCTCGGTTTTTATGGGTGTCTCACACTGAAGACTTGGAAGTAAATGCCCACTGCATTGAGTGGATAACATATATATATATAGCCCCTTTTCCACCAACGCATTTTGAGAGCCGGTTCGTAGCCGGTGCCTGCGCGCGAACCAGTTCTTTGTGTTTCGACAGCCAAAGAACCGGTTCGCGGCCGCGAGAACTGGTTCCAAAGCGGCACCAACTCTTTGCTGGACTAGAACCGTTCTTTTAGCACGTCATGTTTACGTCGGGGGCTGGGGCGGCTTCAGATGTGTTCTAAACATATTTTCTGACCATCGCAAAGCCATGAGAAACTGCAGAAACACGCAAGCGTTTTATTAATTAATTTATTTATTTAAACATAAGCAAAGAAGAAAACAGTCGCGATTGAACAAATAAATGAAAAGAAAAAAGACACAAGACATGGGTACATAACTTATCAGAAAAGATTACATATCAAACGAAAAGATTAAAAGACTTACATATTTCAATTGTTTTTAAAGTTTTCTCGGTACACGAGTTAGAGATAATCCCAAAGCAAGGTACTTGCAAGCGACGTAAACAGTGACGTAACGACGTCGTTCCCTGGGCGCTCTAGTCAGTGGAAAAGCAAACAGGTTCTGAACGGGTTCGCAAGTTGAACCAGCTCCGAACTAACTTTGAACCAGCACCAGTTCCGAACCAGTTCTTTTTTCGGTGGAAAAGGGGTATTTGAGAGCCGGTTCGGAGCCGGTGCCTGCGCGCGAACCAGTTCCTTGTGTTTCGACAGCCAAAGAACCGGTTCGCGGCCGCGAGAACTGGTTCCAAAGCGGCACCAACTCTTTGCTGGACTAGAACCGTTCTTTTAGCACGTCATGTTTACGTCGGGGGCTGGGGCGGCTTCAGATGTGTTCTAAACATATTTTCTGACCATCGCAAAGCCATGAGAAACTGCAGAAACACGCAAGCGTTTTTATTTATTTATTTTTTTAAAACATAAGCAAAGACGAAAACAGTCGCGATTGAACAAATAAATGGAAAGAAAAAAAGACACAAGACAGGGGTACATAACTTATCAGAAAAGATTACATATCAAACGAAAAGATTAAAAGACTTACATATTTCAATTGTTTTTAAAGTTTTCTTGGTACACGAGTTACAGATAATCCCAAAGCAATGTAGCCTACTTGCAAGCGACGTAAACAGTGACGTAACGACGTCGTTCCCTGGGCGCTCTAGTCAGTGGAAAAGCAAACAGGTTCTGAACGGGTTCGCAAGTTGAACCAGCTCCGAACCAACTTTGAACCAGCACCAGTTCCGAACCAGTTCTTTTTTCGGTGGAAAAGGGGTATATGTGGTTTTGCATATAATCAGTTCTGTTTTATCCTCTTAGACGTCATAGTTCCCCACTTTGAAAAACGAAACGTCTCATCAGGCTTTTCATCAGAGAAACACATATTTCTCTGTAAATTGTTCATAAAACACCTCCAAACGAACGTGTTTCATGAATATTGTTTCATTGTGTGTTTCCAGAATGGCTTCCTGGCGTGGATGGCTACATTTTGAGCAGTAGGAAGAACATCGCCATGCGCAGTGACTCATCAGCTGGTCATGGAGGCGTGCTGTACTCCAACTCTTCCACATACTTCTGTGGCCAGACCCTCACCTTCAAGTACATCAGCATTACACTCTCATAGCAGATAAACTGTGGGACATTTGAAAGTGGGACACTATAAATAGGTTAAGATTATATTACTCGTATACCAATTAATTATTCAAACCGGCGAAAAGATGCAGAATCATCGTAAATGACATTTTTACAGGAACAAATATCAGCAAGCCTATCAAATATCTCAGTCACTGTGTGTCTGATTTCTGTCTTTGCTCTTTGTTTGTTTGCAGGATCACAGCTGCTGGACAGACAGATAAGCGTGACAGTTTGGGGGTGTGTGCGGACAGCAGATCTGACACAGGCTCACTGCAGAGGGATCAGGCTGTCTGCATCTCCACTAACGGTATGAGCAGGAAAATATAGTTAAATACCTTTTGAAGATATACAGTTATTATTGCGGTTAGATTTTTTTTCGTTTGTCTCTTCTGCTCACAACAGGTGCATTTATTTGATCAAAAACAGTAAAAACTGTAATATTATGAAATATTACTACAGTTTAAAACAACTGTTGTTTATTTGAATATATTTTGAAGTGTAATTTATTCCTGTGATGTCAAAGCTGTATTTTCAGCATCATTACTCAAGTCTTCAGTGTCACATGTTCCTTCCGAAATCATTCTAATATGATGATTTGCTGCTCAAGAAACATTTATTATCTATCTATAAATTACAGGAACATCTGTCTGTCTGTGTCTGTCAGTTAATCTCTTATCTCTCAAGCCGTTAGTCCGATGGATCTCAAACTTGACAAGTGCCTTGCTACGGGCACGAGTAAGTGCAGTGCCGAGTTTGACGTTGTTTGGATTAGAAATGCAAAAGATATCGCTAAATATATTGCTAAAAGAAGCACACATTGGCTTTCACCGCTCTAGCCGCTGACCACTCCCCCTCTCACACTGCAAACTGAGTGAGCACAGTGCAGGACCAGAGACAGGGGGACAAAGAAAGCAGATTTGCTCCCTGAATCGTCACGCTTATTCATTTGAGCACTCAAACACACCAAAACCAACAATTGCTAAAAACACACGGGCAATATTAGCGCAGGACCAGAGACAGAGGGACGAAGAAAGCAGATTTACTCCCTGCTGAATCGTCGAGCTTATTCATTTGAGCACTCAAACACACCAAACCAACAATTGCTAAAAACACACAGGCACAATTTTGCTCTGGCATTTTGCAGTATCTATCTATAAATTACAGGAACGTCTGTCTGTGTGTGTGTTTCTGTTTATATTACATTGTGTGGACCAAATGTCCCCACAAGTATAGCAAAACCTGAAAATCACCTACATTGTTTGTCCAGCCAGCGGAAAACAGTGTATAAATCATACTAAGTAATGTTTTTTTTTTTGAAGATGTAAAAATACAGAATGTTTCCTGTGAGGGGTAGGTTTAGGGATAGGGGCAGGGTAAGGGGATAGAATATACCGTTTCTACAGTATAAAAACCATTACGCCTATGGAGAGTCCCCACAAAGATGTGTGTCCCTGTTTGTGTGTGTGTTAGTCTGATGGATTTCAGACTTGACGGATGTCTTGCTACGGGTGCAGTGCCGAGTTTGACGTTGTTTGGATTAGCTACGCACAAATAAAAATGTCACTGAACTTTTACCGTGTAATTGTAACAATGAGCACTCAAACACACCAAACCAACAATTACTAAAAACACACAAAAATTGATTTTGCACGGGCACTTTAGACTAGTTATTATCAATGTTGAAAACCGTTGTGCTGCTTAAAGGGATACTCCACTTTTTTGGAAATAAGCTCATTTTACCACTCCCCCAGAGTTAAACAGTTGAGTTTTACCATTTTCAAATCCATTCAGCCGATTTTCTGATATTTAGATGAATATCAGTAACCAGACAGTTTCTGGTCTCATTGACTTCCATTGCAGGAAAAAAAATATACTATGGGAGTCAATGAGACCAGAAACTGTTTAGTGACAGATATTCTTCTAAAGATCAAAAATTCGGCTGAATACATTCGAAAACGGTAAAACCCAACTGTTTAACTCTGGGGAAGTGGTAAAATGACCCTATTTCCAAAAAAAAGGAGTATCCCTTTCATATCTTTGTGGAAATGTTGCTACATTTTCTCAGGATACTTAAATCCACATTCATGTAAATAGTAACAATGTGATAGATGCTTTAAATCTAGCAATAATCAAGGTTGAACACACTGTTTTAACTAAACTGAACAGGTAAGTATTAATAATTATTGCTAAAACGATTAAATAAACACAAAACGATGCCTTCTGGGACTCAAATGTTTTGTCCAAGTCAGTTTTGAACTGATGCATTGAAAATGATAGTCACTTAAGTTTATTTAAATTAGCTCAAAATAATGCCATTTTTGCTGTTGAAAGTCAAATCCGAAAAAGTGAAGGTGTTTTTATTTCCACTCACCGACTGCAGGCTTAAGTTGATGCAAACATTGGAGTGAAGTCACCATGTGCTTTCCCTTTTCCAGGTGCTGTGTTTGTGAATGGAAAGGAGATGACCAACCAGCTGCCAGCCATCACTGTTGGCTCATCTGTGACCTTTGACATGGAAATGGTTAACCTCTTTCCTGTGAGCAACAACAACAACCCTAGCGATGGTGGAAACTTCAAGCTGAGGGTGACGATTGGCTCAGGGAACAGAGAAGTGGTGTTTGATTGGCTGCTGGATCAGGTGGTGGACAGCCTTTTCTTTGGCTGCTCCTTCACACACCCTGGATGGAAAGTGCTGGTGTTTTGATTGTCGCATGATGAAATATCCAGTCTGCTGGAATTCAAGACCTCAAGTTCCTTTAATTTGATCAACCTTTCCAAGTGCTTAGTGTCACATTTTGCTCTTTTTTCTTATTATTATTATTGTCCTTAACAGATATCACTGCAGAATAACATTAAACTTACAGTTTTGAGGTATGATGCCAACCACTACTCTTTGACCTCATTGCAGGTGGACAGGTGTTGAGTTATTTGCGTAACAGAACATGTTTGCAAAAGTTTTTTTGTTAAGTTGCAAAGCATGTTGGTCTGGTTTACCACAGAAAAAAAGTGAAGCATTCAGAGATCAAAGGCACTCAAAACTGCTCAGAAAACGTGCAAAATAAAAGACCTACAAAGTTAAATATTTAATGCTCTGACAATCTTTCTGCAAGTCAGAAGTGGAGAATGCATCTGTGGAAGAGTTGTTGCCTGTTTAAACATAGCTGGATGTTGGTTTATGTAGGACACAGTAACATTTAGAGATGGCGTACCTAACAACTAGTATTTTAGTCTTGTTTGCCTGGTACTCAGTATTCACATTTAGAAAGTACTGTTGTTAAAACCACAGGGTAGACTGCTTCATCAGTAGATACCAATGCAATTTTTCCACAGAAATGTGATCGTTCGCACTAAACTTAAGTGTTGTGCCATTTTATGATGAACTGTTTTTTTTTTTTTTTTAGGTTCTCATTTTTAATACATACGTCTTGCTGTACCATTTCGTGTTTTCATTAGCTGGCTTACCTTTCGTTAACTGTTATTGATGCATTTGTTATAGAGAAAAAAAGCGTATTTCACACAACGAAAATGTGGGGCCAAACACCCAATTCACTTGCTCCTGAGGTAGAAGAACATCATTTCCAAGGTACTATGTAATTGCTCACTGCAGAAGGGAACATTTGTAACCCAATGAGGATACACCCATGAAATATCTGATACTATATTTATAAAACTGTGACTATTTCATGTATATTTACCTCATTTTGCCTGTGCCTTCTCAGTACAGATCTAACATTTGCAAATGTTTACTAAAATAAAACCAACAAATGAAAGAATGTGTGAACATGACTTGTGAGGAATCGATTGTAAAACAACAACAAAAAATCTTTATTTTAAATAAAGAACCTGAAGCACTCGTTTCAGCATAATTCAGAAACTCAAGCAGGTTTCATAATGTTCCTATCATAGTCTTGATATAAATATCTTTTTTGACATTAATTCATCAGTAATCCACATCTTGTGTAATTTGTGCTGTATTGACTGTTACGCACTCAATTACATAACTGCCAAATATTCAGCTTAATATCTCAAATATTGACCAAAAACATTTTTTTTTAAACCAGTGCAGTTTTAGCTAAATAAAACAGTGTTTTACAAACAGATCCCTTCCCTTTAAAACAGATGCATACAACAAATAAACAAGACTGAACACTATGATAACTTGCATTTCTGAGTTGAAACAAACTAGACGAACATTGTAGCCATTTCACTTTGGTCTAAAATAATCTTTCTTGAATGCGGTCACGTTCAGCAAAGCCATGCCACTAAATGTATGTACATATTACGACAGTTTTCAGCAGAAACACCTGAAAATAAAACAAAGGGGCACCATGAAGATCGACTGGAACCAAAGTAAACTGATAGATACAGCAGAGCAGACGCATCGTGAGAAAACTAACATATAATATTAATAGAACTGGACACAGCGTTGTGTGCAGTAAAACGTCACTGAAATTCAAACACGATTAAAAGAAACTGTTCACACCAAAAATTCAAACCCTGCTTAGAGTCCATGTTTCCATGGATAAGGCAAGTGTAAACATTTCTGCCAGGCGGATGCCCACTGTATTTTTAGTACCCTGTACCTGTATGTCTCTGTGTTGCAAGGTCAGTGGAATAAAGACTTTGAAAAACGTGACAAACTTAACAAAAATAGCAGTGTGTCACTGATGGTTATTCTCCAAGCCGAGACTCCCAAAGAAAAGTCATTTGAAGTCTTCAAGTGTGGTGAAAAACGATTGTGATACTTTCACTTTAGCCACCACGGAGAGATCAACAAAACTTTGGTCCGGAAAAATTCCCAAGGAAAAAAAAAAAAAAAAAGTTAGGGGTGGCACAAACCGAAATGTTGAACTAACAACAACAACAAAAAAACACTATACACCAGCAAAACCAATGTTCAAGTTTTCAGAAGGGGTTAATCAACCCCTGTGAAAAATACGCAATAAAAGCGAGTTTGAAGGAGCCATCCATCAATATTCAAAATATATTAAAAAATTATTTTCATAGTCCTTTTAAAAACAGGCACCTAAAACAAGTGCTAAAAACTTGCTAGAGCTACGTTGTTATGTGAGCGGAGAAAAACAAAAACAAATGACTGATAGTTGTAATAGCATTTTCAAGTATTTTGAATCTAGAGTTGCTTTGACAGGTCAAATCCCCACACAACCTGTTCCTAACTAGACATCATCTTTAACCCTGCGAGTGCAGAAAGTGGTGGTTCTCACATCCAGGGGGGGCGTTTGACACCCACTGACACTTAATCCAATCCAGAGTGAGGAGGTGGTGGTTTCAGTGATTCTGAGTTTTGACTAAATTTGATACGCTGACTTCGCCATCAGCAGTGTCTTGCGTTTTGGATTGCTCCTGGCTATCTTTGTGCGGTTGCAGATCTCTCAGGTGAGCCATGGCCTTGTCTATAGTCACTGTATTCACTAAGCCAAAGTCGTGCATGCTGACCAGATGGAGCAGAGTGTTCTGGCACAGATTCTTCTCGACGATGGTGGTGCCGTGCTCCTCCACAAATAACACGCAGGCGTGATTCATTTGGTTGTCAGCTATGAATCTGCACAGAATGAAATATGAAGCAGAAATGTGATCAACCTCTGAGAGATAAGCTCACATATGTGCAAGGTGATACAGGAAAGGTATCCAGGCCACAGTGATATACAGAATGTGGATTGTGTTTAATGGAAGAGGTTAAAAAAAAAAACAGGACCGTGTGAAAGAAGTGAAATTTACATACCCATGTTTCATTACATGCAGGTTCCACAGTTTCATGACCTCTTTCTCTCCCTCATTGACATCTGTGAACTCCTCGATTTGCTGAGGGGTGATAAAGAAACAAAATAGGTGCTTGAAATCCATAGTCACTCAACAACGCAACTTTGTGGCTCAATTTGACCCTTCCTTTTCAGACCAACGCTGATTTAGTGCAAATTTACATCAGATCCTTTCTAACATCATTCTCAGGTGTAATAGAATGTAATACAATTCCTAATACAATGTAATACAATTCCGACGTCTCACACACACACAATGAGTCACAAACAGAAACAGCACGCCATCTGTCCTCTTCAATGGTAACATTGAACCAAAGGGTCTTTAAGATAATATGACTACTTCCTCACCATAGCAGTCTTCTCCCTGAGCCACTCCGGGTCCCTCTCGTCCTCACTGTCCACTTCCATTTCCTGTGGTCTAAGTGGTACGCAGCTGTCGCTGTGGAAGTACAGGCGGTTGTGGCCGCTGATGCAGGTCCGCGGCTGCTCCTGTTCTCCATCCTCGGGCTCCAGGAACTCAGAAAGGCTGGGCTTTGAGCGCTTGGGCCTGTGGAGACCACAACACTGTGTTTAACATCAGATTCAAAGAACTGAATACAAGGTCGGTAGCAGTGCATTTAACACAGGCCTCCGTGTTAACGCTTGTCATTTACTTTGAATGGGTGACATAAGGCTTTGCCGAACTGAATTGTTGGATCCATTCCGTCATAGGCATTGCTTGTGGCAGAATTTGAAACATTTTCAAGTTTTCAAGCACCAGCGCAGGAGTTAGCCAATCAGATCGGCTGTGCAATTGCGTTCATGCAACACAGAAAAAGTAAAAGTGATTGGCTGTTGTCACTATGATGGTCACGTCAGCATCAAGTGTGAATGCAGTGTAAAAGGCCTGGGCAAATAATAAGCAACACCATTCCATGAGCAGCAAATAATCATATTAGAATGATTTCTGAAAGATCATGTGACACTATAGACTCCAGAGATTTAAATAAAATAATCTAAATTGTAATATTTCACAATATTACTGTTTTTGGCTCGAATAAACGCAGCCCTGGTTAGCATAAGAGACTTTTTTTTGTACATGAAAAACTCTTTCACCAACCGGTTGAACGTGTTGAGCAGTCAGGGACAGGGTAGATACTAAAATTCAAATGACCCACCACAAAAAGTGTGCATATATTCACCAATTTACAACTCAAGCATTATAAAACAAAGCAGCTGTTTCAGCACTGCAATGCCAGACGCATCATTAATTTCTTATGAACGATCTGTTTTGCTTTCAAATAATTTAACTGACTGGTTAATGGGGAAATGAATGACCAATTAATATCCAACGCACTTTTGATTCAATTTTAACTATGTTGCGATATATATACCGCAACCACAATAGAAATGAACGATGAAACCTTTCGCTAAGGCCACGTAGCAGCTAAAGCATTTTTGAATTTGGATACACATACTTTCAGTCTCATTTTCAAACCACACAGACCTGCAGACAAGGAAGTGTGTAACCGGAGTCCTCTTCACTGGGCCGTTACGGCTGAAGGCAAAGCCAGGCTGGCAGTGGATGTCCTGAGGGTTGCCCACGTAAGAGCCGTCATAGCATTCATTTATTGACACATCGATCCTGGCTCCTTTAGGATGAGGCTGGGGGAGAAACACCCTTACATCAGTATTCTACCAAATAAGGACTATATGCAAAGGTTAGATATGCGATTTAACCCGGTCCAACTACAAATAGTGCATTTATAAATATAAAAAAACACTGAGGCCTTTCTGGTGATGTCTCTCACCACATAGTTGAAGATGAAGCGGCTGTGCGAGAGCTTGAGGTGCTTGAGGAGGCTGTAGAGTTTACGGCAGTTCAACGTGCACCACGGACAGTGCAGGTCATCTCTGGCCTCCGTCTGCTGCCGTGTGTTATTGTTGTAGAGGAACTAGAAAACAAGAGGATGGATACAACACACCATGAGCACACAGTGGCCCATGGACAGAGCGAAATGTCACAGCAGGACTTATGAATTCCAGCGCGCTCATGCTGATATCATACAGCACAGAAATCTAAAGTGGAAAGACAGAGAATCAAGGAAACACCCTGAACTTTGACAGTCAATTTAAAGGCCTGGGATCACAGATGACTGTGCTGTATTGTGTGTACTGCCTGCTATGAAAGTTTAGTTGGTGTCCTCAGGTAAATTTACAGATATTACTCACCTGATAATAAACACGTAGTTTCTGACAAGGTTCAACATGAGTTTGTTCTCTTCTTACAGGTAGATCAGTGCCAACTGAATCATTCACAGCTGCAAACAGTCAAAAGCCATTGTTATAACTAGAATCTTTTTAAAGGAGTAGTTCACTTTAAAAAAAAATAAAATAAAAAAACGTATGCTGATAATTTACTCACGCCCATGTCATGCGCGTTTGTGACTCTCCTATTCGAACTCGTTCATCAAAACGAACGAATCTTTTCCCGAGTCAACTCGTTCGTTGAATAAACCAAATGACACGAAAAAAGATTCGTTTATTTTGATGAAAGAGTTCGAACAGGAAAGTCACGAACGCGCATCACAGAACAGAGCAAGGCGACCATTTGAGCTTATAAAACAAACTTTTTTTTAAACGAGTGATCGTTTTGCTTGAAAAGACTCTTATTCATCATCTGGAATCGTTTAAAGCCCTTTGAACAGTTAGCAGTTTGCACAGAAACTGGCTTTTGGACCTTGACCCATTTGGTCCCCAATGAAGTCCATTATATGGAGAAAATCCTAGAATGTTTTCATCAAAAACCTTCATTTCTTTTTGACTGAAGAAAGACATGGACATCTTGGATGACATGGGGGTGAGTAAATTATCAGCAAAAGTTTTTTTAAAAGTGAACTACTCCTTTAAGTATTGCACACAAATCAATATGCTTTAAAGGCCAAAATGTTATTGAACTTTACTTGTAAACACTAAAGTAAGGCACTTTTATTTATAAAGCACTAACCAGTGCTTGTGATCTTACCTACTGCTTGTGGCGGCTTTACATTACTAGGCTTGCTGCTGTCTACTGTGCTGGATTCAGAATTGCGTGTAGCAAGCGGTTTGGCCACCGGTGCCGTTCCTCTGTCAGCAGTGTCATTGGTCCATCGCAAAGTGAACTGCAGTGTGGGTCCCTGAGAAAAGGTCTCGAAGGGTGGAAGCCGCTGAAACACGGAGTAAAGATCCCAAATGAATGACCAAAAACTACTTGATGTACAAAATGTCAATCAGCCAACATGCAGACTGATAAAACACACCGCCTGAAACTGACCTTCCCATCTCGGATGGTTTCCCACGTTGCCCTTTTCTTCCCTACAGGACTCTCCTCCATCTCTTGCATGGAGACTTCATACTCGCCATCCAAAAGCTGGAGGTGTCTTTTGAAGGAATGCAAAAATAAAGTCTTAAACCAGACATGCAAAACACAAAGCAACTAAATACGAAAAAGAATAAGCAATTTAAAGGAGTGTTAAATAAAGAACGTTTACCTATTTTTATCAAAAACTGTCATTTGAGCCACAAAGGTAGTTTCTCCATCATCCTGATGAGAGCAGTATCTCTTCTTCCTGTTAGACATCTCTTCAATAACATCTGAGAAGATAACAACTTTTTTGTGAACAGGCCTCATCAAAACATATTTTGAGGTGGAATATTGTTAAGTCTCAAAAGCTGAAGCTCATACTGGAGTCTCGGGTGGTCATGCCGCTGAGCTCTCTCCCACCTGGACGTGACACTCTGAACAGAAGGGAGTAGGACTTCACCATGTGGCTGTTACTGGGTTCAAACTCATGGCTGGGCACTACCAGAGTGGGAAAACCTCCCACCTTGGTCTGACTGATGTCGGGGTTCAGAGGCACCTGCTTTTTACCTGTAGGGACTTGCTTCACTGGGCAACTTACATCCTAAAACAGAGAGGAGTTCAAAATATCTGTTAGCTTAGCAGCCATATGTTTATGTATATGTATGTCTGCTTGCTGCAGCGACAAAGGCAAATGTTGCATGAACTTTTATGAGATGCAAACAAAATAAACCTAGAATATAAATAACAGCCTTAATACGAAGATATTTGTGAAATTTAGGACATAAATTATAAGCAACTGAATAAATATAAATATATATATATATATATATATACAGCAAACTGAAACACTTATATATTAGTGCAAACAATCAGTCCAACGGACACTGAATGAAAACTATCAAAATAATAAATATACATTCGTCTATATAAAAACAACTAAATTAAATAGCAGCAAACTAGAAATTGGTAGATGGTAGCATGGTAGATTCAATTGAAATCTGCATGGGGAAATCTTTCCCCCTCACTTGAAATTTCTATTATACTGACTGAATTTCTCCCACAAAAAAATGTGAGACCAAAAATCTTGATGACAATTTACACTATGCTGATTTTTGTGTAAATCAAACACACTCAACAAAGGACTCAAAACTGTGCTTGTAAAGTCATGTCATTTGGTCTTTAATTATGTGGCAATGGCAAAGATAAAAACCAGATTAAAAATTAACCTTTACTAGTACCACCGTCATGTACACATACAGTATCAAGACAAGGACATGTTTTTTTTTCATTGAGGAAGCTTATTTTTGTTGGTGTGCAAGGCCACTGCAAGTTATTTTTTTACTTCTCTATGACACAAAGGTTTACCTTTCTCTTCTTGTGGCAGACCTTGACGAGTAGCACTTCTACAGACACTGAGTTTTCTTCATTCTCTGAGTTCTGCAATGGCTTCTCTGATACATTGAACAAATCAAAATTAATCAATGGATATTATTTGTACATGCTGGTAAGAGCATACAAACAAATTGAAACCTAAATGTTGGCTTACCAGTTTTATGGAAGAATCCAGTGAAAGTGAGCTGCAGGTTTGAAGCCATACTACAAGACAAAAGACTGGAGTTAAAACCTCAGCATGCATTTGACCCATTCAATCAAGTTCAGAAAACAAGCTATATAATTCTGGAATAAAAGGACATCTTACTGGTGCGATTCCTGTTCCACTTTTGACTTCTCTAGCAGATCGTTCACTCTAAAGCACTTTCTGAAACAATGGACGCCATCAAACATTGTTATTTTATCAGTTGAGATGCAAAGCCCTCCTTCAACTACAACTAAAGAAGATCACTCGGTTGCAGTGTATCTGTCAACAAATTGTCTCACTGTGAGGCCTACAAAAGGAAATGGAAGGTGTGGCTTTGACAAACAAAGAGATTAACTTGCATGAAGTTTGTTTAATATACAGCAATCATTTTACCTTTTTGAATTTGTTCTCGAGTTTCTGTGAGCCATATATGTAAGAGATCTGTGCAGGAAGATTGGCTGATGGAAAAGGAAAAAATGCAGATGCAACCAGTTAATCTATTGTTATGGCAGCCATGCACACTTCAAGTTTATATCCAAAGGAGAACAGCATGTCATTTCTTCATTATTATGCTCTACTTACTGCTATGAGATTCCTCGTGCGAAGAAATCTATATATTTGAGTTGGTTCTGTGAACAGAAATGCAGAGAATAACGTACATTGATGTTGCAAAATTAGATGCCAGGTAAATAATCTGCTATTTTTAAATCATACTAAGCATATCGAGCCAGCATCTATGAAAAAATTAACCCCATTATTTCACAATGACTCTCATTAATCAAGATGGCAGTTTGACAAGACTTGTCTTAGCTCGTGAAGAGAAACTTCTGGTTTTCAAGGGTTTTGTGTTGTTTGTGACTGCTTATTTCTTCCCTTGCTCTTCTATGACCATAAGTATAAGTCCCCAATGCCATATCCAAATAATAAAACACATAAATCAGCATAAAGCACGTGTCATCTCTTGATGCACGTGTCTAATTTTCATATAGGATGTGGCCTAAACAACTATTATGCGTTTAAAATTACTCTATTGTGACACACAAAAAAACATGACTTCAGCTGATAACACATTAAAATTCATATTAAAGAAATTTCACTACACAGTAATATTGGTTAGTATTGTAAGTATTATTATTGTTTAGCCATCAAGCTAGGAGTGTGTGACAAAACAATTTGATATGCTGTTAAGTGTGCTAGAAAAAAAAACAGCAGTTTATGGTGTTTACAAAGTGAAGATGGTGAAAAAAAGTTCGATTTACGAGCAAACCGGAGCAACTTACTCTCGAAAGCCTGCAGGAAGAGTTCTTGGTCGGCTTGGATCTGCTCCATCTTGGGTCGCTTCACTGAAGGCATCACAACTCCGGACGATACGTGCGCTCCTCCATTTGCAGATTTACTCGTGCTGTTAGGATAAAACCCATTTCCACCAGAGCCGTGCTTTTGTGGGGCCATCCTAGAATTGTGTTCGCGGTCGAATGAGATGTTTGAAACGGAAGCCCGGTGGATTCAGCCGAGTCCTGAGCCCAAACAAAGGGAGAGCAGCCGAGACCGGTTCGCCCCCTCAACAAAGTAACAGTTAACATCAACGAGCCGGCAGATTAGTTTGTTTTACAGACCGGATGGAATTCGCGACAACACAAATGTACACGTAGAAAAACATCGCAACAACGACGACTCAAAGCGTGAAATAAACGAGCGCTTTGCTAACTCTTATCGGATCATAATTTGCATTCCACGGGATAGTGAACGCGGAATACAACGGAAACCAGCCGCATCAGAAAGTGTGCTTAAAGATTAACTTCTATTGTGTTGCGAAGAGAATATCGCCGCTGTTTACTTGTTACTATGAATATACAAGCCCAGAAGCTTTGTCCCCTATGGGAAACAGCCTGAAGTCGAAAGTGCCGTGAACATTACCCGCCCTCTTTCTTGAATGTATTCCACTCAGCTGATAGAGCCTCGAGTTTGGACATTACTGCAGTCAAGTTTGGTAGAGAGTGAGCTGTGCGCTCGCGCTGCCTTCAGTTTCGCTTATTACATTTTCGCGGGAAATTCGTTTTTCAGAGTTGAGAATAAATTACGACCCCTAGTTGTTAAATATTTATCAACTATATATTATTAAATATCAACTATACATTATTGAATATTTATCTGTTGACGTATTATTTAAAATGTTTAAAGTTTTGTTTGTATTGTTTGATAGTCACATTTACTAACTAACAGAACAGTTCTGTTTTTTTTTTTTTGTTTTTAGGGCCTCTCCTTATAAGTGGAAAAATTACTACTCATTGCTTTATGAATGTTCATGACTTTTTTTTTAAAGATCTGATCAAAATTTTAATCCGTTGTGTGTACATACATCTTCTTTTGAGATATGATCAAATGTCCATAAACACAAATAATAAGCACTAATGAGCAGCTTTGAAAAATATTATTGTTTCTTAAACATATTTTACATAATATAATGGCATTCACCATTTTATTTTATTCCTCATGAAAAGTTTTGTGGATGGTTATTTCACTAGAGACTCTCGTCAATTGATATGGTAGTAACAGCACTGTTATGAAAGCCAAGAAAATACCAAGTTTTTTAGGGAACCAAGCTACAACACTAGATTTTATATATTGATTACAAACAATGGGGCTAAAGGCACACCAGGGTAAAAGGCACCTTTGATTTTATTTTTCTCTAAATGACTAGAACAGATGGTAGCTCAATCCTTCCCTCGTACTTTGTAAAAAAAAAAAAAAAAAAAAAAAAAAATCCTCTTGCGGATCAACTTAACCCGAAGCCATAAAATAATAGGCCTACTTATTTTTTTTGTCCAGAAAGCTTCTTTCATTTCATTTTGCTAATATTTTTCTATTTTTATGCAATTTTTGGAGATTTTATTTTATTTACCTTTAAATTACTAGATTTTACTAATAAATAATGAATAAATAAGAATTTAAGCACATTCTTCACATTCTTTCAAACTTCAATTCAAAACAACTCAATTTCATGCATAACCCTCTTAATTCAGCACAAACTATCTTACATTGTGTGTCTTTGCTGACCTCTTGTGAAAAAAATGATATATAACATGATTTTTCATTGACTTTCAGACTCTTGCCTCCAGAGAGCTCTATATCATATAGTCTACTCTGTATGGTGCAAATGAGTATAATAAAATATATTATTGTTACTAATAAGCTATATTAAATTATGTGATCTCACACAAAATTCTGCAATTATACACTATGAGTAGTGAAATGCACATTTTCAAGATACCATGTTCCAAATGTTGGAAATAAATGGAGAATTAATAAATTAAAAAACATACTTTAACCTCCTAAATTGATATAGGTTAAGCACGCATCTGATGAAAAGGAAACGTATTGTATTGTGTAGCCCGTATTGCGTGTAAAGCTCAAATAATAATAAAAAAATGCTATAGACCATTTCAAAAGATGTAAACAACACTGGCCCAGAAGCACTTCCTGTTTCAGTTTGTAACGGTTTTCTTTATTTCACATGTAAAGAAAACTTCTTAAAGATGTCTGTTTAACTTTTTGAATCAGTTTTAAATGTTCTGTTGGTTGTATTTTATCCCAGCTTTTATGTAGTGTTAAAAAACTGAAACAGGAAGTGCTTCTGGGCCAGTGTTGTTTACATATTTTGAAATGGTCTATATAATTATAATTAGGACCCAATCAACTAATTATGTCAAGAAACAAAAATTATTAATATCTATTACCAGGGAAATATTACTGGCTGGATCGATATTTAAAACTAAATTACCAACAACATGTACTATTTGATTCACATAATAATCTAATGTCTACCGGATGTGTCAGCAGAGGGAATAAAATAACCTGGGTCGTTCGTTAGATCGCGAAGAAGACTCGTGAAATCACATAGGGAGAAAAAAATAACGAAAAAAAAAAGAACCAACGAGTATTTATTCGTAGTCATTTGGTCGAACCTGGACCAAATCAACTTATTTGCGCCCTGGCGGCCAATAGGCGCGGTGGCCAAGTGGTAAGGCGTCGGTCTCGTAAACCGAAGATCGCGGGTTCGAACCCCGTCCGTGCCTCGAGCAATGGACAAATTTGCTTTTGCGTTAAGGCAATGTGACGAAACCACAGACAAATAGACTTATTTTCCTTTAAGATTATTACACCGCTGAAGAGTGCATGTGAGCAGGAGAAAATAGAAAGCTTGGCTTCCAGACTAACATGAATAGAGCCAAATGCAAACTGTTTCTGTCAACCAGAGTTTATGGTTATGATGACCTGAACAGTCTACAGACAACAGTCTAGTACTGTGTAATTTAGAAACGTTGGAACACAATGCATAATGTGCAAAAACTCCTCAATTTAAAAGTGCAAACATTTATACAAAATATTGATTCCAATGCAAGGGTTGGTCTTTGAAGAAAAATATTGATGATTGTGTGATTTTATAATTGTGTTTAACGGAAGAATGTAAATTGTTGTCTGATACAGCCGATCGGTCGGTTATGTAGTCGTGTATGTATCCACAAGATGACGCTAGTCTCCAAATTAAAACAGACCTTCACAACGACCATAGGCTACGCAGCAAATATAGTGAATATTCTACAGCTCAAAATTATAAAACTGTAAAGGTTCGACTCAAACAACATAACTGCTGTTTCTCTGTGGGACTCATTGCATATGTTTGCCATTTTAAATAAATGAATAGGATGCCTTCCGACAGACATTTCGCATTTAAGATATATAATCAAGATTACCAATAGGTGAGTGTGACAGCCTATTTATTCATAAATGCATGTGCTACCTAGAATTGTATTTTGGGGAGGGCCTGCGAACGGCACGAGATCTCCACTCTCTGCTGTCTGTCGCACATGGCACTGCAGAATACAGGTAAACCCTTTAAGAAGGCGGCGGTGACAGTCATGTCTACGCTACCGAGGAGGGAACTTACAAGGATATTCATACCATTTTGGCTCATCCAACAGAAAAAAACACGCATATCTTCTCAGAAGAAACTTATATGCTGGATGAAAAATGCATCGTTATTCAATTTCTTCGACAGCAATCAGAACCAGAACTGGACCGTACGATCGACAAACTTTTCTACAACTGTTTGAGTGTCAATCAATACGTGCGATTATGACCGTGGACAAAAATCCAAAACAGGCTGGGTTGGTACAACGCTCAAACAGTGGAAGTCCAGCCGAGGTAAATTAATCTCCTGTAACTTAGTTAATTATTGATAAGAAAATAGCCTACATCGATGTGTACTGCTTTTATGTTTTGGTTTATGTCAATAAGAATTATAGCAGTGTAGCTATGAATGAAACAGGCTTGGTTAACCACATTAAAGTAGAATTTTGTAAAATAGTGTATTATTAAGACTATTAATCATGAAATATATATATATATATATATATATATATATATAGATATAGATATATATATATATATCTAAAATCAATAATGAATGTATAATAATAATAAACTGTGTATATTAAAGACATTAATGTGTTAGAGGTTGGGTCTTTGCGGGCAAGGTGAGTAGTTAAATTTACTCTCAACTGGCCTACAAAGTCCCAGTTTCTGGCTCATGTAATCATCCTCACTTATTTCTGTCCGAACAGGTACATTATACTCACATAACTAATAATGAAAAAGATATTTATTTAGAATATGTTCTGTTGATGGGATACATTCAAATGGGAAAGACCAGTCTATTTTGCTTATAAAGAATACTATTTAAAATATAATACTTTAAAGTACATTAAATATTTTGCTCAAGGTGATTCCCTATTGAATATCCCACTGTTGGAAGTTCAAAACTTATGATAGTTTGTTTGGATCTGTTTGCCAAAAACTTCCTGTTGCCATTGCTTAAATTGCATCGTGGCTCATTCTGGACTGAGCGCACTGTTATTGTCAATTGTACTGTCATTTGTTCCTCTAGAACACTTATAGGACACTTAAATTGGAATTAGAACCTAGTATGTAGACTTTAACTTCACAAACATTTCCGTGGCTCATGACTGTAATATTGAAAGGACCTTCACGCTGTCAAATGGGCATGTTTGTAGTGCATGTATAAACACAGAAATACCAATCCGAATAGGAAAGAATCCCTGCTCCAAAATGGAGTGAACTCATTCACCTCTCTCCGCTACCCACTTAAATCCTAAAGCAAACCCCTTTTTTATAAGGGCAATTTATAAACCCCTGGCATGCATGCTTGAGGGGAGGAGGGAGGTTAAAATTCCCCTCTCTCTCTTCTTAATTTAAACTTTTCACTCGTTGGACGGCTGACAAACAGGGTCTTGCTCGCTTCCAGCCGTCTGAAGCAGGGACGCGATACAGCAGCCGCATGTCTGCACTTCCCCAGGGGAGGGACAGGGTGTCCTGCTCTCACCAACACCCAGCCGCCAGATTGATAGCTGGCTCCGTGCTTTTGAAATGTGAGTCTAGGAAGAGGACCCAAAAGGCAGCAAGAAAAATGAGGGACTTTTAGGGGCAGCTGTGTTTTATTAACCCAGTCATAATGCCCCTAAAAATCCTTATTGCTCTTGCAATTTTCAGCGTCCCTGCATGGACAGACATGACCTAGCACATACATGCTCTAACAGGAGAATAGAGAAAAAGAAAGCTTTCTTGTGAAATACTTTTCAGACCCTCCTGTTTCGACTCCTAATTTAGCGATTTAGGTCTTTGCGACAGACTGTAAAAGATGCGGTGTGATTTAATGCAAAACACTATATGTGGTTTAGTCAATCCTTTCCTTAATGGAACACAATGTCCATTTTCTCTTTCAAACCATAGAGCTCTTCTCAAAGACGTGACTTCTTTCTGCTCTGAATCGGACTGCTTTTTATCAAGCCCACTAGTCAATGTAAGCCTTGTTAATACAGAATGTAGTTCTCTGGCTTGAGGTTATGACTTTTTAGAAGTTGTGTTTTGTTGTTATCAGTTTGCGCACATTCATTCTCCCAAAACTCGAGTTCCTCTGGACACGATCGTGTTACCCTGTATGCTTCATCTTATTATAATGTCACATGGAAATCACGCTGACAAACTCAATGAACGGTCTGTATGGTCTCATTTTAGTGAGGGGCAGGTAATAGCCTGCACAGCAGCTGAGAGAAAAAGTGACTCAGCTCGGGGAGGATGCATGCACTCTAAGGGTGTAAGCCTGTGGAATCTCGAGCAGCTCTTTGAGATCGCATGCTGTCCCACATGTCTCATTTGCACTTCACTATTATCACAGCATTTCCCTTCGCTGAGACCAGAAGATGATTTGGGTCAGGACGTCCCTGTGCAAAAATAAGCCAAAGAGAAGGCATGGCCATTAAAGACCCTAGCAATATTTAACTTTACACACTGAAATATACATGTACAATATATTATTTAGTCAACTCTACCGTATCAAATGATTGGGGGCAGTCGTAGAAACTAATCATTTATACAGGCTCACATCTAAAGGTTCAGTAAAGACATTTATAATGTTACAAAATATTTCTATTTTAAAACGTTCTATTTTTCAAAATAAAACTGTAAAAAGTGGTTTCCATAAAAATATTAAGCAGCACATCATTTTCAACATAGATAATAATAATGTTTCTTAAGCTGAAAATCATCATATTTATGATTTCTTAAGGATAATAAGAGAGTAAGAAGGGGTTACAGTAATCTAGATGTGAGGTTATAAAGGAATGAATTACAATTTCGGCATCTTTAAAGATAGGGGAAATACAAATACACGTTCGAAGGTGCAGATGAGAAGACTGCAGTGCTTTAGATTTGGGCTTAAATAATGAGTCAAACCTCACACCCATGCTTACATACAGCATGTGAAGGCCTCACTTGATCATCAGAGGTCAGAGAAGAAAAATATTTTGGGCCAACTAGCAGGAATTCAGTTCTGTCATTGTTTAATTTGAGAGAAATGGAGGTCATCCACTCACTCATTTAGGTCATGGATACTTCTTTAAAGCTGATGTTGATTTCAAACATCTCCTTTGAGTATCACACATTGTGATCTACTTCTGTGACTGTAGGATGTAATATTGATTAAGCTCGGGAAAGCAAGGACATGCATATGATTTTATGATGAGTTCACACATGTATGAATCACACTCACTTTTTACAAACGTCCATGCATAACCACGAGTGAAAACTTGTTGAGCGATCCCAATGCTCATGAATAGTGTGTGCTTGTGTGTGATTCGGCAGCTGTGTGTTGTTGAGGAGTGAAGAGTTAGTGGTCTGTGACTGGGTGGGGAAGAAAAATGAAAGGTGACACAGATGTGATGACTCAGCACAGACACACCTCCTGAGCCACACTGACTCACAATCACACTGAGGAATTTGTTTATCTGGAAACCATTTAGATATTAATGCTTCACAGTTGGTTCACATTCTGCTTTGTTGTATTTTGTTTAATTTAATTAATTGTTACTGCTAATTAATCATGAAAATTATGTGGTGATGATGTGATACATCACACCATTTTCAGTAATAAAAATTTAATTAAAAAAATTTGAAGTTTTTTTTTCTCAGCTAGTTCCCAAGGTAAGTTGCGTTTTCACACCTGTAGTTCAATTGCTTTGTTTTTTCGAAACCGGGGCTTTTTTTTTGGCACAAAATGAACCTTTGGTCTAATAAATCTTTGGTACCTAGTTAACCGTTCTCTGAAATTTGTTTTCACGATAATCAAATGGAAAGAGTTTAATCTCTAAAAACTGTTTAGTGTATAACACTAGTATAGTATATTTAAAAAGAAATCACTAGTTAATACCACGAACGAGGCTCAAAATAGCCCCACACTAACACAGTAACATAATGAGGGTCCATACATGAAAAACGAAGCATTGAGAACTTTGTAAGTGTACAGACTGTTTAAAAAGGCTACATGCGATTTCCTGAAATTTAAACTCACGACTGACACCTGTGGGCAAAAAACAGAACTGCTCTTCCTTTCTGCTCGCTCTCACAGCGCGCGCTCGTACGTGCAAACTTCACAAGTCATCTGGAGCAAGGAGGTCAACATTATGTTTACAGAGGTAAGACCAGTTAAATACATATATTGTTTGAGATAAGAGTTCTGTTCGCGAGTGTAGGATACTTGCTGACTAGCAGTTGTGGGCTGGCAGACTGCAGAGTGATCTGACTGAGGGTTTTCACCGACGTCACGTTCTGGGCGGTAACCCGGATGAGCGGCCATTATGGAGGCACTCGGATGTAAACAACAGCATCGACTGCACTGTTAATGTACAACTGAACTCATTGTTACAAAAAATCCGTGGTAGATGCGAACTCATATAGAGAAGGACCTTATTCATTTGCATAAAGATGGGCATCGGCCAGCTTTTTGACGCGCTGCATTTTTTCAAATGTAGCGCCGCCTGGATGCTTAGTTTGCGGAATATACGTAACATGAACGCGCTTGACGTCACATCCGCAGACAGCGCGGGAAAATTCGGACCCGACAGAAAATAGGAAAAATAGGATACAGGCTTATAGGTGCACCCACGGTGAGCCGACAAAGTGTCAGTATGCTCATCCGGAGATGTTTGAGTCATAAATGGTAAAATAAAAAGGCTATTGTTATGTTTATTTTGGGGAAAAAGTTGCATATAGCCTCTTTAATAAGAAGATACTTTATAAAGAGTCCACTTCATGTATACAGGCAGGAGCCATCCTTGGAAAACAGTCTCGACAAGTCGAACCACAAACGACATGCCAAGTGAGCTGAACTGTATGAACAGCGTTCGTGGTTCGACTTGTCGAGACTGTTTTCTCCTGTCTGAATTCACGAAGTCTTTATAAAGTACCTTTAATAAACAAACACTGTTAAGTTGTTTTGATTGAGACTGCGAAGCAGCTTTGATACAATCTGTATTGTGAAAAGCGCTATATAAATATATTTGACTTGACTATCTTCTTATTAAACGGTCTGCACACTTACAAAGTTCTCAATGCTTCGTTTTGCATGCTAATTATGTTACTCTGTTAGTGTGGGGCTATTTTGAGCGGTAGTTAGTGGTATTAACTAGCGATTTCTTTTTACTTATTATATGCCCCATATACTAGCGTTCTATGCTAAGCAGTTTTAGAGATAAAACTCTTAACATTCGATTACCATGGAAACAAATCTCAGAGAATGGTCGACAAGGTACCAATGTTTTATTAGACTTAAGGTTCATTTTGCGCCAGAGTTCTCCTTTAAATCGTTACAATGTTGCAATTTAATCTTGGTTCGGTGTTACAAGGCAATACTTCCAAGTGGACCAAACTACAAGGCATGTGCGAGTAAACTCTTCTTTAATTGGTCAGACAACAGCTTTTTTTTTTTGGTAACTGCTGTTATATTACTTCATTATTTTGAGCAAGAATCAAATGTTCGCCGGGACACCACATTCTTACCATGTACCTATTGCGGAGAAGAGCAACCAGACGATATTTTAAAATGAAAAGGCAGTCATGGTCGTGTCTTATCTTGCCTATAGAGCACCAAATGAGCTAGGACTGCACTGAAGCCAGTATTTTAACAGAACACAGTGGTGTTGTTTCTGGTGCCTGCTACAGACGCACAGTGTTGTTTTCTTCTCCGCAGCAGGAAGAGGCCTCAGGCCTGTAGGAACCATCCAGCTCCAACTGGATAAACTACATAAAAGCTTTAACCACAATCAAAGCACTTCTTTAAGTTTTCATATGCTGTAGTAGGTTTAGGTGTAATTGCCAAATTGTTGGTTATATATATTTATATGGTGTGCGGATGGTGCGTATATGCAGCATTGTTAATGCAAAGCAAACATGACCAAGATACACAGACTCTAAAGCCTCTGCTGGATGAAATAAGGAGAGGGAATGCCAGAATAAATCATACACCTCATGATTAAAATGATTCGCAAACATGCCCTGTGGTCTGTTAGAGCTCTGCCAAAACTTTGTGAACAGTGAAAGATCTGCCAGGAGAAACGAAAGATCCTATCAAATGTAAGAAACAAGATAGGAGCAGAGGTGAAGAAATCTGCGTTTGTTTAAGCGGGGGAAAAAAAGAGAGAAGGCAGTGGCGAGGTATGAGTTAAAAACAGAAAGCAGAAAACAAATATCAGAAAAAGAAGTCAGACATCATATACGATACATGAACAACTGAAGTCCTATTGTGAACACAAAACAAATTACACATTCAGACGTACCCAGCCAGCGGTCTTCAGCCTTGTGGTGTGCTCTATACCACCAAATTTATTTTTAGTTTAAGGCAAACAATTTTCTCTGTATTCCCTCCTAGCATGTCTTGTCAAGGCATGAAAAATAAGCTTTTTAAAGAAACAGACAAAACATCTTTTATTCAAATGACATGCTTCATGAGGACTTACACAGTCTGTCATCTGGCATGAATATGTGCTATGATACCTGAACTCCACATGTTATTTACCATCTGTCAAGCAGAGAAAGTTTAAGAAATAGAGCATCTGGTCAATCAAACATGTAGATGACAGAGTATCTTCATAAAAATGTCAAGATAAAATCAAATCAGTTTAGGAAGTCGGAAAGTGAGCCCGGTTGAATTTTTGCGCAAATTGGACCTCTTGTTTATAAAAGGTAAAATTATGAATTTATACAAGCTACAAATTTGTTTGAAAACAGTGTTTATTAAACTTTTTGTCCACTCTATAATTCCATGACATGCTTTTCTCTGGATACAGGCTTTTTAGCATTGGCTTAAAAGGCTTAAAAATGGACAAGACAACTTCTTGAGAACTGGACTTTTTGAATCCCTAATGTGGTGAAGACTTGGGCCTGTAACAATCTAAATGATATGCAATATGATCAGTCATAAACACACTGGAGAGTAAGAACCAACTGTTTGGTAAAGTCAGACTATTGCCAATCCATCTGGGCAGCCAAAAGCATTTTCATGTCCCAGACAAGTGGCCAAATAAAAATTCCTTTTGTAAGAGAGATCCAATTACTTTATTTTCTTAAAAGATGTACGTTTCAGACATAAGTAACCAATAAGTTAAATTACATTACATGATATTATTGTCATTTTCATAAATGTATATTAATAATTTCTTTGGTCTGACATTTTCTATAAATGTATGTATAATTTTGCAACTGCATGTTAACTAACTCTCATTAGACTATTATTAGATTGTGTTTAATATCTGCTAACACTTTATTTTGAGAAATTTTACTAATTATAGGTAACTTTGCAACTACATGCCAACCTGAACCTTTTCACCCAACAGTAAAGACTCTAATACTCCCAGTGACTAGTAGTTGACATGTATTTGCAAAGTTACTTGTAGAATGTCTAAAGTGGACCATCGAAGGACCAATTCAGGTGAAAAGTTGGCTTGACAAAAAAACATCTGCTTTTACAAACATTTACAAACGTGATGTACAGAGAAAAGATACATGCAAGCAAATTCAGAAAATCTCTGTTATGTCAACCATTCTCAACTCTATCCATTATGCCTTAAGTTTCATGTGAAATTGTGATAAAAAGATCTATGAAAGTGCCAAGATAAGTATCTTGGTCATCTTTTGACCACAATATTGTCATGTCAAGATAAAGCACTTTTTAATGAAACTGCTAAATACCTTGAATGTAAATGTTAAGTTGTTACAACTTTGCACACCACTACTAAAGTCAGGACAAGTCTTAATTACGTGGAATATTTGCTTGAAAAATCACTCAAAATTGTTGTGGGTAATACTTTTTTTCATTTAATTCGCTAATTAAAGGTATAGCGGAGGATCTTTCCGAATTTTAGAGAAGACCCGCCCTCTCCAATTTTTTAAAAAAATGCACATGCACATTACAAACACAACACTCTTGCTCCCGAGAGGGAACGCCTATTACGCCTTGCACAATTATGTTGCAAATTATAAACTAGCTCAAAAACATTCATAAAAAAGACAACATGTCAAATGCCCTTCTGTGCTTTATTTACTTATTATACTGATCGATTGAGTGACCGGGGACTCAAGACATGATATGTTCAACCCTGTATCACACGAAATACGTTCTGAGGAAACTTTTTTGCAAATCGCAAATGTTAGGCTACATGGCAACATATGAGCAGTGCTATTACGTTAGTCCTTGATGTAATATGTCTCAATTTTAATACGTTGGTATTAATACGTTATTTTTATACATAGTTGCATATGGAGAAGTAGTTAGTTGCGTTTGTGTAATAATAAACACACACGGTTTTAGAATATGAACACATGAACACACACGGCTTTAGAATATTTCAGCACGATACCATTTACCTTTGGTCAAAGACAACTTTAGACAATTTGAGATGTTTACCGTGTCTATGCGGTGCATGACTTGTGCCAGGGCTAGCATTGCTAAGTCGCTTGCATTAACTTTTACTAGTGATTTTAAATGGATTTCTCCAAATAGCATGACAAACTTTACCTGTCTAGTAGAATCTTTGCGACTGCGGCATCAGTGAGAAGCCCGACCTGTGCTTTTAGCGCACGCCAGCGTGTGATATTCACCCAAAATCACTCTGGTCTTGTTTCTATATTCTGCGGCCTTTCTCTTCTTATCATACACTTCGTATACATTTTTTCTCTTTCGACCCTCAGTCATTTTCAAAGGAATGGCTGAAACCGTAACTCCGACATAATACACCAGAAAGTGAAAACTACATAGAGATGAGCACGTACGACGGCCTTACGTAAACATATCACCAGAATGATTGACACTTAGGTGGACCAATAGTATAGACTACCCACCCGGAAAAAGAAAATCCTCCGCTATACCTTTAATTATAAGAATTGTTAATTATATAGCCTTTCCAACACCCTAGGTCGCTTTACAATATAGGTTAAGAAAAAAATAAATAAATAAATAAACCTCAACATCAAAGATGGCAGAAAGTAGGCTAATATTCAGTGGCTACTTACAATATCTCAATATCCATAACAAAGCAGAGGCCTAGAATCAAAGCATACAAAAATAAGCATGTCATGAAACCTTTAAAAATTGTGAGCTGAAGAGTAATATTCAGATTTTTTAAGTGTTTTTAAGAGGTTTTTGATGGAGAGAAGGGTGGATGCTTGACGGATGTCTTGAGGAAGAGCATGCCACAATGCTAAAAGACCTGAGTCCCATGATTACCAGACTATTGAAAATTCCAAATGTGATACAGCCCCACCTAAGATATATTTCACCAGCCGCCACTGAAGTTGTAATTACATTATATATATATATATATATATATATATATATATATATAATTAATCCTATCATGGGAATTTCACAATTTCAACAATTTTTTTCTGATGTCATTCCACACTAGATTGGAAATGGCATCACAGCACACATAAATTTGGACTGAATGTTTTTTTTCTTACTGATATCTCATGGATTTGTTGAGACAGTTGCACGAATAAATATTTATTTCAGATTCAGTGAATCTTAACAGACAGGTGTGTTACATTTATGTAATCTGAGGCAGATGTTTTATTGTCAAGTTCTACACTCTAAAAATGTTGTGCTATGTGCTGAGAAGCATCTGTTTTGGTTTGGATTTTATTTTATTGTTAATTTTTTAAGTTTATTGATAACCATTTCGAACTTAAAACCTGTAATCTTAACACCATAAAAAGCTGTTAAAACTACTTCAAACTTTGTGTTCAAGCTTTCTCAAGCCAACTTATCCGCAGTCTTATCCGCACTCATCTAGTTTTTTATAAAAAAGTTAAAAATGGCATGATCCTAAGCTAACAAATATGCTTCTTTCATTGCAATGAATGATGCTTGTACTAAATGCCAGACAATGTGCCTTTTCACTGCTTGAATCAGTGCCAGAAATGTTTAACTTGCTTAGAGATTTTTAAAAAATACAAGGACCACTATGTTCATCATGTCTACAATGCTTAAACTTAAGTATAAATGGATTTTTTTTCCACCAAAACCATGCTCTTCCACATTTGGCAGAATTACTATTTCATGTAGTTCATTCAGCGCTAGTGTACACATCTGACAGCTCCAAAATAACAGCGGCCGTTTACCCTTCCTCGAAATCATGTTTAATGAGTCTAGCCTAGTGGTAAACAGGATTTTTTTAAAAAAAACACACACTTTTCCAGTGTGTACAGCAAGAGCTCTTACTTCTGCTAGAATTAATGTCCATTTTATTGTATGCATTTGTGACCTACAGGCCACAGATTAATGGACTGTTGACATATGGACACTTGTCATGAGCTTGACGGTTTTAAAAGCCTTTTTGGTTCACAAAAAGCATTAATTTTGCAATCACTGTGTGTATTAGCATGTCACAAATGTGTTTTATTTACAGATATGTAGTAAATAGCATACTATCAATATTAGGATAATGGTTAAATAAACAAAGACCTCATATTCTCTTGACACAAAATAATGTCAATGCTACACTTAATAATAAACATTTAAAAAAAAGAGAAAAAAATAGTGTCATTCATGTCATTTGAAAGAAATAGTGACTATTCTTTAACAAACTAGTATTAATGGAGCAACACATTTGCTGGGTTCTTGCACCACCAAAGCTGTCTAGTGAAAGTGTTGATTAATTTTTGGCAAATGTGAAACCAATTACCAAACTGAAAGGCATACTCAACCTTAAATAACCCTAGTAAGAAACAAAACACACTTTTGCTTGTGCAGGCTGGCTGAGGGAATCAACCACTGCCTTGACCCACTTGTGCTGAATACTCTTTGAATGAGTACATCAGGGGAGTTGACATCTTTGTTGCAGGGAGATAAAGAGGAGCATCGGTGCCCAAATTTAGCCCATTGTGGGCCAGGCCAGCTAGACTGGTAGAAATTGATGATGCTAAATGGACTAAATGAGGGCTCCAGACCGCACAGCACATCTACTGCACAGGTGCAGAGGAAGGACAACAGCGTTCATTAGCCTTTGATAGTGTTAGTTAATACAATTACAACTGTTCCGGTTAGTTCACAGTTCATTAACTATTACCATCAAAAGTTGTATCTGTTAACATTGGTGTATAAGTTCATGTAAAAATTAACATTGAGAAGATGATGTAGAAGTTTTGTTCATTGTTAAATAATGTTAAAAAATAAAACCTTATTGTAGTTACCAATTTTTGTGTTAAAGGGATATCCTACCGTTTTTGTTTTTGTTTTTATATTAAACTATGTAATTCCCTTAACTAAGACGAGTTTCGTCTCAGTGCCTGCACTCAATCGCTCTGGCGCGCGAGACACTTTGATCGCACTTAACTAGCCCAGGTCATTCAATATGGGCCAAGCAGAGAAGCGACCAAACACCTCCACGTTTTTAAATACATTTACATGAGTAACTCGACATAGGATGGTGATATAAAATAAAACGTTGCGCTTTTCAAACGTTAATATATATATGATAATTTCAAACGGTAATATATATGGTGAATATATGATAAAACGTTTGGTCGCTTCTCTGCTTGGCCCATATTGAATGAACTGGGCTAGTTAAGTGCTATCAAAGTATCTCACGCGCCAGAGCGATTGAGCACACGCACTAAAACGACAGAGGAATGTATCAACTCGTCTTAGTTAAGGGAAGAACATAGTTTAATGTGAAAAAAGGGTGGAGTATTCCTTTAAAAGTCTCTTCTGCTCACCAAGGCTGCATTTATTTATTTAAATATACAGTAAAAACAATATTATGCATTATTAATAACATTTAAAAAAACTGTTTAAATGTACTTTAAAACGCAATTCTTTCTTGTGATCGAAGCTGAAATTTCAGCATCATTACTCTAGTCTTCAGCGTCACATGATCCACAAGAATTATGTTATTTTTATCACAGTTTTCTGCTTAATATTTTTGTTTAAAAAAAATGGGTTTTTTTATCAGGATTCTTTGTTGAATAGAATGTTCAAAAGAATAATATTTATTTGAAATAGAAATCTTTACACATTTTTAATTGTATAGTAATGAATTTTCTTAATGTATGGTGGTGTTTAATGTCCTAACATAAAAATGCACGTGTGTATATATATATATATATATATATAATATGTATATATACAGTATGTTATACTGGGAGCTCATATGTAGCCTTAAAGGGTTAGTTCACCCAATAATTAAGGTTATTATGACATTATTTACTCACCTTCATGTCATTCCAATCCTTTCCTTTTCTGAGGAATATTTTTTAAAAAGTAACATTTCAAATTTCCTTTTCCAAATAATTACAATCTGTGGGGTCAAAAATAAGACTGGACCCCACTGACTTTTAAAAAATGAAGAAACATTTTCAAAAAATATCTTCGTTTGTGTATCACAGAAGAAAGTAAGTATTTCAGATTTGGAATGAAATGGATGTGTGTGTAAATGATGACAGAATGTTCTCTTTTCTTTTTTTCCTTTAAGACAGAGGATGTTTTTGATGAAGAGGTTGGTTTAATATAGCCAGGTATTCTCAGCATCTCTCGCCCCTCTCCAACAGCCCAGCGATTTGACCCACAGGATTAACAAGTCAGTGTTTATGACAGAGGCCACGAAGGAAACCCACACACATACACATTATCCTGAGCCTGCTGCTTGTGAAATTCAACCCATGACTCTCTAATGGAAGTTAACATCAGCATTCGAAGTCGACATGTGCTGTCAGATGCCAAAATTGTGATGACCTTAATTAGCAGCTAGTTAATTTGCAATTTAAGAGCGGGTATGTTTTGCAATAGATGCGAAATAAACCCTAATTAATACGTCAGCTGTTATGCAGTTAGTTTACTTCTATTTCAAGTTCCTTAGCAGAGTGATTTTCTAAATATGTGATGGACGCACTGCTAAGGTGTGAGTTTCCTGACACTAATATAAGACACAGATGAGCGGCCGCTTCTGCCAGGGCAAAACAACACACAGAAATGCACAAATGGCTTGATAGAGGCTCGGGTAGATTCTTATGCCATGCCCTACACCCGCAACCACGTCGTTTTCTGACAATCCATCACCACTGTGTGAGCCAAGGGCTAAATGAAAACCAAAAATGCCATACCTGCAGAAAGCTGAGCCAGCTAACATACGGGTGTCAGTTTACTCATGTCGTGTAGGAGCATTTTACGAGGTGATGTTAATGGGATACAGAAACGAGGTCCTTCTGCACACTTCATCTCCAGTGTATGTCATCCCTCATGCCTCCTGAACCTGTGCTGAGGTCAGAAATGGGAGAACTAAATAGATAATCCACACCAGATACAAGTTGTTCACACAAACTGGGAAACAGAATGCAATTTAAAGGTCACACATCCTGTTGATTCATGTACTGGATAATATAAAAGCACATACCACATATTAATTTTTCCTCAGAAATGTTCTTGTTGTCTTCTCTTTCCTTTAGAAATGTTAAAGATAATAATAGAAGTATTTCTGGGTATTTATTTTAACTCCAGCCCTTACACCCACACGGGGACAACAAGTCACATGCTTGCTTATTTCCACTCGAAGCAACAAGTCAGGATATTAACTTCCTTTTTAACTCACAATGGTTTGGAATCAATCTCATGAATTTCAATAAAAAGCCAATCTTTGAAGCTGCAGTTATTCTGTCTTCTTTTTTACAAAAAGAACTGTCTCAATGACTGTGATCATCTTGTTTTAATTCAATCAAGATGACGGTTTGTTTTATCCCGATAAAATATCATGTTACATTTTTAAACTAAATGGATAGTTTACTTTGAAATTAATTTTTGATATGTTTTAGCTTACCTCAAGGGCATCCAAGATGTAGGTGTCTTTGTTTCCACAGCATTTTCAATTTTGACATTTTTTGGTCAAACCGTTGTAGTCTGTCAGTCATACACTGGAGGTTAAGGGAGTCCTCCCTCGGTCCACCTCAAAGAGCATGCACAGAAAACTCAAAATTAAATATGATTTAATGACTCGTGAATGTAAGTACACATTGATGGCCTAAGACACGAAACGAGCGGTTTGTGTGAGAAAACTAACAGTATTTATATCGTTTTTACCTCTTGTTAACAGCCGTCGATCTGCTCTGAATCAGATGTCCAACTGAACCGTCTCCAAACGTTCCGCCGGAAGTGATCTCTCGCGCCTATGTTACGCATTGTTTATACAGAGATTTCGTAAGGTTTACCATTCATCAAACATATATCGAAATCGTCTTCCATCAATGCGATTTCCCGTATATCTAAATATGTTTAGTGAAAGGTAAAACTTCCGAAATCTCCGTGATGGAAAACAGTTATTTAAAATTGAAAATACTTAAGTTCTAGTGCTTTTACTGTATATTTTTATTAAATAATGCAGCCTTGATGAAACTATGATGATACTATATATTCAGCAGCTTTTCAAATGCTAATAAATATAAACCTGTAATAAAATCCTTATCATAAAGTTGTTTATTAAGGTCAAGGTTGACCCCAAACTTTCGAATGTTATAGATTGTCATATACAGAGCCTTTATGGTGTAAAAAAAACACTGCACCAAAGCTAAAATAAATAAATAAATAAATAAATCAAACAATATTTAATAAATATTTCATTTGTATTGAGTTGGATAATATTTTACACATTACAGCAGTGGCGTAGGTTTGATTTTGAAATTGGTGGGGATATCAATATATAAATATATTTTAAGTTTTGATCGAAAATATTGCGAGGGATATATCAGTGTCACTGGATATTGGTAGGGACACGTCCCTAGCGTCCCTTCTAAATTCTACGCCCCAGCATTAAAGTATACGAATATACTGGCCTGAGGTGAATATATGATAGAGTTATGGTCTTTTGTTATGTAAGTGCTACAAATAATCGCAAATTTTGCAATATTCAGGTTTTCGCTTTGAAATGGATGGATTTGTAGTAAATAGCCATGGTGCTTGTGTGAAGCTGAAGAGCTTGGTGAGCAGTGGGCTTAGAGCTAGAGTGGGTTTGTCAGTCAGTAAGCTACAGGGAGACGAGCGGGTCGACACACCCAGGATCAGCGGCCCTGCATTACTCAAGGGAACACTGAGAGGCTCTGCTGCTCTCCAATCCGAGAGGAGAAATGGGCACGGCCTGACACAACAGCTGACAAACACACAATAGCACACAGATGCAGAGAGATGTATTGCTGTAACACAAACACAGACGCATGTGCACACCAGCCATATAACATCATCAATAGCAGCACACGTTGTAAAAATGCCAAATACTCTGTTTCACAGGTGTAGCACTCAAAATAGACGTTATTAAATGATCACAATGGGGGAAAAGCAAGCGGTTGTGTTTAGACATCCAGCACTGAAAACAAATCTCAATACATAATCATCAATGAATGTTCGCATTTAAAATCTATATCAGATGTTTTTTATTTAGACTGTTTCCTGTCTTTTGAGCAATACTTATCTGCGTTAGGCCCGAGTGGAGCATTTCTACAGGCCACCATGCATTAATGAAGCCGTCCTGGCCCTGCTTTAAAGAGAGACCATTAATACTCTGTTAAGATTACATTCCAGGGATGATTTAAGGATGACCGGGAGATTGTGCAGTGTTACTGCGCTCTGGAGGCTTTCGTGGATGGAGGAGTCATATAGGGAGAGGGCCAGGTCTCTCCACAAACATTTCAAACAGAGAGGCGTCTGGATGAGCAGAACAAAGGCCACGGGGAGTACAATGAGGCCAGAGAAACGACGGAAAACCCACTTCTCTCCAAGGTGAATATGAAACATGGATCCAAAATGTGGTATGACAAATTATATTATCAGCATAACAATTTGAGTAAAACTTTGAACATTACACAATTTGTTTGTCCTACTTTCAAGTCACGGCAAATCTTTTCTTCCAGCCCATTCTCATCCCAAGGCGTCAGCATTTTGACATGCTTCAATATCTGACGCTTTAGGCACCCTTTAGCATCAGTCAGATGACGCCCTAGGATTGCGCGTAACCTTACCCTTACCCCAGACCTAAACCTACCCGCGTCTTCTAACTGACGCTTTTCCTTTAGCGTCAGTTAGAAGACGCCGCAGGATCGCCTAAAGCGTCGAACATTGAAGCATGGTCAAAAGGTGACGCCTTGGGGTGAGAATGCGTTGTTTCTTCTGTATTGTGACGTACATCCAATTGAGATTTTTTTTTTTTATGGCTATGACATGGTTCTGTCAATCAGTTGTTTGGATGGAGCCAGATCAGCTTAATGCGATCTTGCTGTAAGACAGAGGCATTTGTTACCAGAGAGAAGTCTGTTGTTTCACCAGGGATCACGTTATGGAATTGATTAGAAATTTGCAAAATAAAAAAGAAGCATATATGTTTCTTTGAATCATTCACAATAACATGCATTTAGAAAATAGATGGGGTGGATTTCCATCTTTTCCAATTTCCAAGTTTTAAACGCCACAAGTTTGTGCAAAACCTGATGATCATGTTCTCCGACAAGATCAAAAGAGTATCTTGAGCTTAAATGGAAGAACATCTCACTGTCTGTACAAAGTGTCACGTGAATAATGTAACTAATTTGCTTGAGTAGTGATCGAGCAAAATCTTAATACTGAATTAAATATTGCATAATCACATCATTCCTATTTATTTATATAATGTAAATTCTATGATGATGATACAAAAATGTTTCCAGGTTTAAATTTCATTGTGGGCTTAAGACTTTGGAACCGTGTTATTTATTTATTTATGTTCTATTATAATATTCATATTTTGAATTGGCTTTTAGTTTTAGTAATTTGGTTATGTGATTTTCTAAATGTTTTTTTTTTTTAGCTCCCAAGTCATCAATTCAGTTTTTAAGTTTTTCATTATATATAAATATACACATTCTTTCCATTAAATGTATTAATCAACGAAGACAGCACAGCTATAGGACCCTTTTGTACAAACTAAAGCTCGAACTGATGCTATCCTGTTGGTGAGATATGCACTGTAAGCATGAGGATATAGCCCTACACACTGTCACACTCAATTTCACCCTTTTAGAGGGGATTACGATGTATACTCTAATTATTTACATCCTCATTTCGTATATATTACAGTGATGGAGAACAGGCTGATTTACCAAGGCTATGCTTTGGGAGGTCAGGGCTGAGGCATGGAGCTCTGGTATAAATCAACAGGACTATCAGTAACAAAAGACAAAAACTAATCATGCCTCCATATAGCTGGAGATAAATCACAACACTGACATATCTAACTAACAGGAAGTTCTCCTAGCTGAAGGCAAGCAAGGCTGTTGTTGGGTTTCAGAAGGTTTATCCCCACATCTAGGCCTATATAAAGGGATATTGCTAGTCAAAACAAACATACAATGAGTTAATATTAAGTAACTTACATTTTAGACACATTATTGCCAGGTACTTTGTCTATTTTTGCTCTGCCAAGTGTCTACAAACATATATCCAAATGAAGTCAGAATCAATTTGAGCAGAATCTTATCAACACACATTGAATCCAAGTGTTTGAACGAATTAGCCTGGCATTCAGACCTACATCAAGATGTTAGGTTTGGGAACTCATCTTTGACAGAGCTCAATCCGAGGGGCGGGATAAACGGTTGTCTTTCAAATTCTCTCTGCACGCAATTGGATAGCGCTACAACCAATCAGAGCAACGAAGAGGGTGACGACTGAGTTCCATGCGTTTTACCACCAGCGGAGCAAGTTGATATATTAAACTTTTACCGTTTTCAGTCAGCAAAACTCAGAACACCGATCTTTTTTTTTTTTTTGATGACTCAAGTGCCGTTCTTTGTTCTGGTTTCAAAGAAAAGCTTAAGTTCAAATCATCTAGAGTAGTGGTCAAAGCGAATCGAAAGACAGCTAGTAACGTTAAGTAACGTTAGCAGTGAACCGTAGCAACTCTGTCGTCATTATGTTAAGCCAGTCCGTCGACTCTATACACGATGTGATTGGCCTGACCAGAGTTTGTTTTTTCCAGCTAAAACGTCTATGGAGAGTTGCTAGACCACACTGGCTGCGAAATAATTTTTGCTGCCGCTAGGGTGCGTCTAGATTTCTATGAACGAATCGGTTCAATGAGTGATTCAATGACTTACTCATAAAGAAAGTCAATGGTATGGATACTGGCATTCAGTTTTTTAAAAAGAAGTATGACCAACATAAGACTTTCACCAGAAAATGTCATCTGAACTAGTAAGAAACATCCACTTTTGTTCTGTTTCTGACATTGCAGTAAATCACGCTGATTAAATCTAAAAATCGCTTCACTTTTAAGTTTTCATATCACGCAAAACCATGCACATTATACTTCTTAGATATTATCCTTAATCCTATTATGTAATTATACATTACAGGTTATTTTACGTTTATTACAATGTAATTATACGTTTATTATTCTGTAATTATACATTACAGTGTTATCATATTTACAATGTAATTATACTTTTGTTACATTATTATTGTTATACATTTGTTACATTAAAATTTTGTTACATTATTCTTTTTGAAATAAGTAGCAATTCTTCTTGAAATGCTTAACGTTATCGTTTTCTCAGAGTTTAGGCTCCTGTGTAAAAGTAGCCTAGGCTATTCAGCAACTCAAACAAACCAGCAATTACTAAAAACACACAAAAACTGATTTTGCACGGAAATTGCACTAGTAATACAAATAATGAAAAAAAAATCATAATAACAAATCTTGGAGGCAAGTGCAAGCTTGGTCAATCGAATTCGATTGTTTCTGTAAAGCTTAGTTTCTTGATATCAACTGCTTGTTTGAATTACTGCTGTGCCGATATTTATAACAATTTAAAATAATGCATTTGTAGCTATACTATATAGGCCTACATCAAACATGTATGTTGTTCAAAGGCTGTAAATGTCATTAAAATAGTATCACAAGCAATGGAATAAATGTATTCATTGGTGGTTGCACACAGACTAACTCATGGGGGAAATCCATAACCTAGACAGTAAAGAGACAATGGCCTTAAATCATGATGATGAAACACTCAGACATTGCAAAGCTCAGAGCCAATATTAACATTGGGCTTATTAAGCCAAAATGTCTGCAGGTTTCATTGTCAGAAAAATACTCATATTACTGAACCAAAGTCCCATCCATACCTTCTCCCACTCATAGGAACACATACACAAACTTCAGAACCTACAGAACAAATGGTTAAGATAGTTATCATGCAGAAGACGTTTTTGCCAGTGTCTCAAAATAGCATCACTAGCGCACTGCAGTTATGTAGTTTTGAAATCCATGATAAATGTCTTGGATTTGCACCTTCCCGGCAAACAATTCTCCAACCTGTCATATGGCACAGGAGACGGAAGAGATGTTTACTCGATGATGTCCTGGAAAACATCTGTGTTCTGCTGACCAGAAGATACAAGAGATCTTGAACCCAGACAAAGGAGGATGCATGGGCGGGGTATACTACAAAGATGACAAGGTCTTGAAGTCTGACTCATTTCCTCATATTCCTGAGGAATACCAATAACACCACTGAAATATCCCATTGTGAACTGTCATAGAATAAAAGGAGCCATGGTACAGTGATATAATGACAATGGGACACAGGTTCAAATCCGGCCTGTAGCATGTTTCAATTGCATATCAACTCATCAACTCAACCAATATTTTTCATGTTACCCTGTAAAATGCCCCCTAATTCAACATAAAAACTTAAGTTTAGTTGCTGGCATATTCAAATATAAATCAAATTGGCTGTTCAAGTCATTTAAACTATTTTAAAAAAATACTTAGTTGAATCTTGTAACTTAAAGGTAGGCTAGGCAATTTGTTTTATAAAGCCTTTTTGTTTTATGCTTACTGGTTGAAACTCTCTTCACATCCTGATAGCAATTTTAATATTAAAACATGTATATCTTCTGTGGAAGTCATAGTACCAATCATTGGTACTATGATTATTACCATTATTACCATACATTATTTTGTGCGTCTAATCACGTATTATTTACTTGCAAGAATGTAGCCCCTACCAAACTCAGTAATCAGCATACTTTCACGTCTCGAGCTGGCGCGAGTTGCCCGCCCCGGCTCTACGGGATTGCTTGAGTGTGTTAAGCGCCCCAAAAAGAAAGCAATGCAGTCTACACTGGATGCAGCGAGGGGCGAAGCTACACAACACATTACCAACAGTAAACTGATCGCCCGTGCGCTCTGTTCGAATCCCTGCAGTGGATTTCGAACCCGGGTCTCTCACACCAAAGGCATGCACCATATATATATATATATGAATACATTTATTCCACAACGAGGCATTAAATGTATCAAAATGATCCCATATAATGTTTTTTTTTGTATGGCTTCCTTCATGAAAGATTGTTTCCGACAATCTGAGATTGTCCTGAAGAAAGCTGCTCAAATCTAGAGTCAACAATGCATTTACACTGACATCATTCTTCTTTTCAAGACTATAAGCCACATCAGTTTTTCAGCCCTTCCAAAACATTTGCTCTCCTCATACCTGAAATTCACATCATGTGATGAATGTTTTCTGTGGTTAGAAACACTGTGAGCCCTGTTACCAAGCCAGTTCAAGTTACTAAGAGCTCCAAATGCGGTATTTTAAGTCCTACTTTGAGTGTGGTCCGTAAAATTACTTTCAAATTGTTTTTCCCACCAAGCTGGTTAGCACGGTCCAGTTAGTCTCAGCTGGTAGATAAAAAGTCTCCACAGCAATTCAAGTATTCTGTTATAGTAGGTTTCTGGTGGGCTCATTAAAGTATGAAACTGGCTTCTCTGTGCAAGTTGAGCAACTGCCATTGTGGTGAATGGAAACGCTAACAGATCGCTCACTCAAAGTATCACATCTCTTTGGTTTCCACCTGCAACCTCATAAGGTTGTTCCACTCTCTACCGTGCATGACTGAATTTGCTGCATATTAATCTGATTAAATGCCTTAGATTGAATAGACAGCTTTCAGCTCGTCAGAAGATATTCAAGAGTCACTTAGACCCAGGCATCAGTGCCATCTCTGGAGACATCCAGAGCCGAGTGATCCTCTTAGGCTTGGTGGCAGTAGATGAGCTAGATGAACAGGAATGCCAGGGCTAACACGACCCACATGGCTCCACACACAGCTCTCTCTAAGCTTGGCACTCTCTCCAGGCAGGACTGGCACAGTTGCCCAGCAACAGTTGAAGTCTGCTCCCCTATTGGCGGGTTTGGCAAAGCCAGAACATAGAGAAATTTCTCAACAACACAGCAATCTGTTTTTCCATCAGTTACAGAGAACCTGAAATGCCTAGTTGGAATCTGTTTCTGCTCTGCGTTTAGACTGACAAACAGATTATTGCCAAATGTCATTCCAGTGTGATACGCCAAAAACACTGCAGCGGGACTGTTTTAGGCTCTCATTGGCTCGCGCTTCTTAGCATAAGCTTTCCATGAGCCTTTGTCTCACATTAGCCCCCAACGTGTTGGGCAGCCAGACCAGGGCAGAATTCCCCTACTTTAAACAACACGTTTCTATGAGTCATTATATGGGAAAGAGAGAGTGCTGGAGGCATGCCTGGACAGATCGGAGTTCCCCTTGTACAGCACACACACACACACTGAGTCACACACTCCATGCTCTTCAAAAGTTTTATTTTTACAGTGTCATTTGGGACCCAAAGTCTCACCAAATATCTTTTCTGTATCCCATGGTGTTCTTAATGCAGATCTCAGTGACTTCTGCCACATAATATCGCAATTAACACCACGTGGCCCTAAAGCTTCCATATGTTCAGTTTTAAAGAGACTACCGTGCATCAAGTCCCTTGATGCGGTGTCATTCATACCGCATTGCAGGGCAAGAAAACCAGCTACTAAAAGGGATAGTTCATCCAAAAAAAATGAAAATCCTGTCCTCATTTACTCACCTTCATGTCGTTCCAAACCCATATGATTTTCTTTATTCTGCATGAAACAAATACAATATTTCACTTATAACACTAGGGCTCAAATATGGACTGTAGTAATCTAGTTATAAGATGTGCCTCAGCAGAACAAGGTTTGGAACAACATCAGGGTGAGTAAATAATGACAGAATGTTTTTTGGGGGGGTGAACTATCCCTTTAAAAACCAGAGAAAGAGCAGACTGAAAGAAACTGAACGTGGCCGATCCAACAACACTTACTGACTTTTTAAGCAAAATGACCAGTGATCATAAGGCCTTGCATATGGCAGAATTACCAGTCTCTAATATTGACTCCTCTGTCCTGTTAACTACGCAGGAGGCCTTCAGATTGATTTCCCCCCTCAGGAAACACACTGAAGCCTCACTGAAGACGGTTTCTCTCAAAAGAGCTGTGTGAAGATGGCCCGCCGCCGGACATCTGGGAAAACTGTGATCTTTTATATGGCCAGAGGGCAGACATCATGTTGAGAACAGCAATTAACACAAAGTCAATTGATTTTGCGGTGAGGAGGGATGTGAGTTCCCTTAACAGGGCCCTGTGGGAAAAGCTAAGTATGGACAAAAGAGACTTAAAGGGACAGTTCACCCTGAAATTACATTCTGTCATAATTTACTCACCCTCATGTCCTTCCAAACCTGTTTTTTTTCCTAAGATGTAAAAAGATATTAAAAAAAAAAAGTCAAACAGGTTTGAACCGGGGATATAATAAAACTAAAACCATAAACCATATTTTGCTATAAATAAACTACACATTAACTAAAAAAAATGAAATAAATGTAAACCTAAATGTTTTATATTGCCGCTAGATGTAAAGCAACATTTCTCATTTTTATTAAATAATAAATAAATGACTAAAAGTAAAATAAAATAAAAATCTGTCTATTTCCCCACCTTGGAATCATAAGATTCTTTCTGCATTCTAAGATATTGGGCTTCATAGTTTTTGTTGTTAAAATAAAAGTCCCAACATGTGCAGAACTTTTTTTTTTTCAAAACATCACAATGTAAATAAGTTGTAATAGAATAAGAAGTGAATAACTCAATTTGGACAAAAATGTCAGATAGAACCTAGAATTTCTATACTTTCTAAACTAAAATTTCAATCCAAGGTGATAATTTATCAAGTCAGAACCTTCTATAGGAAAAAATATAGAAAAAAAAAATCAGACTAAATCTGATCTTGGATGAGTTTCCTAGTTTTCAGATCTGATCAAATAATTGTTTAGGCTTTATGAGTGTTAGATCAGGCCAGTATGCTGATCTCATCTATATATCAGACTATAAAGTCATTCTCAGCTGTGATTTGGAGTCTCTGGTCCAAGACGCCCGATCCAAAAAGGAGATCTGAGAAAAGTGTGTAAGTGGGACAGACCCCTGTACTTTGGGTTCCTCACTTACGTCCTCCCTGCTCTTGTGAGAAGGAGGTCATTCACACCTTGCAGTGCTCAATCATGAGGCGCGCCTGGCCCAAATAAAGCGCTACATTCCCCTAGCAGAGAGGTAATGTAGCACACACCATGACAGGAGAGTAGAGACTCTGGTCTGGTGTGGGAGTGAAACAGCTGTGAGCTACAGCAACATCGACAGGTCATTTAAACCATAGGGTCCATTTTGAGCTCTCTATTCATTTCCTTAAAGGGATAGTTTACCCAAAATTTTAAATTCTGTCATTAATTACATATGGACTGTCAATGGAGGGACAAAAAGCTTTCATATTTCATCAAAAAGATCTTCATTTGTGTTCCGAATATGAACAAAAGTCTTATAGGAGTAGGCCTAGTTCACATTGCTTATAATTTACTCACCCCCATGTCAGCCAAGATGTCCATGTCATTCTTTCTTCAGTCGAAAAGAAATTAAGGTTTTTGATGAAAACATTCCAGGATTTTCTCTATATAATGGACTTCAATGGAAACCAAACGGTTCAAGGTCCAAATGAGAGTTTCAGTGCAGCTTCAAAGAGCTTTAATCAACACCAGACGATGAATAAGGGTCTTATCTAGCGAAACGATCGGTCATTTAAAAAATAAATAAAAAAGTTTCAGTTTTATAAGCACAAAAGCCTGCCTTACTCTGTTCTGTGATAAGCTTCGTGACTCTCCTGTTCAAACTCATTCATCAAAATGAACAAATCCTTTTTCGAGTCATGACTCGAAGAGTCCAAGATAAGACCCTTATTCATCGTCTGGTGTCGTTTAAAGCCCTTTGAAGCTGCAATGAAACTCTCATTTGGACCTTGAACCGTTTGGTTCCCAATGAAGTCCATTGTTTTCATCAAAATCCTTAATTTCTTTTCGACTGAAGAAAGAAAGACGTGGACATCTTGGATGACATGGGGCTGAGTAAATTATCAGCAAAGGTTTTTTTTAAAGCGAACTACTCCAACCACTATCGTCTAATACGATTGACAATCAGCATGACAGTTTGGATTGGCAGTGTGGTACTGTTCTGGGCAAAACTCCCTGCGCAGGCTATCATGGATAAGAGCAGGGAGAGCAGCAATAGAGTAAACAGAACAAAACAAACATGAATGTAGTGCAGATATCATTAATTCAAGATTTTAATGTACAACATAATTCGAGAATTTAGTTTGATTCAAAGGGGAATCAGAATGCCAAATGCTGACTCAGCGAGAGGAGCTGTGGATGGAGGAGGGTAATTAGTTCCTGAGAAACGAGACAGCTGCTGAAAATACTGAATGAGCTTATATATGTATACAGAGATAGGAATCTTATTCCTTTAGACGTGGATCAGCTGAGAGTCCGCTGATGCGAGCTTGACTAACGTGTCCTGCCAGAACAGATACGCTTGAATTTTCATTATTGGGTGATAACCCTTTAAAGCATGATCCTGGTCTCATTAGGAGCATTTCATCATTGCATGTTCTTGCAAAGAACAATGATTTTACAATCCTTAATAATAAAACAAAGAGTCCTTTTTGATGTTACTTGGACCAAACGTTAAATAACAGTCAAATAGTTATTTTTCAAACTTCCCTTGGTTTGAATCCAATTTGCTAGGGAAGATCCAAACAATTATTTAAGGATAAGGATAAAAACCTACTAGTTTTTGTTTTTCTTGTTGAATATTAAATTCAGTCATAGATAGATAAATAGATAGACCTATTTCTAAATATATCCATTTAAAACCCCAAAACCTGAGACAAAGAGGCGTTTCGTGACTTCAGGAGAGGGTCTGGGAGAATTTTTGTTTGGACAGCTGTGATAAAACACATGTAAGCCATTTTTGAAGAGCACATTCTTGGTGGATGTGTCTAATGAGAATTGTGCGGGAGGTGACTGGCTTATCAGAGCCTCAGCAATGTTAAGAATGATTGTTGCTTGAATACAAACACTATATGCCAGAAAAGTGTAGTCATCACGAGACTTCACGAGACACACATATACGTGAGATTGTCATGTGACTATCATCTGTTCAAATTAAAGGCCGATGATAATGAAAATATGTAAATAGAGCTGTTGAAAAACAGCATTGGCAAGAAAGAAAGAAAATTAAAAGACCAATCTAGCTGGAGATAATAATCTTTGCTCGTTGTTTAGTTGTTTTGTTGGGAATATTTCTCAGTTTCAGTCAGAAAAATCGTCTCAGTTCATTTCAGTTTATTAGTAGGTTAAAACGTTTACAAAACTCCATAACACCCCCTGGTGGCTTGTTCAAGAGAAAGTTGATGAATGCTAGTGTAAACTAAAGGGATAGTTTACTTTGAAATTAATTTTTGATATGTTTTAGCTTACCTCAAGGGCATCCAAGATGTAGGTGTCTTTGTTTCCACAGTATTTTCAATTTTGACATTTTTTGGTCAAACCGGTGTTGTCTGTCAGTCATACACTGGAGGTTAAGGGGGTCCACCTCAAAGAGCATGCACAGAGAAGTCAAAATTAAACATGATTTAATGACTTGTAAATGTAAGTACACATTGATGGCCTAAGACACGAAACGAGCGGTTTGTGTGAGAAAACGAACAGTATTTATATAGTTTTTACCTCTTGTTAACAGCCGTCGATCTGCTCTGAATCAGATGTCCAACTGAACCGTCTCCAGACGTTACGCCGGAAGTGATCTCTCGCGCGTCTACGTCACGCATTGTTTACACAGAGATTTCGGAAGTTTTACCTTTCATTAAACATATTTAGATATACGGGAAATCGCAGATGATAAAAGTATCACAAAGGCAGAATAAGTGACACTTGAAGATGATGGGGAGGGCGGTTATAAAACAAATTATTTTCAAGGATTTCAGATGATCACTTTAAAGAGGTGACACAAATCCATCCTGTTCTCAGATGGTGTCATCAATTACTGTTTCTCATCTCGATGTCTATGCCACTAACTTTGGCCTGTTGTAATTACTTGCTATATCCACGAGAAGACGACAAAGTTACATTTTGTTCTAGCTAAAAAAAAAAAAAAAGAAGGCAAAGTAATATTTCCAGATTAAATTTGACTGATGGAGAAGACAAAAAAGTCAAAAGTCAAAAGTCATGCCAAAACAAGTCATTTATTGTACATTTCAAATTTGTCATAACTCTTGAGGCCTTTAAACTATTATTTAATTGTCTGAAAGCTTTTTTTAAATTTGTCCTTTCCTACTTGTGTAAATATATATGAGTAATAGTAAATCTAGTTATATACCCACACACTGGACAAAAGAAAGGTCTATCTTTTCTATAACAACAAAAAAGGCGCAAACACCAAAAAGGTTGCGTAAACCATGACCCACAGAAAAATGTCAAACTGTGTTACGTCTAACCTGTAACAGTGGACACGGACACAGCACAACTCTTCAAAATGTGCAAAAATGACATTGTTGCTGGGAATGGGTCGGGGTTTGGTCATTCAAGTGTTAAACGCAAATTATATGAAACATTAGGGTTTTAATACGGGTGTTTCTTCAGAAGAAATCAAATTTCCTTTCTTTAGCTTGATAATGAAGAACGAGTTTTGTCTGTGTGACATCAGTAAGGTGTGATGTCACTTCATTTCAACAGTTGCAAAGGATTTATACATTACTCGGTCGCACGTCTACCTTGCCGTTTTGTCATAAAACTGTATAAAAGACAGCCTTTCTTTTATTCATTAAGGTTAATGAGTGGCACATCAATACAAATATTAACTATTCTCTGTACAACATTTACAATGAGTGAAAAAATGCTACAGAACAAGTAGAACAGAAAGATATAAAAGCTCCTCTCTAACTGATCAGATTAATAGTTATTTAAACAACCGAAACATTAAATGTTACATTCCAAATAAAGGGCACAAACAAAAAGAGAGTAAAACCATGCAATGAAACAGATTCAGTACAATTTGTGCAACAAAGCAAAACTTGTTTGTGACAATCGAGCATGTAGCAGTATTGGCTCCTTTAAAATACAGTGATTCACATAGCATTTGACTAGCTAAATCTGTAAAATGGGAATATGGGAATACAGAATACTGTGAGTGGCATGGGGATCCATTCATGAGATGTACTTTTATTAAATGTGCAGCTTCACTCATGTACATTATCGATACTTTACTGTCATGTGATCAAGACAAAATGGGCTAAAATAATGGGGTCAGTAAGATTTTTTTATGCTTTTGAAAGAAAACGGCTCACCATTTCTTTGATCAAAACTACAATAAAACAGTACAGCACAGCATGTTTAACAAATAGAAATCTTTTGTAACATTATAAATGTCTTAACTGTCACTTTTGATCAATTTAATGCATCTAGATTTAGTTCCATTAAAAAAAAATTAATGATCCCAAGCTTTTGAACGGTAGTATATATATATTGGATTTTGCATAGGCCTCTATTTTATATTTAGACCATACATAGAGACATTTACCATGATATTAATGTTTTAACTACACTGTTTTAAGGCCATAATTTTGTGGGGGGGTTTTTCTTCGTTTTCTTGGTAAAAACGGAACAATTTAAGTATATCATAATCATTTCATTCTCGCTCATTTTGTACTACATCCACCTCTTCCTTGAAACTTCAATGGTCCATCATTTCATTCAAACAGATTTCTAAAAAAAATAAACCTTTCTTTTTCACATTCTCTATAGATTTTTCTTTCTACACATATATACTATATTGTACAACTGTGTCATCAGTGCTCACACCGTTCAATTGTGCTTCTCTACGCCAGTCAAAGGATGTTCAGCACAGTCCCGTTACAAGCTGTATGGTTATTTAAGGAGCTGAAAGCATCAGCCATTAACAGCAGTGTATTTTATCTTCGAATTGACATGATTTCATTATTTTCACAGCAGACCACAATGTATGTAGGCAGAGAACATTCAAAGGAAGTTCCCTTATCTGCAGATTATTGTTATTATACAGTCAAACAGTACTTTTTAGAGAAAATCTAGAGGGCTGATTAAAATGTTCAAATAAAAATAATAATAAACCCCACATGCCATTGGGGCATGTATAGCTCTCATGATCATGTGATATTTATCATAATTCTACTTGGTTTGTTCATGTTTCGAATACAACACTGAGTTGTACATACTCAGAGGTAGTGTGTATATAACTGAGAGTGAAAAGTACACTTCTACTCTATATTCCAGTTTCATCACTTGTTTGTGTCATTTTTACGGCCTAAACTCATAGCATGGAAATGGAAACCGTAACTTGTGTGTGTGTGAGTTAGAGCACATGAGAGACCTTTTTTTTAAAGCAATTTGCTCTGTCATACATGATGACTTGGTGTAAGGGGGCAAAGGTGCATTTCAAACCCCCGGCCTGAAGGGGGAGCTCTCTACCAAGTTTGAGTCCTCTACCTGCTCTCAGCTCAGATCCCTACTGCTTGATCTCTAAAATGGAGGGGTTGTGGTCGAGGATAGCCAGGATGATCTTGTCCATGTACTGCCTTAAACGGTAGTTGATCTCCTCTTGTTCTTTCAAAGCTTCAACCAGCTGGAAGGATAGAGAGATTGACCAAATGACTATGGCAGTCTTTCATGTAAAGCTGAAGGACATTTTGTTGGTTCCTCTAGATAAAAAACATCTGCTAATGTTCTTACTGTGAATGCAAAGCGTCAATAAATCATATTAACACTTAAAGGGATAGTTCACCCAAAAATAAGCCCATGATTTACGCACCCTGAAGCCATCCTAGGTGTATACGACATTCTTCTTTCAGACGAATACAATCGGAGTTATATTAAAAAATGTCCTGGCTCTTCCAAGCTTGATAATGAGAGTGAATTGCTGTTTGACTTTGGAAGAACATTAAAGCGCATCTATTCATGATTAAAGTGGTCGAAACGGCTCTTCGGGGGGTCTTCTGAAGTAGAGTGATGCTTTCGTGTAAGAAACATATCCATATTTAAAACTTTATCGACTAAAATATTTAGCTTCCGGCAGATGGCCATACCAACCATATTCGTCTGAAGGAAGAATGTCATATACACCTAAGATGGCTTCAGGGTGAGTAAATCATGGACAAATATTATTTTTTAGGTGGACTATCCCTTTAACTATATATTAAGGTACATAATCATAAAAACTGGTGCTACATAACTTGAGAAAAGGCTTTGCTTTTTACCCCCCAAAAATATGGAAAATCTAAACTCCCACAATGCACTGGGCTTGATATATCTGTCCGTGAGCAGGGATACAAATATATATGATCTGCAGTTTTCACAAAAGCCTTTGAGCTGTCAAAAGGCCGACACATAAAAACCAGGACTATATCCGAAAACGCCCCCTATACCCTTAAATAGGGTACTATTTGAGGGGACAACAATTTGTAGTGGCGTCCGAAACCATAATGCACCGCAACAACGAGTGTATTACTGATGTACACTCAATGGTTAGAGAATACCCACAATGCCCTGTTTGTCGTGCCGAATGCATTCCCACATCTGACCAGCAGATGTCGCTCAAAACTACTGGTCCGACGTGGCTACAGCGTAATCTCATACAGGTATGAATTACTTATTAACTGATAATTAAAGTGTAAATTAAGGTTTATACATGCTAGTTTCCATGATAGAGTTAAAGAAAAATAATTTCATTACTACTGGAGCTGTCAGTTTGCTAAGCTTCAAATAATTATTAAATGGCAAGCACAAGTTATGCAAGCGGCAGCCCTTCCGGATAGGAGGTATAGGAGGCGATAGTAAACACATCTCAACAGATCTGGGTGCAGGGTACTGTAGCATCCTTTTATAACCAAACTTATTTAATTGAATTTAAAATAACTCTACTAACAAATAATTGCATAAAAGAAAATGTGGGGGGGTGGGACTAATATCCTGTCACTTAATGGGAGCAGTCATTTCTATTTTGTGAGGTTCTGTATTCTGTGCTTCTCACCTCATCTCTGGAGGCGTTGTCTATCTCAGCTGCAAGTGACTGGGCCTTGGTGTGGCAAGCAAACAGGTTTTTGGCCTCATACAGGCTGAGGCTGAGAATCTGTCCGTTGAGATCATCGTTCTGGTCTCGGAGTTTATGGTTCTCCTGTTAGAAGTTGAAATACATCAGTGTGTAATTCATATTAAGTTTCAGGAGGTACACATGCATACATTGTGCCTATTATAATATACAGCAGTGGTTCTTACTTGGGTACCTCAGCACACTTCCAAATTTCAAAATAAGCTAAAACAGCTCAAATCAGTTCTTATTTTAATCCGTTCTTTCAACAACTTGTTTTCCCACGGCCTTGGGAAACCTGCATATGAGGGAATTTTAAAAATATGATTTTTTTTTTTGTCTTATTTATACCTGGAAAAGTCATGTACATTTCTATAATGAATACGATTTTTTGTTGTAGTTGTATGTGAATGAATCTAATTATAAAAATATTTTCCCTTAAATCACAAATGACTGAAAATATGTAAATTCACAGGACATATAAAGTGTGACCCCTGAAATACAATACAGTTCTTAATCAAATCATTATGGAATTTACTTACTATTATTCAGCCACTTTTATTTCCTTTAAATAAATAAAAAATATTGTCTTGGATATTGTCTTGGACAGTAGCAGGTATTTGAGTCAAAATGGTTGAGAACCTCTGATGTACAGTAACTATAACAATTCTCATTAAAATCTGACAATTTTCAATGAAAAATGACTTTTATATTGCATAAGCCACTTTTGTGATTCTTCTATGTGTTTTTTGGATCTTGACAGATGATGTATATTATACTGTGGTTGATCATCAATGATCTTGTAAGATAACACATCACAGACAGCACAATAAGCACGGCCATATCTTTCCACTGTACCTGCTTGAGCCGTTTTGCTTCGTGCTCCAGTTCAATCTCTCGAGTCTTGGCATTGTACTCCGACAGCCCAGCAGCGCTACGGCCACGGCCGGGCTTCTCAGTCTCCAGTTTAAAGAGTTGCAGGTGCTCCAGTTCGCGCCGCAGGTCCTCAATCAGCTACATGCACACATGGATCGTGTGAGAGGTCTGTATATTATGTGTACAGTTGTAATCTGCAAAAAGACATGCGCTACCTCTTGCATGGCCTCTCGCTCCTTCTGAAACTCATGTCTGTTCTGCCAAAGCTTATCCATCATTTTCCTGTACAGATCCATCTCATCCTTCAAACGCAGGCTTGTGTCTTCCAGTTTATCTGTCATACGCTGCTTCTCCTGTGCACAAATATACATACAGTAAATATATAAAATATTTTACCATAAAATTAGTCATTTGGATATAGTAATCCTGTCTAATCACTGTGACACTGATTTATCTAAACAAAATAATAAATGCATTATGGCTACATCTAAATCCAGAGGATCATTTATGCCATCGTTATACTGTATACTGCTGTGTCTGTTCTATGTTAAAAGTATTAAGGCATTAAGACATAACAGTATGACTGTGTGAAACAATCTTGCATTGTGAAAAAAGCTATAAAAATAAATTTGACTTCACATAGTGAGTAAAAAAATCCCTTTAAAGGAATATTTAACTTGATAAAGTACATTCCAGACAGTTGATGTACCCCATTGACTTTCTATAGTATTTATTTTCCTATGGAAGTCAGTGGGGTACATCAACTGTCTGGTTACTGTCATTCTTCAAAATATCTTATTTTGTGTTCAGCAGAACAAAGAAATTCATATAGGTTTGAAACATCTTGAGGGTGAGTAAATTATGACAGAAGTTCAATTTTTAAAGCAATACCAAGTAACTTTTCCTCTGTGGTCGCCCTACAGGTTGGAAGCGGAATTGTCCATTTTTTTGTCCAAATTATTCGCGCGCTGTTTATCCAGAACCGGCTTTGGAATCAACAATGGCCACAGAAAATTTGAGGAAGTGGTGGGAGAAGTGACGTATCCCGTAAAGCAGTCGAATTTTCCAGTTCTTTTTGTGCTCCGGTAACTGACACCCGAAACTACATAGTGCAAGTAAAAGCGATACAGACCACGTCAGGCTATGGCAGACGTGTCATTTAACCTACTGTAAGTCGATGTACCATCACAAGGGTCTTGGAAATATATTATGAAGGTACATAGTGTTACTTTATATTTTATAAAACTACATAGTGTTACTTTAAGTAACTTGGCGGCCATTTTGGGTCCCATGCAGCTGTTTTTTTTTTAGGTAGGCAATAGGCATACAAGTACATGGGGACTATAAATTATTAGCAATAAAATGTGGCAACAATACTATCCTAAATGTAGCTTCTTCAGCTAAAAACTACATTTTTCACTCCACAAGAGGACCTTTAATATTTTAGCTATAGCAGACAGTGACCTAGTTTTAAAGCCTTATAGAAAGGCTACAGCATTGAGTCGTGCAGTTGCTCCACAATGTTTCATTCCATCCCAGAGATCAAAGCTTCACAGTCTCTGAGTCTAAATACAGGGCTGCTAATGTCATGCAAGCAGCAGCTTTCACACTCATAACACTCACTAATGCAAGCAGCACAAAAGAGTGTGTGGTTAACACTGACAAGCACCAGGGATTTCACTGTGTGCTAAAATGTGTTAAAAGATGTCACAAGAAGTGACAGTGTGAAAATGGGTGTGTGAACGTGAGTGTTGGAGAGCAAGAAAGTGCTGTCTTTTAATTGTTAAATTAATCATGTGACACGTAACTGGACGAGCTGATGTATCGTGTGGGTCTTGTGGTTGTGATGGTCAAGGGAGTTTTAGCTTGAGTTTTGATGCATCTCTGACCTGGTCTAGTTTTTCAGTCTGAGACTTGAGTCTGCACACATTCACTTTCATCTCTGCGTTTTCCTCTTCTAGCTGCTGAACCCTAAAGGGAGGAATCATCCATTATAAAGTAGTATACCATACACTCGCATGCTTAATAGTGTTTCTGAGTTATCAAGGTCTTGAAACCCCCACATGCTTTATATATGCGTTTTTGTGAGGTTTCTTATCTGAGACTTCAGGTACCTGTTACTGAGCAGTTCAATCTCAGTGCTCTTGTCTCTCTCCATCTTACTGTAGGCCTCTCTGTGTCTCTTCAGCTCCTCCTCTAGACATTGCTCTGCACGCGTCTCCTGATCTTTGATCTGCTCCTCCAGCTCATGTACCCTGATGGGTAAACATGTACAAAACAAAAACACATACAGACATTACAAAACATATGCTGCATAACTACAAGTCCCTTCTGCTCACCAATGCTGCATTAATTTGGTCAAAAATACAGTAAAAACAGTAGTATTGTGAAATATTATTACAATTTAAAATAACTGTTTTCTGTTTGACAATATTTTCAAATGTAATTTATTCCTGTGATGTCGAAGCTGAATTTTCAGCATCATTACTGTAGTCTTCAGTGTCACATGATCCTTTAGAAATTAGTCTAATATGCTGATTATTATTATTACAAATGTTGAAAACAGTTGTGCTGCTAAATATTCTTTGATTAATTTAGAAATTTCAATAGAATTTACTATAAATAGAAATCTTTTGTAACATTATAAATATTTACTGATCTAAATGCATCCGTGCTGAATAAAAGTATTCATATCTTTAAAATGGTCTTAAAGGAGTAGTTCACGATGAATAAGAGTATTAATAAGAGTAATAAGAGTACTTATTAAGCGAAATGATCGATCATTTAAAAAAAAAAGTTTTTTAACTCAAACGCTGGCCTTGCTCTGTTCTGTGACGCATGTTCGTGACTCTCCTGTTCGAACTCGTTTATCAAAATGAACAAATCTTTTCCCGAGTCAATTCGTTCATTTCGTTCGTTGAATGAACCAAATGACACGAAAAAAGATTTGTTCATTTTGATGAACGAGTTTAAACAGGAGAGTCACGAACGTGCATCACAGAACAGAGCAAGGCCAGCGTTTGAGCTTTTAAAACTTAAACTTTGTTATATATATTTTTTTAAATGAGCGATCGTTTCGCTAGATAAGACCCTTATTCATCGTCTGGAATCGTTTAAACCCCTTTGAACAGTTTGCACAGAAACTGTCTTTTGGACCTTGAACCGTTTGGTTCCCAGTAAAGTGCATTATATGGAGAAAAATCCTGGAATGTTTTCATCAAAAACCTTAATTTCTTTTCGACTGAAGAAAGAAAGACATGGACATCTTGGATGGCATGGAGGTGAGTAAATTTTCAGTAAAAGTTTTTTTAAAAGTGCACTACTCCTTTAATGACCCCACAACTCAAAAATCTGTATGCTCTTTATAACATATCAAATCTGTATCTAATAGTCAGATCTCTCTGTCACCTTTACCTGTGAACTAGTTGTGTGTTTTCCTGTTTAAGTTTGGATTTCAGATCTCCGTTAGCCAGGCTGTCGTTCTCAAGCTCTGTTATCTTCTTTTCCAAATAACTCACCTGTAAAAGAAATAAAGACGTTTGTGGTTACACTTCATTATAATCTTTATAAGTACTGAGTAATATTAATTAACTACGTGTACTAACTATAGGTTCTGCATAATTTATTATTTTAACTTTGCAAGTACATGTAGTAAAGTGCAACTATGTCACCTTTAATTAAAGTGTTACCGAGTTTGTTATAGACAATCCTTTCTGAATCACATTCTCAAGTAAACAGCATTATAATAATGGCCTTCACGAGTATTTCTGATACACTATTCGATTTTTATCAGTTTATTATGCATTAAGCAATTCAACAATAAATGTGGTCTTCAATGACCACCTCATTATGCCTCCAAGACCTTTTCAGTGATGTCAATATCACAGGAGTCGATGCTGTCTCTGAAGAGATCCTCTGTGCTGCCCTGACTGCTGCTGAAGTTACTGTGGTGGAAGAGCTGACTGTGAAACACACATCGAAACAGAGAATCAGGACATCTTCTCTCAGTTATCAGGCAATGGGTATGCAGCACTTTGTAATGTTTTATTCTACAGATCTTGTGAACATAACAGAGATCAGAGACTTACCGACCAAATGCTGTACTGGTAATTTTCCTGTTTGGGCTGTAAAATCAAAAGATCCCAGGATTAGAGAATGGAGTTTTGCACTGCTACAACCTTTCGCAACTCTTTCCATTTTATATTATCCTGACACATTAAACAGCTTCTTAAAGTCATATATACACATATCATATACAAACTGTAAATGATATAATACCATGTAGAAAATCCAATTTAATGGGTATAGATGCTGAAAGATTAAATCAGAAAAAAACATTTTTGACAGACAGATAGAGAGATATAGACAGACGGATAGATGGATAGATATATAGATGATTTGATTTTCAGTGCGTCCCATCAATCTTGCACTGCAATGTTTCGTTTATTCTGGTCATCAGTTTTGTTTAGAGCCTAATTACTGATTCACTATCGCCCCAAGTGACCAAGATCAGGTACTGAAGTCAGTCTGTCCTAGGTAATGAGATTACACTGATAATCAGACGACTCTGAAAGACCTCTGCAAAAATAGAGCACCTGCACTCTAATTATAAACCTCTGCCTGTGTTTATGTAACTGTGTGACCCACGTCATTCTTTAAACCCCTTCTCTCATTACATCACACAGATATGAACTCGGAAATACAAGTCAGGTCTCTCCTGTCCTCAAACCCAACCCAGACATCACAGCACTGACAAAACACGTATAACCTACCACAACAATGATAGACCCAGACAGTCTGCAAACCAACAAAATGCACTCAGCATTCACACACAAATGCCCTCAAAAGTGCAGTTGCACATAGTTCTTCATGACCTGTCCTGACCAGTTAGCTTGACATGTTTGATTTTTTTAAAAAAAAATCTGCAGAAGTCTCCTTATGTTTTTTAACGCTTAAAAAAAAAAAATTGCCGATCATTATACAGAGGTGTGGTTCAAATTGGTGCTGATCATGTTTTGCATGAATGCATTTTAACTTTGGCAGAGTATGCAGTGGAGGATTTGGACAAAAATGCCAGGAGATTAATAGCCAAAGGCCTCAGAATGCCACATGATCCCACTTCCCCATCACACCTATTCAGCCAGAGAAAAGGAAATTACACAGCTCTTACTGAACATCTCTCTTGCACCATTTCAAAAACAGGCTGTTCCAAAAGGTAGACACTTGATTATGTTGCTTTCTAAAATACTGTTTTAATATCATTTACAATAATAATAATACTAATAATGAGAGGGCAATCCCAGAATGCACTGCATTAAACTTTGTGGTAGAGGAAGTGATGGATGCAGCTAAATGTACTTTTACAAAGAATATGTAAACATTAATCTTAATTTTAATTCAAATTTAAATTTCACCCATTTCCACAAGCAAATCACACCAAAATAACACACACACACACACACATACACACACACACACACATCTGGTTTGCAATCTTTGTGGGGATACTCCATAGACATAATCGTTTTTATACTGTACAAACTGTATATTCTAACCTCTAACACATTAAGCCTAAAAGTCGTGTTTAACCTGGTTGGCTTTGGTTAATGACTTATAAGTCTAAATGAAGACTTTTTGAAAATCCCTTTGGAAAAAATGAATGCGATTAATACTTCCGGAACCAAGGAGGCTGAAAAAGTGGGCGGGCACTCTTGCACTCTATTTGTGTGTCGTCTATGTGCTCATGAAGTAACTCGTGTAGGTTGGCACGGTTAGGTTAGGGTGCTGTCTTAGAAGGCAGCTATGTAGGAAGTATGCAGTGAGGCAGCTGTCTGTAGTATAATGTCTCTGTGTGTCAGTAGCATATGAGGTGGAATCCTCATAATCCTAAGATTGCCTTGTCGTTCTCCTCTAGTACCAAATATGTTATGTGGTCACATGACAATAAAAGGATTATTTCATCAAATTCCACCACACACACCCACTTAAACACCCCAGGCTTTTCTTGAGGGTTTCAGGTTTCCCACACTGTCTCTGATAACATTCACAAAGATTAGTAAACCTTGACTGGAATATTGTTGCCATGGTAACAGCTCCTTTAATAAAACCCGTCTCCCGATAAAGCTTTTGACAGGGGTGATTAAAGAGACTCATAAAAATATATCTAGCTTTAACTTAGAGTGAACTGACATGAAGAATTGTGTCCACCAAAGCATTTTTAGCCAGCTGAAAATGCCAGACGCTCTGCTGAAGACGTCGTGCTTTGGGCACTTGAGAGCGTTTTGGCAGCGCAGCGGTTTTTCCGTTGAGACGTTTCGTTGCAGTGATACAGAATATCCGCAGCACAGTTTACTTGTAACTGATTTCACAGATCATTTAGTATCTGTTTCATACTAAAAATTTATTTTTCATACAATTTTTTTTTTTTTTTCGGTTAGCTCTGCTGGTTGATGTCGTTGTACAGAAACAATGTTGTGACAGTTGGTCAGTGTGGTTTAGTCCCGTCCCTCTTTCACTGTGATTGGACGGGTGGGTAAAAAGTGACAGTGATGAGTGCTGCGTTTTATCCAAAGTTGAACATTTTTTCAACTTTCAGGGCGCTTCAACATGCAAAAAACGCTCAGCGCCTTGTTACGCTCATAGCGTTTAAAAAATGCGGCGATCCCATTGAAAACAATTGAAAACATACGCCAGGCGTGTGGAAAAACGCTTTGGTGGACACACGGCCTTAGTGGTGACGGTAAAGTCAAGCTTAGCTTTTTACTTCGACTTTGTATTTAGGCTTCAGAATTCAGAAAAGTTGTGTTCATTTTTTTGTTTTAATTTCATAACGTTTTGTTGGTCACAGAGCTTATTTTCTGCAATAATCCAAAAGTCAATGGAAAAATCCTTGTAGACTTGTAGAAATATGCTAACTTAAAACTCGGTCTCCTCTTACCTGTTAGCTTTGAGGTTTTTGAGTCTGGCCTCCAGGTCATTGAGCAGGTTGACTTTCTTGCAGCACTGAGAGCAGTAAACATCCAGAAGCTCACTATTGTACAGGTGTCTGATCTTCTGAGGGGTCTGGCCAGCACTGGAAACAACAAGTGATCATCAATACTGGCAGAGCATTCAAATTTTTCTTACTCACAGTATTTAATAATATAATATGATGAGAAATTTCAAATTTTACATAGTTATAAGAACATCTAATGAGCTGTTATTGAGTTCATGATAGGATAATTATTACACAGCTGAAGATTTAAGAGCTTAAGATTTAAAGTACCACTGTAAGGCAAAACTGTTTAATAAAATGTTGTTTGACAATGAGATAATTAACAGCTGTCAAAAATTCCCAGCAACATTCATCCGAGAAAGTAAATGTCATGAAAATAAAAATTAAAAAATGAAAAGAAATCCTATTTTGCTCTTAAGGAAAATGTTGCTTATTTTTTAATCATTATGATGGACACATTTTCAATTGGTAAATTATTTTACACACAACTTATCATTACAATAATGCATTGAGATTTTATTGCTTTATGTTCTTTCTTTTAAAACTGTTCAGCAGAATTTTGAGAAATGAGAATGCAATTTTTCGGCATTTTGATAATTATAATTTATATAAGGATCTGCTTAAGTACCATGAAAATAATGTATTATAAAAATAATATTTGGCTTTAAATAAAAAAAAAATATATATATATATATATATATATAATTTATTTAAAGCCAATTATTATTCTATATTATATATATATATAATAATATAATATATCCATGCAATCCATGCAATCAAATGACAGACATCACACATATAACACAGTGTGTTGTCAGTATTTTATGTGAGATGTGTGTACTAGGGAGCTAGTTAACCTGGAGGGCAGAGAGGAGCCCAGGTCAGAGAAACCATTAGTACGTGTGTCATCATCAGGGATGGGGCTGCTGGGGGTGAAATCCACATCCTCTCCCTCTCCATAGTCCTCAAACTGCTCCTCCACTGAGATTACTGAGGCCGCTGCTGACGACACCATCTGACCGCAGCTAAACCACAGAAAGAGAATCATTTCATTTCATTATTACTTATTTTAATGTTCATTTTATCAAATATGATTATTTTCAAAGAAACATTCATTATTGCATTAAATAATATTTTAACTAAACAATCAATTCTGGAATCATAGAACACAAAAAAAACCCAAAACATAATTATCCATGATGCTTACTTGTTTCTACGTAGAAAGAGTCCACCAAGTCCTTCCTCTTTATCCTCATGACGTCCTCCTTCAGACGATTCAGATCCTGCCCCGCTGTCCATGTCTGACTCCTGCGCATCCCGTCCACCCATTCCTTCCTCATCCGAATACAGCTGGCACTCTGGGTACGGCCGTGTGCATACGATGATCGGGGGTCCCAGACTCCCCTCCCCGTGCTGCAAACAGATATCATAGAAAACCTTTTTCAAAAAGGTCATATTGCTCAAAAATCACATGCAAACACAACATACAGAAATTGAAAACTAGACTGGATTACTGTGACTCGGTATGTGGTCTCTTCACACAGGTCTTAATGAAGTAACATGAGAACTTAAGAAGACTTAAGAACTTTAGAAGTCCTCTGTCCGAGAAACACAAAAGAGAACGGGTCAAAGGTTACGGAAACTTTGCTCATTAACCCCAGAAGACACAAACGACACTAAGACAGGTCAAAGGTCATCATGGTGAATGGGTATGAAACATTTCAGTTGACTAATGAATGGCGAGTCTAACAAAAGAGAAGGACGATTATTTAGATTGCATAGCAGAGACAGAAATTGTGCTCTCGTAAGGAAATAAGATATATTTTCCATTTGAAATAGCATTTTTTTTTACATACATTCTCTCCTACAACAAGTGCAGCTCTACAATGTTAACATACTAATTAAAATTCACGTCACATCTCAATGGCAAAAGGACAATGTGAATCAGCTGATGCTGTCCAGTGGCTCATTGTTATTTGCACAGAAAGAGCAGAATAATTATCACACTATGAGAGATCGTTAAATCAATGCGGAGTCTTTATATATGTTATATCATAATTTTTGGTTATGCTTTATTTTAAGCTGACTTATATAAGTACTAAGTAATATTAATTTACTACATGTACTTATTATAGAGTTACAGTCAGGGTTTGGTTTAGGGTTTGTAACTTGTAATTATGCAGAATTTACTGTTATTACTGAGCGCATTTAGTAAAGTGTACATCACCTTAAAATAAAGTCTTACCAAAATGGTCTCTCTGTCTAATATAATAAGTTTATAAAACAGTTAGTTCCAATCCCTGATTCTGATTGGTCAATAGCTGTGCTTTATTCATGATAAGACACGGCCTCTCCCAACGGTTATATTTATCACTGCGCAACACTGCAGTTCATATGTTGTTTTTATTTGAGCTTTAATGCATATTACCAGGGACAATTTATAAAAGATCTTTGATATTACACATTGGAAAGCTGTTGCTGTTCACGGTCAGGGACTATTTTTTTCTAGCGGAAGGAAGGCTTTTAGTGATTTTACTTCATGAAAGTTGCACTAATAAATCTTTTTTTTTTTTACTTTAATATTTTTATTGTGTGGTAACCGTTTTATAAAAGCAATAAGGTACTCGAGGCAAGTGCTGTATAGTGAATAAGTAACGGCTGAAGGGGTTGCCACGCTGTTACTTATTCACGACACAGCACAGCCTCTTGCACCTTATTGCTTACATATTTATATTTGCAACTAGGAGATACTGTCTATGTCTTGGGAGATACTGTATTATTAAAACAGAATTATCGCTGGTCATTAAGCCTTTACAGCATTCTGGGGAACTACTATTCACACCAGTTAGTGTTTTTTTAATGACTTCACATCCCTCACAGATGATCATACTCTGACCATTTATTCATGCCGTAGTTCATCCAATAGAATCAAACTTTCCACTTCTTTGAAGACGACATGAACATTCACTAATTCCAGAAACAAATAGCCATAATAAATTTTCATACAGTGGCTCTAAATTTATTTGGACACATACAAATAACATAAAAAATAGCACTCATTTTTAAAAATGACTTTTAACCATCTGTTCCTGAGGTAATTTTAATGGACATATGAAGTCAGGTTGTCTTTTATCACATTAACTACAAATACTTTTTATCCCTATATTGAACAGTATATATATGCTTTCTGAAATTTAATAAAACAAATACAGAATTGAATAGTAAGTGCTATAAAATGGTATAAACTGTAAGTACATACAAAAAAGAGGGTCCTAGAACTGCGGTCGTGAAACTGCAGCCTCCAGTATTGCAGGAGTACTACTCCACTTGATTACTACTTGATTAACACAAGAATGTTGTAGTCACCTGTTCTCCTCTCCTTTTACCCTCCCTCACTCTCTATACTAAACCTGTACCCTCCTTTTCCCATTTCTTTCTTTAAGGCTTCTCTTTATCTTTGCTCTATAATATACAATATATACATTTTTCGGTAACGCTTCATTTTACAGTACAGTACTTACAGTGTACTTACCTAGAACGTACTATAAGGTAAGTACATGGAACAGGGATAGCTTCAGGGTTAGTAGTTATTACACAGTAATTGTAGTTACTAAAATAAGTACATAGTATTTACATGGGTAACAGTACTGTAAAAGGAAGTGTTAGTCAAGTCAAGTCAAATATATTTATATAGCGCTTTTCACAATCCAGATTGTATCAAAGCTGCTTCGCAGTATCAAAAGTATTACCCATTTTTCTCTCATCGCAAACACCTTTCAATTTTTTTTTTCGAAAAGCATTTCATTCTAACCATTTGAAGTCTATGCAGTGTATATCTGAAGAGACCCTTCTCACATTCACGCTTCAGGGAGCCCGTTACCTTCCTTTGTAGGTCACACACGAATCACGAAACTCGCTCAACCCTCCACTCATGCCCACATGGCAGATCTAACAAATAAGACCTATATGCACAACCACAACTAAATTATTCTTAAAAAAGATATCCGTCTAATAACTTAGTTCGCATGTAAATGTATCTTATTTTAAGGATATTTAGATATTTATAATGGAAAATAGGACAAAAATTTTGATTTGCAACAGAACCACTGCTGTAAGCAGAGATGTGTCAACCCAAAACTGCAGAATAACTAGATATCCAGTAACCCATGCTTTAGTCTAGTCTTGTGCATTTATTAAAATGTCCTCGAGAAAAGAAATGCTTCTAGTTTGTCCAGTCTGATCTGAGATTATGGCTACGGCAAGGAAATGTAACGTCCGGCCACAAGATTAAACATCACAGGCCTAGTCAAAAATGTGAGCAAAGCTCTGATTCTTCCCACATGGCTGCATCTTTGGAGATAACAGAAGAGGAGCAGATTACTGATGACTGATATCTGCATCTTAATGTGAAGCTTTGACAGCATAATAGAAGTTTTCCCAGCTGAGCAGCATCTGTGATAAATGCAGCCCTCTCAGCTACACTGCGACTGCAGTAATGTAAGAGAAGATACAGGGGTCTCCTGCAGTGAGAGCCCAGATAAAAAGACCCCTTTTGGTCCAACTCGACCTGAATCTGCCAGCCCCCCTTAGACAGCACCGTCTGGAATATCTAGACTTAACATTCATTATTTACACACTGCTTCTGACAGACTTCATGTTAGGCATGCATTGATACACACACATACTTCAGATCATTTCATAAACAAATAAAGCCTACACACACTCTCTCTCTCTTCAATGTTCTTTTATATATCATGCATAGTTACACTTAAATGCATTTCACAGATGAAAGCAGTTATATGTAGTTGCATCTATTATCTTTCACACCATTACTCTTGTGTATTTGGTGACAAAGTGATTTGGCCGATGAACTTACAACAGGCATGACTTGTTGGCTTGTATTGAAATAAACACCAATGATGGGAAGCTTTACATTAATGCAGTCATTTTAAAACAAAGACACACCCTGATAGAGTTTGACTGTACAAAATTCCATCTCTGAGACTCAAATTTAGGGTATCACAATTGTATCTCAATGTTTCAAATCACTGTTGACAATCAAAGAAGGAACAGTTTGTTCTTTGCTCTTCATTAAAATGATGGACTAATGCTGTCATGCTGCAATACTGCTGATCCACCCCACCTCCAGTGATTTATACATTATTGCGGAGTACGGACTAAGGACACTAAGTGCTAAAATATACCCACCAATGCATCCACATTGGTACAGTATGCTGAGCTGGAGAAAAAGATCAACATTAAAAAGCCAATGACTCGTCTCTGGAATATACAGCCTGGTATTGATTCAAACGCATAATGATGAATGCTGAGTGAAAGCTGCTGTATTATTCTGGAGTGTAAGTGCGATTTGGTCAATAGTTATTGTGTAATCAAACACTCTTTTATGTGTCATTACTGACCAACAGCAATTTCCTTTTATTACTTGGCTTAAAGGGACAGTTCACCCAAAAACGAAAGTTCTGCCTTAAAGACAGAGTAAATTAAACCGTTATTTCTTTGTCTCAGAAGACGCCTGAAAACATTAAAATGCACAAGATCTCCCAAAGATCTCTGATCTATAAATAATAGAGAAGTTTTTGTCTGTGAAGTAGATATGGAACACAGAGTACTGCGTGGTGGAGGAATCCACTAACTCGCATACATCATTCGATCATTTTCCTCTGTAAAAGCAGAGCAAAAATGTTTCTCTAATGTTTAGACGCAGTTTAATTTTTCTCTGTGGATCTACTGTATAAGAGCAGCACTTCTTTACAGATCTGCCGTCTCAGGATGACAGCAACCCACACACACACACAAACACAACACTGGCTAGCATCCAAAGCGCACCATCATATTCACATTGTTTTCAAGTGCAGCTCGCAAGAAATGTCAAGTGTGCACATAAACATAACAGAAAAACCACTCAAACTTCTCATGACAATAGCGATCCCTGTCAAATACAGCACTGGCTGCTAGTTTTGAAGATTTTTCAGGTAACAAACATTTTGGACTGACAACCCAAATCTATATAAAACACCAAATTATGTACAAATTATTATATATCTTGAAATAGCTTTGGCTTTAACATTGCTGTTTTGTTCTTGTTTACCTGACAAAGATATCTAATTTTAGCTAATGAATGACCCAAATATGAACCTAGCTAAGTAACGCTAACGCTAGCTAAGTATTTGGATCAAAAACTTATGTACACTCTAGTATAACCATGAGCTATGTTACTGAAGTGACAAAAGAAACACGCTGGCAAGGGACATTCAACATGGCTGCTCATTTTCCGTATCAACTGAGCTTGGCTGATTTTGTTTGATATCTCAGTGGAAATGCAGCCTGATAGTTAGCCATCTCACTGCCTACACAGTCAGCAGATAAAATACAGTGTGGATTTACAGGGAGCCATGAGTCATAATCCAGCTCTCGGGGCTCTAAAACTGCCAGTCGCCCTTCTCTGGACGGTATCAAAGCGAAACACCTTTGAACTCTTTATTGACCTTGAAGCTGGTAACCCAGCAAACACACAGAAAGACCAACCAGAGCTGTAGTTAAACAACCAATACTGCAGAGGCACTTGGCAAAGCAAATTACCTTATTATACCACAGCTTGTGTAGGTGTCCTTCTGAAAGCAAGACATGTGGAGACAAGTGGAAATATGGCTCTCAATTTAGTTGCTATAAGATCTGGGGCACAATCACAAACACGTACCAGTGAGTGACTTTAAAAGTTTGGTCACCCACCTCTGTCCCTTGGCAGAGATGTCATAGTAATAGTCTGGATGCACCATATTATTGCATTTTAGAGTGTCCAAACTGCAAATTAACCTCCTGTCCCAACTATAACACTGAATTATAACTTTTGCTGGGCTTTGCATTACGATATCCATGAAATGGTAGTGTAGACAGTGCCAATGTCACACACAGGTTCTCTGCTGCCCACGCAATAAACTAGGCCTGACACAGCATTTCATAACGGATCGATATCTAAAGCTGTCAGACATGCTGCTAAATGACTGTAGTCTTAAATGGAGTAGACAAGAGAACTGGACTGACCCTATACAGGATCATGTATAGCCCAAAAGCAAGCAAACCTATATAAAAATAAATAAATATATATATATATATATATATATATATATATATATATATATATAGTATACAAATGTGTTTAAAGCTGCAGTCCAAATTTTTCCTCTTTGTCGCCATCTCTGTTCAAAATCTGGAATTGCAGTCATTCACGGAATCATCAACTTTACGTGAGTTGTAGTTCGACACCCTCGACACAGCACAGCAAGGATGAACACAATGTTTGAGCAGAGTGTGTGTCTGTCAGTCACCGCGCCGGTGTGGATACTGGCATTCAGAATCACAGATTATTGTAAAATGTCATCTGAACTAGCAAGTAACATCCACTTTTGTTCTGGTTCTGACATTGCAGTAAATCGCACTGATTAAATCTAACGCAAAACCATGCAAATTATACTTTGTTCTCAAATTGTTAATGTTAACAACGTCAGCATTGCATGACTACTTGTAATGTCCTTTCTATATAATCCTTGTTTTCGCATGAGTCGGGTTGCAGTCTCTTTTTTCTGTAGCTACTCCGAAGTCCGAACGAAGTCTTTTGTATTTTACAGCGGATGAATATGTAGTCACTGGTGATTGTCATTTGAACCTTTCTGGATCTGCCATCAAATTAATATGTTTAATTATATCAAGTGCTGTGAGAAAAGGCTATAAATCTCCTCCTCCAACATCCTCACACTCAATATAGCTTATACTAGCCGAGACTCCTTACATTATTACAAGCCGCTTTGAATCAAGCAAAGGCAAGCAGAGAGTTTTGAACACTGGGTGGTTATGTGTATTTTCTCAAATATGTATTTTGGATCATTTCCAACCCAAAAAAGCTACGGACTACAGCTTTAAGACTTTTTAAAAGGAAGCGTTACCAATGTTCCTTGAATACCAAATTAGCATCAGGTGACATTGAAGACTTTATAAATGACTGAATAAATTAGAAATAAAAACACTGAATCCAAAAGCAATTTAAAATTGTAACATTTTAATAATTCTTAAAAATTTAGTATTGACTGAACTTCAACTGTACAGTGAACAATTGTCAGCATATAGCGGCCAAGTACTCGGTTGTTAAAGTTTAAGAAGCCAATAAGACTTTGACCGACCCTCCTTTACAAAACAAACCACAATAGAGGCTAAAGGCAAGTGCCAGGGAAGGAATTTCAATGGCGGTATACCCTATTGTTCCTTGACCTTTCTGTATTGTCCTTTGCCAATGTAAAAAAACATTACTTCAACATTAACAACCACACACATTCATATAAACGCAATGTGGATGCGGTGCTACCAGCAGGTGGTCATTAACCGTTCGAGAGTCTTCCCAAACCACCCCAGCACCCTTAATCTCCCCTTTCATGTTCACATACTCCCTTCAAACTATCAGCCGTATTCAAAACTCCACAGTCCCTCCCCCTCAACAACCCCCAATACCACAACTCCCAGCCCACCATTAGCCCCGCTCCCAAGACACACAGAATTAACTGTTTAGGTTTATGAGCATGTGCACTTACAACAATAATCAACCAGTCTGCTAGTTTTTCTACACAATTAATCTCATTTGAGGTGTAAAAAATGGACGCTGTTATTTCTCAAAGAATAGATATTTTCACCAGTCTGGCATTTAAACGAAACAGTTAGAAGAAAACTGGAAACAATGGGGTCACCAACGGTTATTCAGTAGACGAAGGCAGACACAAACACACACAGGCACCGCCAAAAACGCATCGACTCTGTCCAAACACACACAAGCAGTCTAAACACACACATAGTCTCTCACACTGTCTGATTAGCATTTCAATAGTGTGACCCCTTTCCCCTCCAACAGATTACCACACAATCCAGCCCGGGCTCCCTAGTCATTCATTCAACTTGTCATTCAAAGGCAGGTGTAGCGTTTTGGAAAGACACAGGCTGGTTGTGAATTCCACCACACTCAGAGCCTTCACATCATGTACTCAAACGGGGGAAAAAAATCTAAAATGCACTCGCATTTCATTGAGCTTTAACACTCTGAAGTGCTGTTGGGAGTCAACAAGAGCTACCAAGAGACCTCTTCAGCATCATTGTTGGGAGAAGACGATAATGTAAGATGAGAGATTATTACAGTGTGTCAAAAATATCATTTAACAGCACTGAACCAACCAACAAAACTCATTGTTATGGGTTAAATCAGGTAAAAATAGCTCTTTAAAGGTAACAATTGCAGGTTCCCACTTTGTACAGTGCAGGAACGAGAGATGAGAGAAGATCATGAGAGGAAGAGCAGGAACAATGGACTTGGCTGCACCAAATGTTCACACGTGCTAGTTTTCTCATCTCATCCTCTTACCCCTCCGCTCAGTAATGAAGATCCATCATCTCCTTCCTCAGTGCCCGTGCCGGTTAAGCCCTCGTTGGCCGAGGACGTCCAAGACTTAGTGTCCCCGTCTCCCTCCAGGATCCCCACCCTCACCACAGTCCAACAGGTGAAATATCAGCGACCAGTCCAGTCAGATTTTAGTGATCCTGTGGACGTGTGGCTTCGGGTATCTCCACCTAGCCACCGCCGCTCCAAACTGCCTCAGTCCTCCTCACACATTCACGCACACACACACACTTGCTCCGACCTGCATCGACCGATCATGCGGCCACACACCAACACATACGGACAGAGACGCTACTGATCTGGCAACAGTTGTTGGGCTTTTGGCCACTCCTCTCAGCAAATCACCTCCCCTACTCCAGCCTGTCACATTCCCTCTCTCTCTCTGCCTCGTTCTCTCGGTTGTTGCTAGGAAACTATTCCGCTGAGCCGTCCCACAGCTGTGACATCGAGTGGAGCGTGAGTGTGCTCCTTCGCAACACACACACAAGCTATCTTAAGCCTAACCTCAGCTGTGCTGCATATACACACAATTACAGACAATTAACCTTCTCCTTATTTTAGTGTCATGATAAATAAAGCAAATAGATAAATAAGATACACATACATCAAAGAATCATGCGCTGCCATGGAAAAAACATCAGCAGTGTTATTTTGATCAATAAAGTAAAAGCTCTGGTTTTCTGTAAATGACCTAAATGTAAACCATTGGCCAATATTTTTCTTTAAAAATCCCTAACACAGATGTTAAATTGTCTACTATAACAACAAACATTATTAAAACATCATGACGATGAAATGTTACATGCCACGAAACAAATGTAAAAAATCCAAAGCACAACACTTCATATGGGTCATCTAAGCTCATTGGAAAAACTAACATGTGGTGACCTTTCTGCAAAATTATATTACGTTGCTTCTTGTACATTTCCAGACACTTGTAGCCCTCAATCGGGTCATGGGGTCTATTCGACCCCAATCGACTTTTACTTAGCAAAAAAAAGGTTCCCTTCATCTCGGTGGAATAAGATTTTGTGACTTTTCATACATTATCTATCTATACACACACAAAAAACTGGGCTTGATTGGGTTGTTCTGAAGGTATGTAAAAAAAAATGTTTACACTTCTGGTCTTCGGGGTTAATATGACCCCACATTGAAATGAATGGGAATTGTCCGGGAAAAATTCAGCATAAATCTGAATTTTTTTTACACAGAAATGAAGGCCAAGTACTAGAGCATAAATGCAATGTATCGTTAAAAAAATAACATATGCTAATGCTAAAGCTAATGGTGTAGTTGAGGGATTGTGTGGTATATGGATATAAAAATACTTCATATCTCCAAAAACACAGCATTAATGAATAGATGAGAAGTAAACAAAAAAATGATATATTATTCGTATGATTAAAAATGTATATTTTTTTGTACAATTACTCAATCGATTGTCGTATAGACCCCGAAGCCCAGAAGTGTAAACAGGAAGACCATTTGAAGTGGAATGTCCAGAGAGTATCACTAAAAGCGAGTTCAGTTTTATCTGAAACAGATGAATGTGAATCTGGCCAGTTTTATTACTTCAGTTGTTGTGCGTGTCGTGACAGTTGGGAAATTAAATTAAAATTAAATTCAATTAAATCAAAAGGTTAATGTTCTGTCACGTTTGTTTACATGCCATAAACCCTTAACCAGACTGCATTTGCTGAAGAATCCATGCCTTGTTAGCTTGCTTCTACAAGTCTTTGAAGTGTCACGGGACTCATACCAGGTGAGTTACATAGCAAGCTTATTAAAAAAAAAAAAGCTTATTATGTTAGAAATGCCATGTATATGAAGCTGGTTATGTCATGCAAACATGACCATTTATTAGTTTACAAATCATGCACTACAGTACATTTTTGGAGGTAGAGACACGTTATGAGCCAATAGTCAGTATTTTCCCTTGAAAATCCCTTAAGAATTCAAAATGTCAGTATACATCAAAGAAAATCATGAGAGTTATTATATTATAACATCTAAACTGACTAAACAGATAAATGGCACAAAATAAATTTATAAATTTCTTGAAAACATTAGAACTAGTTAACCATTACTTTAAAAAAGTGAGGTGGAGTGATGTAATCTTGATCCATGTTTCACTTTTTTTTTCACACAAAAATAAATACATTTCGGTCATCATTTAGATGTTGCTCCCAACCTCTATGACTTTCTGGAAAAATAAAAGAAGATATTTTGAAGAATGTTGGTAATCAAACAGTTTTGACCTTCCTTGTATGGACAAAAAAAAACAAAAAACAGACATTTGTCGAAATATCTACTTTTATGTTCCACAGTCATACAGGTTTGGAACAACATGAAGGTGAGTAAATAATGACAGATCTTATAACTCTGGGTGAACTTAAGCACATATGACATCATTTAACATTAGCAAACTAATTTAACTATGCATTTGGAAAATTAACTAGAGCTAACTTCCATAAGAGTCTTAAGACTGATTTATAGAATATCTTAAGAGCTTTTTTAATTAACACTTCTCATAAATTCACAGCCTCACAGCAGCAAAGAGCTCTATAGAGACAAAGATGGATGAAATAAAAATCTAATCAATGGTGAATATTTACACATACATTCACACTTCCACAGCTTCGAGTGAGAAGTCTCACATACGCTGTGCTATTGTGAATGCATATGTGTGAGGTATGAGATGCATGTTTATGCAGGTGCATGAGATACTGTATCTGCGTGTGTAAGAGAGAGAGAAAGCAAGCAATCCTCCTCCTATGTTCTAACTCTCTGCTGTGTATCAGTGATGCCCCACTTTCTCATGATTCCCATGAGGTCAGTGCCGCAGCACCGGCAGTTCGTTTTGGCCCAGCAGTTCGACCCGGACCCTCCTACCTCTCGAGTCTTTAGCTCTCTGTCAGAATTCAGCTCTCTCTCTCTTCAAATCATCTCAAAATACAGTACACATGATCTCTGTGATGCAGGGATTCACATAGTCTGAGCTGTAGTTGAGAAGATGGAAGAGAGAGAGAGACAGGGAGGGTGGAAACACGAGAGTGGATGCTGCAGATGAAAAGACGATCACACAGCTCTATCATAAACTAGTGCTTGGCTCCTGAAGCTGTTTACACGGCCAAAGCCATTCTATTTCAGACATGTTTGTCCTGCTTTACCCTGATTGTCATTGCAGGTAACTATGTAAAGAGAGACCGTTGTTATTTCAGTCAGGTGTGGTTGATCTCCTCTTGCTTCCTGTTGTCTGATCTCAAAGGAAACACAGTTGTAGTTGTATCATTTTCTCACAGTTTGAACTGTTTGAACATCTCTACACACAGCTAGAGTTTTAGAAGAAAACGTGAATGCTGTTTGACTGTGGAAATGTTGTTGCCACGATGTTGCCATCATGAGAGTTTGACAGGGCATTACAATGCAGTGCATATATTTATGGGTGGTTGTCAGGGCATTATTAAGCTAATAAGGTGTTCAGAGTGTGTGTTTTTTTTTTGTTTTGTTTTTACAAACGCAGCCTTGTTGCTACACTCTAAAAAATGCTGGGTTATTTCAACCCAAATGTTGGGTTAAAAATGTAATTTAAAAAATTTACACTTGAAGGTGAAAGTTGAAGGTTTTAAATTACATTTTCAACCCAACATTTGGGTTAGTCCATATTTGACCCAAATTTGGGTTAAAACAACCCTGCATTGTTTAGACTGTATTATTATTTGCGGTCAAATCAGTGTCAAATCAGTGATGCACTCTAAAAATGCTGAGTTGTTCTAACCCAACTTTGGGTCAAATATGGACAAACCCAAATGCTGGGTTAAAAATGTACTAATAAAAATTTAACCCAATGGCTGGGCTAGTCCATATTTGACCCAAAGTTGGGTTAAAACAACCCAGCAATTTTTAGAGTGTATATGTCTGGGCGGTTGCAAGGAAGTTACTATGCAGTTGCTAAGGTGATCTGGATATTTTAGGCACTTGTTATTTGGTTGCTAGGGTGTCCGGGGTGGTTGCCAATGTATTACTATGCAGTTGCTAAGGTGTTCAGAGTGTCTTCTGACAAAATCTGTCTGGGTGCTATATTTCTAGGTGGTTGCCAGAGTGTTACTATGAACCTGATAAGGTGTTCAGAGTGTTTTTTATTTTTTATTATTTTACAAATGCTATCTGGTTGATATATTTCTGGGTGGTTGCAAGGAAGTTACTATGCAGTTGCTAAGGTGTTTTGAATATTTTAGGCACTTGTTACTTGGTTTCTATGGTGTCCTGTCTGGTTGTCAGGGCATTATACAATTGGTAAGGTGTTCAGAGTGTCTTTTGACAAAATCTATCTGGATGCTTTATTTCTGGGTGGTTGCCAGGGTGTTACTATGCAGTTGCTAAGGTGTTGAGTGGGGTTTTTTTTTTGACAAAGGCTATATGGTTTTTATATTTCTTGGTGGTTTGCAGGGCATTACTATGAAGTTGCTAAGGTGTTCTAGGTGTATTAGACGTCTGCTATCTGGTTGCTAGGTTCTGGGTGGTCGCTAGGGGTCTAACTGGTTGCTATGTGGTTGCTTACTATACAGAACTTTAATACTTGGCACTAAGGGTTTGTTCAAGTGAGTAGAAGTAAGACCAAGATTGAAACAAGACAGAAAACATTTAGGCTGTTAACTGAAACTGCTCTGTAATGTGTGAATGATTGCTTCAGGCTTTCATTTAAACAGAGAAGCCTCTGTGTGCATATGAGCACAGCTTTTATCTCTTCTAACTTTCTCTTTTCTCTTTCCCATCTTAATTGTGACTGACAGCTGGTAGATTAGGAGGACTGCTGGAATGTGAAGAAAGACGAGAAGAAAAGTGGGAAAGAGAATACGAGAGGAAGGCCACAAACAGACCCAATGAGCCAAAAAAGCACAAAGAATCAGACAACATACATGTGTATACTGGTCAACAGCAAATTTTCATCAGTTGATAAATTCAAATATGAACAGTCCAAAAAATTAAGATGATATACCAAAACTTCAAATGTTCAAGTAGCTACAAGTGTAACACAGAGTGGATTGTAAAATGAAAAGGAGACAAAGCGAGTGAGCAAGAGTAAGAAGCAGACAGAAGAGCAGGAGGGAACACAGTGAACACAGGCCTGGCAGTAGGGCACAGTGCACATACAAATGACTGTATTCCTCTATAATACAAAACCAGGGGTCTCAATCGGTGGATTGCAAGGTATAACTGGGTCATAGGTCTGTTCTGAAAACCTAAATCCAAAGAGTGGTACAACTAACCATAATCATGCAAAGAAACTACACAAAATATAAGAAAATGGAACCAAGACTACATTAATTCTGAGTTAATTAACAATCATTTGAAAAAAAAAAAAAAAAAAAACAGTTTGTGTACACCACAATTTGTTTTCCTGTTATCTGCCTGAGCTGATTTGCTGATCTTAGCTGGCTCGCCAGTCTAGTCAAGCTGGTTTTAAAGGGGTTTGGGGCACTTGGTCACTCTGATAAACAACTTGACTGGGCAGAGAGACAACCAGCTAAAACCAGTTTAAACCAGCTTAGGCTGTGTTATATGTCTTTTTCCAGCAGGGATGTTAATAATTTTTTCATAATGTCAAGTCTATTCAGTCATAGTAACCTAAATATTAGAGGAAACTGCATTCGCAACTTACTGAAAGAAATAAGTTTAGGTACTAAAATTTGTTTTGCAACGAAAACTTAAAAATGAAGCTATATAAAATTATTAAAACGATTGAAGATTAAAAGTATGAAAATGATTCAAACTAATTGAACATTTTAAAATAAAAGCTATAGCGCAAAGAGGTCATATAGTATTAAAACTGCTCAATTCTTGCTGTGCAAATGGCTCCGACCAACACATTTTATCTAGTGATGTCAGGCAACCTCGAGCTCATGCTGTGCGTGACAGTTGGCTACTTGAAGAGAAAGCTCGTACTTAACATGTGATGTCATTGTGGCAGTGCATGCAAGAAGAACCTGGCTGCTCACATCAACCCAGACAGAGAGAGGAGAGGAGAGGATGTTGAAAGCGTGATGGCAGTGTTTGAACTCAGTGGGTAGTAGTACTGCACTTTATAATCTGACCCTGGACCAAAAGACAATGTCAAACGTAGTGACAGTTTTGCCAATAACTTTTGATGTCCTTTTATTTGGCATAAACATGACATTCAATCTCTCTCTTCTCTTTGCACAGTCATTATTGACAGAACACATCATCTCTTTTTACACTGCCACTTCATCCGTCTTTCATATTTTGTTTCCCATCAAAATTACATTGTCAATACAATCATATACATTTTTCCTTTTCTCTTTCACATACACACACACACACACTTTGAAGAACATTGGGTTCAAAACAAAATTGGACCTTTCATTGTATGGACAAAAAAACAAAAACGGGACGCCATGAGGGTTGTTGGGTGAACTAAGTCCTGCCATTTTACAAAATGGATATACACTGAAAGATGTAGGAGCATTAAAACATGTATTGATCATAAAACCTATAAACAAGCCATTATGGCAACAAAAATTATATTCTACCATATATAAATCTGTTCAGCCCCCTTTAGGCTCACAGGAAGCAGGCACTGGCCTGTGAAATTCAATGTCACATGGAGCAGTGTTGCAGTGCTCCTGATGAAGAGAGAGATGTGGTGCATGAAAGCCACGGGCTTTTTACTCACACTGAAACATCTTCATCAAACACTGTTGTGGTGCATCTCAATTCAACATGCGTCTGTGCTTAAAATACCAACAGCTTGAATCCCCACATGCTTAAGCAAAAATCAGCTTTTTATGCATTCAGTCTGCTCTGAGCAGTTACCGACACTGGACCTTATGATGATGTTTGTTGTGGTGGTGCGCAGATTTAGTTGCTACTGATTGACAGATGATACTACAAAGATATAGTAACACAGACACATTCACAAAAGTAAACAACATGTGCAAGTTGTGTATATTTGGCAAGTTAGTCCATTTTAAGTGTCTATCTGTGTCTATAGAAACATGTCATATGGGGCTAGTAAGTTTTCAATAAAAAATATATTGAGCAAGGAGGCATTAAATTGATCAAAAGTGACGGTAAAAACGTTTAAAATAAATTTCTACTTCCAAATAAATGTTCTTCTTTTGAGTTTTCTATTCTTCAGAGATTCCTGATTATTATTATTTTTTTAATATGCAGTGATAAGATGCATCTTAAATATGGACTTAAACAGTCTGAGCCCCAAACATTATCAGGAAAACTCTGAAATAGCCTTCCTGATAATGTACCAGGCTCAGACATACTTATAGTTTAAATATAGATTAAAGACACGTCTCTTTAGCCAAGCTTTCACATAATGCATCTCATAAAATTGCAATCCCCCAGTTATATCATATCAGATGCACATTTTATCAGATCAGATCATATTAGATTATCTTTTTGCTTGAAACACTTTGACACAGTCACCTCTGATAAAAAGTTAAACTGAGGTTTGCACAAAAATGTTACATTAACCAACATTGATAATAATCAGAAATGGTTTTGCCAAAAATCGCATTTTATAATGATTTCTGAAAGATCATGTGGCACTGAAGACTGTAATGATAGTGAAAATTCAGCTTTACATTACAGGAATAAATGACATTTTAAACTAGAAAGTAAAGTTCATCAGTACAAACTTTTATGTTGGCTTGGCAAAGCCTTTTCTGAAAGTTTTATAAGGTTTTTAACATGTTTTATAATTGCTACTAGCAAGTTTTATCATGTTGCTAGTGTAGCAGTTCTACTACACTAGCATGTTTTAGCTCATTATTAACATTTTTTTAGTTGCAAGCCTGATTTAAATTTGAATATGTTTAACATTATTTAACATTTTCTAAAATGATCCTAACATGTATTAGCATTTTCAAACACGTTTTAGCATGTTGCTGATAGCATGCTTTGCTAACATGATCCTAGCATGTTTTATTACTAGCACTAGCATGTTTTAGCTTTAGTTGCAAGCATGATTTAAATATGAATATGTTTTAACATTATTTAACATTTTCTAACATGATCCTAACATGTATTAGCATTTTCAAACATGTTTTAGCATGTTGCTGCTAGCATGCTTTAAAATATAGCTAACATGATCCTAGCATGTTTTATCATGTTGCTAGCATGTATTATTGCAAAGTTAACATGATCCTAGCATGTTTTATCATGTTGCTAGCATGTATTATTGCAAAGTTAACATGATCCTAGCATGTTTTAACATGTTGCTAACATGTTTCAGCACAATAAAGTCCAAATTGAAAGCCCATCACGAAATCTTCAGTACCTACTGTATATTATCCATTGTGCACTAGGTTTAGTGTGGACATGAGATATAGACATCGATATAGAGTAGAATTGATGAATACTGCAGAGAGACAGAGCATTTTTCTGTTAAGTCCACCACTGAACCCTACAATAGGCCTATCTCTGTCTCAATGACAACCAATGATATTCAGTCTAAACTTTCTGAATTACCAGCAGTAAAGTCTCTTCTCTATCTCTCCAGCTTAGTCAAACCAAAGATTTGCCATTCCATAGTAATATACAGTAATATTCTAGTACCAACAGTAATATAAAATATGACTAGACAGAGATATTACAGAAATCTGAGACTACAAGGCCGTGATTACAGAAATATGAGACTACAAGGTTGTGAGAATAGAAAGTAAAAATTGTATTCCTTAGAAGTTAAAACAAAAGAGAGTTTAATATAATATTAATAATATCTCTAGAAAAAGGAGCACAAAAGGGACAAGCACCTCAACACATGCTCTTAGCCTCCCTCCCTCTCTCTCTCTCTCTCTCTCTCTCTCTCTCTCTCTGTGGTTATCCATCAGTGTAATCAATGTGACAGGCTCATTAGTGCTCTGACTCAACTATCATTCAGCAGCAGTCACTCAGAAGAAACATCTCTGAGTTCAAACTCCAATCACGATTGATCTATACCGAGCACAATACATAAACATACACGCACATACACCAATGAACCCAGACAAAACACAGCTCCACATCTCATAACTAAAATATGAGCTTCGGGTTTGAATGTTGTCAACAGAAATTGTTTTGTCTCCGAGTGTGATTTTATTAAAACTCAGACATAGCACCTTTTTTTGTCATTTTGCTATATGAAGGTCACATTAAAAGTGCCTTAGTAACTTTAACCTTTATTTTTATTATTTAAATGCCCAGAGCAAGATTTTCAATGTTCAAATAAGAAATTTATAATTTTTAAACTGAGATCATCTACCGTGAGCACATTAACTCCTAATTTTATACACAAGTGACAACTGTGGCTTATTTTTTTATATCAAAAACTTTAGTGTACTTAGTTACCAAAGAGAAAAGAAAATGGAGGTCAGTGGAGAATGTTTGTGTGACAGTGAAGGATAGAATTCACATAAGCAGCATTAACAGACCAAGTAAGCCATTAACTGTCCTCAAGCAGGTCCTGTACATGAGACATAATATGCTTGGTCAATCTGATCAGCTGTCTGTAACCTTAATCTCTAATCATGCTCTGTGTGTCCTGAGAACACATTTGATTATCCAAAGACACTGTGAAGACCTCACCAAACATAGTATATGTTAATATAGTATGTTAAAAAGCATTGTGTTAATATGGCAGTGTTGCTTTGTGACAGCCACCACAACACTACACTACTATGATCACAATATTAGTTAGAGGTGCATCCTGGTCCAATTAGAAAATATGTTCATGACATGGAAGTAATCATGCCATTCACTGATATTCCATCATGTGGTGTCAGTTTAATCATCAAACAAATTAACATTTCAATGTTTTTTGGTTTGAGAGAGAGAGATAAAGATAAAGGTGCTCTGCAGAAGATCAATGCAAAGCTTCAGTCCAGCGTTCATTTGAAGTGCTAATACTGTATTACCGTTTGCAGTAGAGCACAGAAAAAGCAAAGAGCAATGCAGTAGATAAGACAGACTTCATTTGCACATCCTCACTCGACAGCTATCTCACATTAAAAAAAAAGCTGTAGTGCAGGATGTATCATGGAAATATTCCTAAAACCTGCCCCACCCTCTATATCAACAATATAGAAAACATTTCCTGTAACTGTTGGAAAAATGATAGTTTCTGAATGGATTTAGACAGCAAATGAGCAGGAATAAATGATACTACAATTACAAACATACTAAAACACGCTGCTCAGACTGTGAACGTCTCAAACAGGCAACGTTTTAGCTACATAATTAGCCAGTCTTCTGGAATGATTCATATTTCTCTCCTTTTCTTTTCCTATTTCTCAACATTTTCATTCGGGTATTACTATGTAATTACTCTGTAATTATTAGAGTCTTAAAATGAATGACAACATGGTTATGAAGCTCATCATTACATTCCTAGTGTGACTGAATGTGTCTTTTTCAGACTGTGGAGGAGGTCTATTCACTGCTGCTGCTGCAGTGTTTAATATCCACAGGGACACTAAGATCCAGCTTCACTCTTAAGCGCATTGTCTGACTGATAAACCACTCAAAATGATCCATGCATTACTGTAAAATTAGTAAGCTATTTTAGAGTACAACTGGTAATGGGCGATACAAATAGATAAACCAGTATGGCGCATACTGTATGTAAAATCTGCATAATGCCATTTTTTTTTCCAAAATGAAAAACACTAATCCTTGCACTTTCCATGCATGTATAATATTATCTCCAAAGTGTTGCTGTTGTTATGAATGCGGTTTAAATCATTGTTTTGAGCTAAATGCATCTCATATCTTTCCAAACACTGCCACCTAGTGATGATGCCAACACTGTTGCAGTAACCTGATCTATTCTAATATTAGAAACAGCTCTTAGGCTTATATGTGCATTTATACTATCTTTAAAATCTATAAATTGAGTAATAACAGTGAAAACTTAAGCTTTCAACAATAGGATGTGCCAAATTTGTACATAGAGACAACATTTACTCTGAACAAATGTACAATTACAAAAAGTGTAAATTGCAAATAACCCTTCATTCTGCAAAATATTAAACAGCTGTATAACTGAAAACAGGCACTGGTTATTTAAAGCCCCATATATATGGATGTATGAATGGGCTTGATCATTAAGCTTTAAAATCAAAGTCAGATAAAATACACCTGACAGCTATTACCATGAATCAAAACAATATAGATATTTTGATTGTGAAGGATTTCATACTATCACCTTCACTTATACAGAGAACTGTGGTCAACAATGGGAGGATTTTGATGTGTCCAATTGGTAAAGAAACAGATTTGCATTTCTCTCTGCATACAGCAGTAAATTATTGATATTTGATATGTATAATTCAGGGATGACGGGGATAAAATTTGTATATGCCCTATGGAGGTGTTTAATTAATACGTATGCTCCATTTTTTGCAAGACATAAAAGAGTAAGACATCTTGCATACAAATATCGAGATGGTCCTCACTGCAGAACACGAAATCCATGGGGAGGAGTCGGATCCAGATCCAACTCCTCCCACCTTACATATACCTAAACCTACCCAGCTCCACTGCTGATCCCTAAACCCACCCCTAAACCTACCCCTAAACCTACCCAACTCCACCCCGATCCCTAAACCTACTCAGCTCCACCCCCTGATCCCTAACCCCACCCCTAAACCTACCCAGCTCCACCCCCTGATCCCTAACCCCACCTCTAAACCTACCCAGCTCCACCCCCTGATCCCTAACCCCACCTCTAAACCTACCCAGCTCCACCCCCTGATCCCTAACCCCACCCCTAAACCTACCCAGCTCCACCCCCAGATCCCTAACTCCACCCCTAAACCTACTCAGCTCCACCCCCTGATCCATAACCCCACCCCTAAACCTACTCAGCTCCACCCCCTGATCCGTAACCCCACCCCTAAACCTACCCAACTCCACCCCCTGATCCCTAACTCCACCTCTAAACCTACCCAGCTCTACCCCTCAGATCTGGATCCGACGCCACCCCCTGGATCTTGTGTACTGCATTGAGGTGCTACTGCAAATATCTGCTAAAAGTGAATTATTTTAACTTTAAGAAAAACAAAGTGTGTAATTATTTGCATAAGAACACATATAAATGTACACAGTATGTGTCGATGGATGTCAGGAATCCCCTCCACTCTAACTGTTTGACTGACAGCTCCATTGAGTCATATACAGCATGCTGACAGGAGTCATTACAACGTCCTGTGTCAGGTTATGTTTTACAAGGCATAAACGGTAACTCAAGCAGAAGCCTGTGAAACAGTGGCAGTATGGATTGCTGTGTGTGTGTGACTGAGAGCTGACATGCTGTGGGGGTGTTTTGGCCCTACTTTCTCTCATCCATCAAGTTCATACAAGTCAAGGTCATTGCAGAGAACAATGCATCTCCCCATTAAGTGTCCTAATGCGTCTAGACACATTGCCAACAGAAGTGCTTACAGTTTCTGGCTTGCTTTTGGGTTGACTGCCTCAATGTGGTGCAAATGAACACAATTAGAACAAGCAGGAGTGCCTGCCTCCCAGTAAAGTGAACCAACCAACCAACCTGTGCAACAACAAAAATTAGCCTGTTTCACAAATAAGGAAAAACTCAAAATACCAGTCAGTCAGAGACAAAATCACAAAAAAATAATCTCTATACACAACTCTTAGACTTTCAGTAGTTAGGTGTCCCTATTGATTCTGTCAGTAGCCACTAATCCAATGCGGTGCTATTTGGTGCATGTGCACAATGACAACTATGCAGTGTTTTCAGTTGATCAGACCCAGTGTCTTGTTTGTTTGTTTGTTGTTGTTGTTATTTTGGGGGGAGGGGGTCAACAGTCTAATTGGGTATGTCATGTGGGAAAGGGAAAAAAACATCAAGTAGTCAAACAGAAATCTGCCCACCTGATAGTAGTAGCCATTGTCCGTCTGGTATGGCTGTGCTCCAATGTTGGGGGTCCCAAGTGCAGTTTTCAGTATCTCTTCACAGCCTGAATCACATAGAAAGAAACATTAGTCCTGTGAAAACCTGTCCTGTGTAGTCCTCTCGTACCTTATTGCTTACTTGAAGAATGTTGGTGACAAAACAGTTTTGGTTCCCAACTTCCAATTCACTTACATTGTGATTTTTGTCCATACAATGGGAGTGAATGGGATAAAAAAAACTGTTTAGTTATGTTCTATAAAAGAAATAGTCATAAAAGTTTGGAATGACATGAGGGTGGGTAAATCATTTTTGAATAGACTATCACTTTAATTCTAATTCCCAATGTGCTTTAAGAAAGTACAAAATGAAGCTATTGATTTAAATGAGTTGTTCACTTTTTAAAAAACTTTTGCTGATAATTTACTCACCCCGATGTCATCCAAGATATCCATGTCATTCTTTCTTCAGTCGAAAAAAAATTAAGGTTTTTGATGAAAACATTCCAGGATTTTTCCTCCATATAATGGACTTCAATGGGAACCAAACGGTTCAAGGTCCAAAAGACAGTTTCAGAATTTCAAAATGAACAAATCTTTTTTTGAGTCATTTGGTTCATTCAACAAATGAAATGAACGAATTGACTCGGAAAAAGATTTGTTCATTTTGATGAACGAGTTCGAACAGGAGTCACGAACGTGCATCACAAAACAGAGCAAGGCCAGCGTTTGAGCTTATAAAACTTTTTTTTAAAAAATGAGAGATTGTTTCACTTGATAAGGCCCTTATTCATCGTCTGGAATCGTTTAAAGCCCTTTGAACATTTTGCACTGAAAGTGTCTTTTGGACCTTGAATCGTTTGGTTCCCACTAAAGTGCATTATATGGAGAAAAATCCTGGAATGTTTTCATCAAAAACCTTAATTTCTTTTCGACTGAAGAAAGAAAGACATGGACATCTTGGATGACATGGGGTGAGTAAATTTTAAGGAAAAAGTTTTTTAAAAAGTGAACTACTCATTTAAGTTTGCATCATTAGTTTATAAGGATTTCCTAATAACTATTATATTTTTCATTAGAGAAACTCTGATGTACATTGACTAATTCAAGTAATGTGGCTTTCTGATTTACTAGACACTGCAGCCATTGTACAGTACGTATAAATCAGCTTCTGCTACTTTAAATTTCAGATCCCTATTTGACAACATCTCTCAACCCATGCCTGAATTATTGAACTATACACACTAAAACATTTAGGCCTCCTTCGCTCCACTTACAAGACAAATGGCAAGATCCTCATTTTGATAAAAACTGAAAGATCAACATTAGATATTATGCTGGAAAGGGAAATTGTTCTCTAAAATACAAGGCTATATCATTGCTCACACACACACAATCAGACAATCCCATCTGCAGAAATACAACGGGCTAAGTAAAATGCCATGAATAAATAACATACTGAGAGCCACAGCGTAGGGCAACCAAGGCCTTGACTCCATAAATAGTCACATAACATGAAGTGCAGCGATGGTTTGGAGCTCTGTGTAACAGCTTGACTTGGCTCCGGGAATGACCCAAATGGGAACATGTTGTGGGCAATACATAAATATATAAAGCTGTAGACAATAGGTCGGTTTTAGCAGATGCCAAAGACAGACTAATGGTAAAGCAGTGGTACAATCTTGCATCTTTTAAGGACACCATACACAACACTAGAGTATCCTATGGGACCTCAAAAGGACAAACATAGGCTTTGGCTTTGTAGACTTGGTGTGCGTGCTGGGGATCAGGGATTGGGGGATTCATTAAGGAAAGAGTGAGTGGGGAGACCACTGGGGCTCATTAAACACTCTGGGACAAAGTCTTTCGGCCTGGAGCCCATTTGGCCTGCTTAGAGAGACGTTGTACCCGGGTTCCCGTGCCTGCCTGTGGCCTGCCTATTCAGCTGGCAGATCTGGGGCTTCATAAGTCTGCCAAGCAGTGCGTGTGTCCATGCCTGACAAATGTAACCCTGTTTACTGAGCTCTTAATGACAGTGAAATAGGGAAAAGCGAGTGCGCCCATCTAGACAAGACAATAAGTGTCCTGAAACAGCTATAAATAATGTGAAATTAGACTGCTGAACCATGATTACACAGTAACAGACTGTGTCTGTGAAACCCTAAAAAATATATCCCATAGCGATGCTTGACACTATAATCAGGAATAAAGTCCCCCCTTCTTTAACTGGGAAGAAGAACCCACGCTAACAAGTGAATTACTATGCTGTCATTAAATATTTCAATCTGATAAACCTTAATTAAAGGCACACCCAAAGCTGCTCGTAAATTTGCTGTTCAAATGTGGTTATTTTCAATTAGGCAGATCAAGAGTGTTCAGCGTTGAAGCAGAGATCTCTAATCAGATTGTGCTCACTCAAGCTATTCATTATTCCTTGCAATTCTACACAAGGAAATGCTACAAAGACAGAGCTGATGTGCACCTTTATCGATCTTTGGATTCTTCAGATGAATTGTTCAATAAAATGAAGTGATAATGCAAGTCTGGAGATAAAATTGCATTTATTTACTGAACAATGCACAACTTTGTCTTTTTAATTCAGGTAACACGTCTCAGTCTTGCTCTTTATTTGATGCCACAGAACATTTAGAGCTGAAAGGAAGCTATAGTATGTATAAAAAAAAAAATCATAATCAGAATTTTAATATTATTTCCAAAACAATTAAATAAAAAAAAAAATACATTTACATTAATTTCTATTGCATTATTTAATCATTAAACCTTTTTCATTGGGGTTTTGGAAGTAGGGATTCCAAAACATTTTTGATTGCTGATCCCCTTAAAGGAGAACTCCGGCGAACAATAAACCTTTGTTCTAATAAAACATCGGAACCTCGTCAATCGTTCCCGGAGGATTGTTTTCATGATAATCGAATGTAAAGAGTTTTATCTCTAAAAACTGTTTAGCGTATAATGCTAGTACTGGGGGCACTGACCAACTGAAACGAAATCGCTAGTTTATACCACTAACAAGGCTTAAAATAGCCCCGCATTAACGCAGGAACATAACAAGGCTCCATACATGCAAAACGAAGCATTGACAACTTTGTAAGTGTACAGACCGTTTAATAAGAACATAAGTTATGAAGACCGTTTACTTCGTGTATACATTCAGAAGCCATCTTAGGAAATAGTCTCGATAAGTCGATCCCCGAACGTCATGATGAGTGAGCTGAACTGTATGAAGTTCAACGAACTTCTGAACTGTATGAACGACGTTCGGGGATCGACTTATCGAGACTATTTCCTAAGATGGCTTCTGAATGTATACACGAAGTAAACGGTCTTTATAACTTATGTTCTTAATAAACGGTCTGTACACTTACAAAGTTGTCAATGCTTCGTTTTGCATGTATGGAGTCTTGTTATGTTACTGCGTTAATGCGGGGCTATTTTAAGCCTTGTTAGTGGTATAAACTAGCGATTTCATTTTAGTTGGTCAATGCCCCCAGTACTAGCATTATACGCTAAACAGTTTTTAGAGATAAAACTCTTTACATTCGATTATCATGAAAACAATCCTCAGAGAACGATTAACGAGGTACCGATGTTTTATTAGACCAAAGGTTCATTGTTCGCCGGAGTTCTCCTTTAAATATTAATTATTGTAAAATATTAAACATGCAACACATTTGCATGTTCACATTTCTCTGATGTTGGTTAATGGTCCCATAACATGCAGGTAAACAAAAATATGATTTAGTTAATTTTATTGTTATTAATTGATGATATTTTGATATTTTGTGTGTTATTTATAGTATTTTGATTGTTTTGTATTTTAAAATGTATTTAATTTAATTTTTATTTTATATTTAATTTATTTGTTTTAATGTATCGTTTAATTCATTATTAACTTTTAATCATCAAATGTACCTTGTGAACCTGCAGTAAGGTAAAAACAATAATGAATTCTCGATTCTTAAAAAAAAAGAAAAAGAGTAAAGTATTATTATTTTACACCGTTTTTCTTCTCAAGTAAATGTATCTAGTTTTGAGGATGTTTTGATATTTTTACTGGAAAACGAGACTGAATAAGAAGATTATTTTTTGCAGTGTAACTCATGATTTCAAGGTTTGATGTTTTAAGAATCCCTTTGATCTAACGAGAACAGATTCATCAACGGCATATGGGCATGAAATACCGCTTGAGGGGAACTGTCTTCTTACCTTTGATTGCAAACACTCCATGACAGAAATCTTTGAAGTTAATTCTGCCATGAGCATTGGGATCCAGGTACTTGGCAAACTTCTTAACCTGAAAAAAAAGGACAATCGTGAGAATGGTAAGCACAAAGTAATCTTAATGAGAGGGCGATCACATGTTCAGGATGGTACCTTCCTATATAGATAAATGGGAAGACGTGTATATTATCAGTGGTCAGCTTCACCTCCCACAGATGATGCAGTAGAGCAGCTGCTGTCAGGATGTGTCGTCTCCCACTGTCAGCAAGTCTTTGTGATGGACATGCTGTCCAGGAGAAATAGACTGATCCTGACATTCTGCTGACACGTGACACGACTCGCTTACTCAACTCATAGACGATTTGCCTTCAAACACCTTGGTCAACCGTAGCTGTGACTTACAAACCATGTTTTTCTGATAACAGTGAATACTGTATTGCTCAGCGGTTGCTTTTTCGTGGTTTAGAAGACTTAAGAGTTCTCAGTTATGTTTAAAGGAAAAAAAAACTTTTGCTGATAATTTACTCACCCCGATGTCATCCAAGATATCCATGTCTTTCTTTCTTCAGTCAAAAAGAAATTAAGGTTTTTGATGAAAACATTCCAGGATTTTTCTCCATATAATGAACTTTAATGGAAACCAAATGGTTCAAGGTCCAAAAGACAGTTTCAGTACCAACTGCAAACTGTTCAAAGGGCTTTAAACGATTCCAGACGATGAATAAGGGTCTTATCAAGCAAAAAGGTCGCTCATTTAAAAAAAAATATTGAAGTTTAAGTTTTAAAAGCTCAAACGCTCATATTGCTCTGTTCTGGGATGCGCGTTCGTGACTCTCCTGTTCGACTCGTTCATCAAAATGAACAAATCTTTTTTCGAGTCATTTGGTTTATTCAACGAACAAAATGAATGAATTGACACAGAAAAAGATTTGTTCATTTTGATAAACGAGGTCGAACAGGAGAGTCACGAACATGCGTCACAGAACAGAGCAAGGCGAGCTTTTGAGCTTATAAAACTTAAACTTTTTGTTTGTTTTTTTTTAATGAGTGATCGTTTCGCTTGATAAAACCCTTATTCATCGTCTGGAATCGTTTAAAGCCCTTTGAACAGTTTGCAGTTTGCAATGAAACTGTCTTTTCGACTTTGAATTGTTTAGTTCCCAGTAAAGTGCATTATATGGAGAAAAATCCTGGAATGTTTTTATCAAAAACCTTAATTTTTTTTCGACTGAAGAAAGAAAGACATGGACATCTTGGTGACATAGGGGTGAGTAAATTATCAGCAAAAGTATTTTTAAAAGTGCCAACTTTCCCTAAAGATGACACACAGACCATTGTTAACATATAGTCTGTTTAAAGCTATCAAATGTGAAATGTGAAAAGCATAGGTCAGATAATTTGGTCTTGGAAAAATTTGATGAGAAATGTTCATAGCAAGTTCGGGCCTTGGCAACGGATAGTTCTGGGAACTGGTTGCATTCGCACCGTCAGTAGGAACTCTGAAATGACTTAAGCCGTGGTTTTTGTGATTTATTTTGACGGCACTGAGAACACCAGAGTCTGAGCAATTAGTGTTCATTAGTTTACAATCTGTTTAACAGTCCTGTCTAATATGTTATTAGATAAAACTATTATACATAGAAAGTAGAAAGTAATGAAAAGTTAGTAGCGCATACCATGTATTTTCAAGTTTCTCAAGTAAATATACAGGCTATAATCTGTGTTTACACAACCTTTTTAAAAATGGCGGGTGCTAGTGTTTCGCGTGCGTTCGGCCAATCAGCGAACACTAACATCACGGATAGTTCCTATAGTGCTGGTTTAGACCCTACTCTGAAGCTCAATTAGTTCCTCCAAAAGGAGATCCTAAAATTCACAAAATTCCTAGATTCACACAGCAAAATCCAGTTCTAGGAACTATGAAAAGGTTCCTCCAGTGCGAAAGCGCCTATGGATGAGATCCCTTTGAAAGGTCCCTTTTCTCAAGCAAATGTCTTCATTCTCACATCTAAGAAACTGAGACATTAAGGTTGGATTGTTTGTTTATGCCAGCTACCCTGATTGAATGCTGAGGGAGATATTAAGAAGATCTCATTAGTCATTTTTCATTCCTATGGGAAAGTTGCCCTTAAGGGCTGCCAGACTTGTTCGAGTTTATGAGAAAACGTTCCATGGTAACAGAAATCATCGTAACTGTGTTTCACACCTCACACACAGCTCCTTGACAACGTCACTCCTTTCTAAATATATTCCCCTCCAAAAGGAGGAGAAGTGTTCTTAACAACCTCTCAGTCTTGAATCTCTCGCCTTATAACCTGCTAGGATGATTCACCACGCCGCCACGGAAAAAGAGGTGTTTAGTGCAATAGCTCTAACAGAGAGCTGAAACACAGGGGCCGTTAAAGCAGGTGATGTGATGCATCTGTGTAATGGTGCATGCACACAGAGGAGCACACATGAGCTAAATAAATCACCTGCCCCAAATTCCTCTACTTCCACTCAGAAAGAGAGAGAAAATAATTCAGAGAGGCCTACAAAGAATGCAATTCATATACGATTCACACTACCAATTTAAAGTTTGGGTCTTTTTTTGTTTTTAAAGGGTACATATCATGCTTTTAAATCATTCATTTTTACTTATAAATCATACATTTGTGGTCTATATAAAGCATAACTGCAATGCTTGGGTCTGAATTCCACATTATTATAGCTCAACAGGCCCCTTTTCTACCCCTTTTCTGATGTGCTTCTGTGAGCAACCCGTTTCGAAGCGTCCCCTTTAAATAAAAAGGAGTTGCGTCTTTCCCCGCCCGCTCTCCAGGTCGCTGAGTTCACGTTCGGTTCAACTCCCCGCGTTCAGCCATTATTGTAGTTTGATAAGAGATATACGATTACTATAGTTTCAAAGAACATTTTTATTCACACGTTAAAAAAATGTCAACAAAAGACTTGTCCATCAAGCGTTACGTATTCGAGCCAGAGCGAGCGATTTGAAAAAGACGACGACAAACCTGCAGAACAACGTCTTCATATGGATGCAGTGGTATGTAAAGTTAACTATGTTGTGTTATTAGTGGTCTATCTAAAGTCGACTATTTCTCTTGTTAAAACAAGCACCCTGACAAGATAAATGACTGCGGTCTGATCTTACCACTAAAAATCTGTATGATAATAATATGATAACTTGCGTTTAGAAAGCATCAGAAAACACAGCAGCTAATGATAGAAGGAATTTACCCCTCATTCAGACGAAGTCGATCGGCAAACCCTTCTGTATACTGGCGGAGGTTGTTGGATTGGGGATCCTTGAAGTGCTTCAGGTCACTACATCCAACAACCGAACATTTTGACTAGCCCTCCCGTAACTTCTGCATCATTGAGCTTGGACTACAAAATCGGAGCGAGAAATAATAATGGCGGATTACTCGAAGTGTTGGACCGGTAGTCGATGTCCTTATTTGTCAGTTCCGCTGCAAATACTGTGACGTAATTGTTCAAAAAACGTAATAGACAACAGGAAAATCCGAACAGGTTGAAAAATATGACCAAAACAGAATATAAAGATATAAACGAAGCACCTGAAGAGAATAATTTCATCTTTTCTGTACTTATAAACACTCCAAATATACAACAAAATGCATTTAAGGGCTAAAAAAGTGGATTTTGCATGATATGTCTCCTTTAAAGAAAAGTATACTTTTATAAATTAATTCAGCAAGGATGCATTCAATTGAAAAAAAGTGAAATTTATAATGTTACAAAAGATTTCTGTTCTGAAATAAATGCTGTTCTTTTTTAACCTTATATTCATCTAAGAATCCTGAAAAAATGCATCAGTTTCCACAAAAATATTAAGCAGCACAACTGTTTTTCTTCAATAAAAACAAATATTCCTTAAACATCAAATCAGCATTAGAATGATTTCTGAAGGATCATGTGACACTGAAGACTAGAGTAATGATGCAGAAAATTCAGCTTTGTCATCACAAGGAATAAATTACATTTTTAAATGTTAAAATAGAAAACAGTTATTTTGAATTGCATTTTTTCTTTTCCTCCATTATTTCACTAAAGTCCACTTCATTAAAACTTCATAACGCTTCAAAAAATGAATTGAGCAGTTTAATACAAGTCTTCTAAAAGAAACATGATCGTTTTATTCAATATTATGAACAAATTTAATTTAGGCTTTTATTTACATTTAAACACTTGGATTGTATTTATGAAGAATGAAAGTTTAAGGGGAGTAAGAGGGAAATCTCTCAGATTTCATTAAAAATCTGAATTATCTTCATTTGTGTTTTGAAGATGAACTGAAGTCTTATGGCTTTGGAATGACAGGATGCTCATGATTTTTGGATGAACTAACCCTTTAAATATGTTCTTTGGAGCAGTTATTTTCAGTTTACATCACTAAAGATTGCAGATTTATTACCAACAATTTGTTTCCTTAAACTCACTGAGCACATCAAACTTAATCCTTACAGTCATACGTGATGAGTTAAGCACCACTCTTGTTTTCAATTCTGCATCTCTGTTACATTTTAGACACGAGGAGTCATACAGCATCAATGAACGATTAAATTAAAGCTCAGTCAGATGCTGTTGACCCTCACATCATGTCACTGTGTGATCCATCAGGGTCCCTGTGAAGTAGTGCAGTTGTTAATGAGCGTTGTGTCAAGGGCTCGATGTTAGCAAGCGCTCTTCAAGGCCACTACAGAGCAGCCTGTGGGAAGGGAAGAAGAGCAGAGGCACACGTTCACCACACGTTCTGCACTGAAACATCCTCATGCTCTTCATGCGTACCAATCACTGCAACCCTCACACATACAGCGTCAGGAAATGGACTGGAGGAGGAGATGGAGAAGGGGAGGGGACAGATGACAGGGAGGAATAAGCAATGAAGGTGAAGACTAGATGGAGGATGAAGAAAAAGCTGACCTGAAAAAGGCATCAGAGAAAAAGGAAAGGAAAATGGAAAACGGACTGAATGCAACTAATGGATTAAAGAAATGAAATGGAGGAGGATGGATTGGTGAGAAGACCTGCCAGGACTTCGAGACGGTCATCACAAACATTCAAGCTGCTATCATGACTGTTTCTCACAACTGTGACTCAGAGTCCATGTAGAGAGACCAGTCATCTGTGACTGTACTTCACACTCACACTGTTACATCACTTCCTTCTGCACAAAGCACTGAACTGTATCACAGCAAATGGTACAACATGGCACGAAAACATTTGCTTCAGATGAATGACGAGCACTACTTTACAGCCATTTTGTTTGCTGCACTTACTACAGGATTCTCATTTTTTAATTATTATTCACTTTTATTCTGCTATAATAATATTTAGTTAAATATAGAAACTGGAAATAAATGAAAAGTAACAGATAAATATGTGACAAAAATAAATAAATAACATACAAATGTCATAACGGTTTACTTCACAATACCGTTCAAAAGTGTGGGCTCATTACAAATTTTATTTAAAGAAATTAGTACTTTTAATACTAATATTAATACTATTTTTTTATAATGACAGTAAAGATATTTATGTTACAAAAGATTTAGACTTCAAACACATGCTTTTCTTTTGCTCTTTCTATTCATCAAATATTCTTGAAAAAAGATGCATCACAGTTTCCACAAACGTATTAAGCAGTAGCTGTTTACAACATTGATAATAACAAGAAATATTTATTCAACACCCGATCAGCATATCAGAAATAAATTATGAATCCATTTCTGGTGTACACTAGATTTGGTGTGAATAAAAAAATTCAACAAAAATTAACAAAAACACCATAAAAACTCGGGTAGCGGTCGATATATGTTCATTTTTAATGTTATCGGTCCGATAAGAAAATTAAATTTGGCCAATATATTAAATCCGATAAATAATGGATTATCTCCTACAGCTGAGACACTCCAGAAAAATTACATTACAAAGAAAACACAACATAATTGCAAAATGTAAAACTATCATTTGAGATTTTATAATTTAGTTCCATTATAATTTACACCTTATTCAGAGGTGATTACAATACATACCGCAAGACATTGCGAGTTTGTCCTGTGCAGCAGTAATGATTTGTATTTTGGTTAGTTCTGATTCTGTGGTGAAGGCAGGGCTGTTTTTAGGGGGACCCGCAGCAAACAGACTGAGGGGAAGATCATCCACCGTCTGGAATCCCAACCACCCCCAGAATGCTACCGGCCCGAGGGGTGACCCTGCCCCATACTTGAGACGGCGCTCATTGGAGGTTAAGAAGGATTATTCTTAAGGAGTCCTTCCCCTTTGTGCTCGCTATGAATCAGATAAAAACAACCCATTTGTCACCACTGCTGACTATGTTTAGCAAGCAATACAGTTGCACAACATAATGTGTTGTCTGAATATACTGTCTGAACTGGCTTGGATAATTTCTGAAATCAAACAAGACGATCTCAGAGCTTAATGATCACATTAATAATCCAAAATGACTGGGATAAGAGAGCCTAAAGATACAGTAAATACTTACAAAAATAAATAAATCTGAATCTCTAAAAAAAAAACCTTTAGATAATATTGAACGTAAGCCTTTTCAACTTATGAAATAAGCACATTAAGCAGTGCACAACATCAAGATTTCCTGAAAATGATTTCGGCAAACCGAGGCAGATTGCTCATTTGGTTTTCATTACTGCTGTCCACTAGAGACCATAGAGACTTATTTTAAATGACAAAGAGCCTTGAGGCACCACAATTCATTATGGATTCAATTGAACGTGTAAAGGAAGGCAATTAAATATCTTAATCTGCTGAATAAAACAGCAAGTGCCAACCAAGAATGGTTGAGCAGCACACAGAGCAGAAAAAAACTGACTATAATTTGTCACATAAAGAAAATCCTTCTGCTGCAGTCAACTAAGAGCACCAAAACTCAAACTACAATCTCAAACCAATCTCAAGATGTCCCCGATAAATCCATCCATCTTTTGTAAAGCTGCGTAACATGTCCTCATCTTAAACACCACAGCATTTACTGAAAGGCCTTTTCAGCATCATCAGTGTTAATCATGATTGCCATGGTGACAGTAAAGGAAGAGGGTCCATTCTTTCATACTTTCAGCACATTCAGGGTCCATATTCTCCAGAGTAAGGTCTAATTCATTTAAAACAAAGCACGATGAGTGACTAAACTGACAAATACGATGTAGCCCAACTGAGCAGAATAATAGGCGTCTCTGTAAATAAGAAAAGATAACGAGGATTAGCCAAACCACCTGTGATTCCCATTATGGTCTTTGTTTTGGTCATGCTCTGGCTGATAAGATGAACCGACAGGTCAGCTAACCGATAAACTAAACGAAAGCAGTGTCACGTTTTAATAAATAAATCTGAAAGTCAATGAGGTTATCATTATTTTGCCAATTTCATTACTTCTACTTAATTTAAAAAAAGTTCACTCACTCTATTTTGTTAACATAGCACTACAGCTGCCTGCCTGAGTGTAAACAGTAATTTCAACCAAAACACACAAACTCAGCTCAACTGATATTCAGCAGCAATCCTCACACAGGCCGGTGGATATTGACTGGTCACTCCGAGGAGACATGCTGTCCATTAGACAGATTTCTAGACAAAAGTATTTATTGGCAGGTCTTCAAGAAGCACACACTGAGCTACACAGCTGAAGGTCAAGATCTACAATTAAGAAAGCCAGTACTGCGCATTGCATGAGATTCTACAAACACAACATCTATTTAACATCATGATCAACATTAAAAATGAAATTAATGGTTATTTTGATCAACTAAAAATGTATAGCTTATAAATATGAATTTTAATATGTTTTTCAATGTCTCCTCTATTATATTTATGTCAAGTATCACAAATAATGTCTTCAAGTGCAACAAATAAGGAAAAACATGTCATAAATTTCTTTCCTCTATGAAGCACAAAAGATATTTTGATCAAACAGTTTTGGTTCCCATTGCCTTCATTTTTTGTCCATACAATGGAAGTCAAAGGGAATGGAAACGTTTTAATTATCAAAATTATTTAATATCATCTTGTATGTCTCAAAGACGAGTGTCGTACAAAATGACATGAGGTGGGTACCTAAATAATGACCGAATTTTCATTTTGTCATTAAACTGGGCTATTGTGGGATTAATATTGTGATGTATTCCTTGTTCCTCGAATATTTTGTACAAAAAAGAACTGTTGACTCTGTGTGATGGCTGATGACATCACAGTTGATGAAGGAGAGTGAGGAGACAGTTGTCTTGGTTACTTGCCGGAAGTGCAATTATTAAAATGCCAATAGCCTAAATAAAACTATAGCACCGTAAACGTCCAGCACCAATCACGACCTGTTTGCACAAGATCGGTGAAAGTGATTTACTAAAATATTCCCCGAGACTATAAGGTGTAAGGTACAAAAGTGCACGGCAGTATTACATGACAAACATTTGAGTCAAGAAAATGAGTGAACAATTATGTAAATACAGGTTCTTACTTCATCTCCTTGGCCGAACTGTAGACCGAGGTCCACGAAGTGTTCAACCCGAATATATCCGTCTGCATCCTCGTCGCACACGTCGAACACTTCTTTAAGCTTTTTCAGGAATCCCAACAGCTGTTCTTGGTCGGGAAAGACATTGCCGTCCATTGTTATGATGATGCGCGGTTAAACGCTTTGCATTAGAGACTGTGATCTTGTGAGCGCGCTCGCCATCATCTCAGCTCGCGCGGAGCTCAGCTTCACTCAGCGCTCTGACATCATCAGCATCACTTCAGTTCAGCTGGAAGAAACCATCGTCTGCGCGTGCGGAGGGGTCGCGCGCTCCTGCTGACGTCACCTGTGATGCAGGTGTGTTTAGCTCGCTTTAATTAGTTCAAGCTATTGACATAAATGTCAACGAAACTCATAATATTTTTGCTCTTTTCATGTAGGCTGACATATACATGTACTACCTCTGCTATTCATTACAAAACAGAACTCTGCTTTCGCATGGGCCAAACTGAGAATTTAAGGATTAGTACTTGTAACAATGGCATGAATCAAACTGTTGTATTCCAACTAAACATTTTATAATACTTATATGCCCAGATGAAACGACTTTATTTATATTATTTAAGATTTTAATCTGAATGACTATCTCTGTAGTTAAAAACGTTTGCTTTTACTGGTCAAGGATGATCCCTCCAGGGAGAAAACAAATGCAGCATTTAGTGTGCATTTTCCATTCAGGGAAATTGTTTTATAACAGTAACTTATAAACCTTTAAAGTTGTTAATTGGCAGTATACTGTTAGTATACCTAAAAACAAAATAAAAAATAACCAGTCACAGCGACAAAATTGCGCCAAAACAGCTTGCAAGAAACACCCACCCACTCCCATGATGCATTGAGAATGACGTAACCGAGATGGTCTCCTACAGATGGTCTCAAAATACTTCAACATTTATATATACACAGACATGCACTGTATGTATATACAGTATATGCTGAGGATTGAATGCAACAATCTTCGCATCCTAAATAACAGCAGCAACAAAAACAGTTTATGCACACAACACAATTTACATTTCAGAAGTATAAAATAGCTCACTTTATAATCAAGACACCTCTGGTGTGTAGTTCTCGGTCAGCTCTACTAACAACTGAGCATAAATAATTATATAATATAGTTAGAATCATAAAAAAACATTTCTTTTATCACTCATCAAATCACATATTACCTTAGTAGCTATTTTTTGACCCACTGCAGGAGAGCTGCCAGCAGATCGGGATTTGGGAGCATATTCATCCTGCAATTAAAATGGGCATTAATGTTCTCTATGTTTGCTATAGTTACATATGCAATTTCCATGCGTATCCTTTGATAAAGTAAAAAAAAAAAAGTGATTGTTGGTTTGTGTGGTGACTTCACTTATCTTCCGTATTCATAATCTTGTTTACAAGTCCAAATAGGGAAAGATTCTATTCAGAGAAAATTTACAAATAAGTAAACGTAAAAATAAGTAATATAAAATAGTAAACAATTTTTTTTTTAAATCGCAGCTCATCGCAGTAGTTAGTAAAAACAGTCTTTGCCAAGATATTGGCTATTTGTACTCACTGTATAAACAGACACTACCAATACTCCCATTTTTTTAAAAAACAAAAAAAAGTATTTATTACTGACATAGGGAATAAAAAAATAAATGGTTAATAAAATTTCAAGAGAATGAGCTATTTCCACAAAAAATTAAAATAAGAAAGGTTCTCCGAACAGGTGCGTCTCAGGATACATGTTCCTAAAAATCCATCATCCGACATTTTCCACAATGAGCCGGGGCTCCAGAAGAGAATCCCAGCGCTCAGTCAGCTGCAGTAAAGACATCAAAGACAGGCTTGTTTTAGCCTACCACAGCATACGCACTTGTACAAAGAACTGTCCTTATTCACACAACAATTAAAAGGGATAATCAGAAAGCAACAATTGTGTGGGATTGGGGGATGGGGTTACAATCCAAACTACAAAAGAGGGTTTAGAGCTTTGTAAAACAGCACTCGCATTAGCACTGTCAGGACATACACGGCATATGTTAAACATGGAGTATGCACTTTTATATTCCTTTGTGTCAAATGCATTTCCCCAGCAAGTGAAGAAACTAGGATCCAAAATCTGGATTCGCTAAGTACCGTAGTCGCTCTTCATGCAACAAGCTTTTTTTCCTATTACGATCACGAACTATCTTGCTGATATCTAAAACATCTCCCCACCAACAAAGGTAACACCCAAAAGTTAATTTGTTCCTTACAAATTACATTGGAATTATGATTTTTAATACACATTCACGTAATGATGTAGTTCCAGTAAACTTGCCTGTGTGTTTAGTGTTATGCCTGATCAGTACATATATGCATTCACAATCCATAATAAAATATTATAAATATAGACCAATCTTTTCCTGAATTCTGATTGATCAATTCAATGTTTTTCAATGTGGTTGTGTGAACCTAATGTAACATTTAAGAGAGCATTCAGTACCTGTGATCCGTGTGTGACGGCATACTCCACTATCTCTGATCCATCAGGGTTCTGATATACCAGGTCAAACTTGCCAGGTTCAACTGGAGCTAAAAAAACACATAACAACAATTATTGCCGTAGAAGGAAGAGTGCAATTCTAGCACGTAATAAAGCAGCTGCCAAACTTCAGGTGTCATATTTATCTAAATTAAACAGTGACAAAAAAAAGTGTTGATTATACCTTGAGGTTGAGAGAGCAGTTCAAGCTCCATCACGTTTGTTTGAGGGTTGAATGCAATAATCTTCCCTTCCTAAAAAACAGCAAAGACTGTTTTTAAAGTGCACACAACACAATTCACATTATTGAGGTGTACAATGGCTTACTTTATAGTTCGACACCTCTGGTGTGTAGTTCTCAGTCAGCTCCAAAAGCTATGAGACATGAGAGAATAATCAAAGAGATTCAAAGTACAACTCCATGAAAAACTGATCACAGACAACTGGCATGTGCTCACTGAAACTAGGAAATATTATAACAACATCTGAACATAAATTATCATATATAATATTAACAGGATGATAAAAAAAAATCCTAAAGTATTTCTATTATCATTCATCAAATCACATTGCACCTTAAAAGCGATTTTTTGACCCACTGCAGGAGGAGCTGCCAGCAAGGGTAAAGATGCGTAGTCTCGTTTGGGAGCTGGTTCAGGTGGATTCTACAGATAATAGATAGATAATACATTACATTAAACATTTATAACTTATTTACATGCTCAGATACTCTAACCTAGCCAACCAAGGGACCCACTACATAAAAAGATAGATTTTCTGAGTAACACTTTATATTAAGTGCCATGGTTTCACAGACAGGGCTTAGATTAAGCCAAAATTAAGCCTTAGTTCAATTAGGAAGTGTTTTAGTTCAATTAGGATGTGTTTTAAATGTCCCTTAGAAAAAAACATTACTGATGTGCATCTTGAGACAAAACAATGGCACTGTCATATTTCAAGATATCCCAGTGCAAATGTCTTTCAGTTAAAACAGCACAAACATGCCTTTTAATCTGGGACTAACTTAAGCCTTGTCTGTGAAACCGGACACATATACATATATTTACATATCTTTTCCACAGAGCCCTACTTGAAAACCTTCGATTGTGTGGTGTAGAGGAGAATTTAAATCCCATCATTTCACATTCATCTCACCTGCAGAATAAAACTTTCATTAGTCAGAGAATCGTTCTGTTTCTGCCGGTCGAAAGGAGAGTCTTGTTTCCATGGTGTTCCCCTGGCCCTACCATCTCCTCTCCAATTGCCTCGATTTGCACCTCGACCTCTGCCTCTCTCCTGACCTCTTGTGTTTCCTCGGCCTCTGCCTGCTTCCTCACTAGCGCAAGGTCTCAAACCGGCAATTTTCAATCCCATTCCTTGTAGGTTTGGTTTTTTAATCACAAGCTCTATTTCACTGGCATCAGAGTCTGAGCTCTCTGCATTATCCTGGGGCTCTTTAGACACAGAAGACGAGACCGACTGAACAGAATTTTGAGTGGTTGAGGAGGGTTGACTTGCTGCTTGTGATTTCTTGGACACAGGTTTGATTTGGCTGGATGATGACGAGGAGGAAGAAGAATCTGTGGAGCTCTCTCTACGCTGAGGTGTCTGTAGTTGAAGTTTTGAGTTTGTGCTAGATGGTTTAGGTGTACCAGGAAGTGGCTGCACCGTGATGCCGCTTTTGGACTTATTAACAGCACCCGAAGAGGATGAATCCGATGATATGCTTTCTTTTCGCGCAGCCACGGGAGGCTTTTTGGTCACACCATTCTGCTTGGGCTTAGGCTTTGGTGGAGGGGCCTTTTTGTGAGGTTCATCCTCACTGCTATCTGAAGCACTTGACGTTGGTTCATGACTCTTTCTACGAGTGGTTTTGTCACTGATGGCGACAGGTGAAGTGCTTTTTCTGTTGTTTTTCGAAGAGGAAGGGGTTGCAATGTTCTTTTGAGGGGTGGCAGGTTTTGTGGCTGACTCCTTCACCTCTTTTTTCTTCTTTTTCTTCTTCTTTTTGCCATCCTCTGATGGTGCAGAGGCATTGCTATTAGCATCTTCATGCTTCTTTTTTTTACCTAGACCTTCACAGATCTGCGTCTCATCCTCTCTCACTCTTTTCTTGGTCTTTGAGATTTGTGCTTCAGAGTTCTGGTAAGCCTCGGCAACATTACCATAAACAGGACTGAATACCTTTACCCTGTCAATGGGGATGATGAATAAACACTTATCAACATTTAAAAGGCCATTTAACCTAGAAAAAACGTCCACCATATTATTATACGATACAGTTCTTACCTTATACTGTCATTGTCACGTACTATATAAATACTTTCTGTGGAAGGCAGGTAGCAATCCTCAATAAATAAGTCTAAAATAGTCTTACGGCTGTAGCCAAACTTTTCCTTTATAATGCTGGAAAGATCTGCGATAACTCGGCATTTGTTCAAGTCCACCAGCAACCAACACATCCGACACTCGGGTGTCGCGGGAGGAGGATAATCAAAGTACAATCGAACCCTGACCGCATTGAGACAGGAGGTGGCCATGCCTGAACAGGAGGAGGATGGAAGCGCTCAGTGTTTTAAACGGGGGATTCAGTCACTCTGTCATACCCTCTGCTGTCCTCTACTGGTGTGGAAGAGAACAGTGGTGGTTTATTTATTTCCCTGACGTCAGCTGACTCAAGTCATATGATGCGGTTCCGTACATCACATTGTTGCTCACAGGTTTGGGTTTGAGCATTATAACAGCAGCCGGTGGGTCACTGTGGAAGCCTGTTTGAGCGAGCCTGAGATCAGTAACAATGGCACTGTCGTGGATTGGCATGCTGGTTGTGCTGTTTTCTCTGACCTTTCACAAAGGTAACGTTATGACATATTTATGTGCTGTAACGTATACACTTTTAGGTATAACTTGTATATTTTTAGGCATAGTCACCCAGTTTTGGTCTTAGGGGGTTGCAATTGCAGCACGAGATGATGAGATTATTAACGTTCCTAAAATGTTTTGTAACTTTGCACAAAGTGAAAGCGAAATATCTGTTGCCGTTGTTTCAACTAACGTCAGTGAACCAAGTTCCATTTTTAAAATTACACCGAATGTTTTTCCCGGAAATTTCGGTTCTCTTAACCGTACGGACATGCGCCTACAGTTGTGTGGCAGGCACAACGAATGAGTACGAGTCGGTTCTTTTTATCGAATCAAAAACTCTTCAGTTGACCATTGATATTTGGTTTAATTATTATGTTAGTTACTATTCATAAAGTCAACTGGAATTAAATAATATTTCTGTTTGAACTATGTCGATTTTACATTATCGGATGGAACAGCAATCGTATAGCCTATGTAACTGTTAACCGAAAAAGAATCGAACCGGAATCGTTGAGTTCTTTACCTATCCTCCCTCCTGTTGCACATTAAAAGTCTCTTAAGAAAATCTCTGCGTCATTTACAATTGGAACTTTTTGAAGAAACTCCCAGCTCAAATAATAAATAATGTGACTTCTGTTGTTCTTATCATCAAAAAACAGGTAGTTGTGTTCCAGTTCAAGCCAAAGAATCATGGGGATATGTGGATGTCCGTGATGGAGCTCATATGTTCTGGTGGTTGTACTATGCCAACAGCTCCAGTGCCAGTTATAAAGAACTACCTCTGGTTATGTGGCTTCAGGTTAGACACTCCTCTGACCAGTGTGATCCGTCATCTAGTCTCTCCATTTAGAAAATATCTCAGGGGAAGCTTTTTTTCCCAATCAGAATTCACATAGCTGTTATACCTTCTCCTGTTTATCCACCCTGATTTTCATTTTCTGAAGTACATCTAAGGTCGTTCATGCTCCTGTTTATTTTAGGGAGGTCCTGGGGGATCTAGCTGTGGTTTTGGCAATTTTGAGGAAATTGGACCTCTTGATAGAGACCTGAAGCCGAGAGAAACCTCTTGGGTTGGTAAACTAATATATTGTCTTGACTCTCATATCTGCTATATTGATTAAGACGTTTATTTCAGGAAGTATGGAATATTCCATGTTTTGATTCAGTGTTTCAGTATAAATAACTTTAATGTAAGCATTTTGTACAGTAAAATAAAAAAAAACTTATTGTGGAATCCGTGAATAATTTATTGTTCATCCAAAAATATGTCTCTATGCAGGTGCAAGCTGCCAGTGTGCTATTTGTGGACAACCCAGTGGGCACCGGATACAGTTACACAGACACTGAAGATGCCCTCACCAAGGACGTTGCGATGGTAGCATCAGACATGATGGTCCTCCTCAAGAGATTTTTCTCTCTAAAGACAGAGTTTCAAGTAAGCAAAACAAAATTGACTGAATTTGCTATTCTCTTGACATTAGTTATAGTATCTTACTTTTCTCCCCGACAGAGTATTCCCTTCTATATATTTTCGGAGTCTTACGGAGGCAAAATGGCAGCAGCTATTTCCCTCGAGCTCACAAGGGTAATGAAATGTTTGTTCTCACTTTAGACTTCATGAGAGGCAATTTTGTACAACATGACGTCCATAAAACTATTAAGTCATGTGCTTCTGTGATTTCCTCTAAAGAGTTGGTTCCTCAAAAGTAAATCTGGCAACTCTTCAGAATACTTGTTTTAATCTGCACTGAATGGTAATTTCCTCTCTCTTTAGGCAGTTCAAGCTGGTTCAATTAAATGCAACTTCGCTGGGGTGGCTTTAGGAGACTCATGGATCTCTCCCATAGGTTTGTAAAAAGCTTGTCAAGCTTCAGTCTTGTTGTGTCTTTTTATTGATTTAATTTATCACATCTCAGCTTACTAGTCATTGTGCATGCACATTCATCATGATTAATAGTCCTTACTCACATGACTGCTTTAACCTTCTGATAAACCACCCCCCAAAAACCACGTCCGATTGCTTGTTTTTCCTGCAGATTCAGTAATGACATGGGGTCCTTATCTTTACAGCACAGTGAGTAATTCACCATAACTCCTCTGTCTCCTCTTCACAGTGATTAACCATGATTGCATTAGCATGATCAAAACATACTACTACAGTAATGACCTGACATATGCATACATTACCATTTCAAAGTACGGAGTTGGTAAGATTAAAAAAATAAAGAAAGAAAGAAAAATGTTTCTGAAAGAAGTCTGATATGTTATTCACCAAGGCTGCATTTGTAATATTGTGAAATAATATTGCAATTTAAAGCAGCTGTTTTATATTTAAATATATTTTAAAACATAATTTATTCCTGTGATGCAAAGCTGAATTTTCAGCATCATTACTCCAGCCTTGTATGATCACTGATCACATGATCATCAGTGTCACAGAAATCATTCTAATATGATGATTAGGCCAAATTAAATGTTCCCTTGCTGCTGTTCCCTGTTCATAACTTGCGATTAAAGTTTTTAATGCTTCTGATGTGTATCTATGCTGTCGCCTACAGTCTCTATTGGATGACAATGGGCTGAATGAGGTGACAAAAGCAGCAAAAGCGGTGCAGGACGCTGTAAAACAGGGCCTGTACCAAAAAGCCACTGAATTGTGGTCCATCACAGAGAATGTTGTGGAGCAGGTGAGTTGAACATGCTCTACAGACCTTCCTGTAGCTTAGGAATAGGTTTAGGTTGAGGTTTCAGTGTTTAATTAAAGAAATAGGATTAATAAACATCATGTGATTCATTCAGTTCCTCAACCTATTTTGTTACAGAACACAAATGGCGTGAACTTCTACAATATCCTCACTCAAGACTCTGATGAGATGGTGAAGAGCAGTTCAAATCAAGCCGTGGATGGATTTCTCTGTGAGACCTTCAACATGCACTGTTATTCAAAATTATTTGTTACATAAATGTTTTAGGCATCTTTTTTTTCAGCGTTATTGAAGCGGCGCCACATTCGCCCTTTGCACCGTCAGTCCCTCTCGGACTTGATGAACGGCCCAATCAGACAGAAGCTTGGTGTCATACCAAAGAATGTCACATGGGGAGGTATAATTCTTTTTATGATTTACCGAGGTGTGTAAATAAAAAAACAACATGATTCTCACAAGTGAAACCTGTTTCTTCAGGACAAGCCGATGCCGTGTTTGTCAGCATGGCAGGAGATTTCATGAAGCCTGTGGTGAACATTGTGGATCTGCTTCTGGCTGCAGGTGTCAATGTCACAGTCTACAATGGCCAGTTGGATCTCATCGTGGACACAATGGGTGAGGACGTCAACCATTAGTAAACATTTCAGAATAATTTAGACTAGCGCTTTGACCATTTACAACTGGTAGTTGTGCATGTCACCATATATCCTCATAAGGCCATGACACACCAAGCCAATGTTCAATGAGCAACTTTCGGGCTAGTTTTAGTGGCGTGTTCCACGTCGCCTCTAGTCAGGCTAGTGGCAGATCAGCTTTCAGGCCCAGACGCAACCAACACGAGGCGACTATACAGTCGGCTTTCGTCATCTTGGTGTGTCACTGTCTTCATTTTTCGTTTGGGACAAATAAAGGCTGTCTACTTGTAACCGACAGTGTGTTGAAAATGATCCACATGACAGGTTAACGACTGTACTTTGTTTAAAGAAAAGCTCAAACTAGAACAGAATGGCAGAATTGGTAACATGTCATAGCTGACAACTAGGGATCAGATCACCCTGTTAGGAAGGGGATGTTTCTGGAAGGTGGAAGGTCAGTGGAAGGTGTCTGTACAATTTTTGTAATCCATTTTGCCCATAAGTTTGATATTTAGGAAGACCATTACTAATGGCTGTCATCAGGAGAGCTTTTCTGCACTGCAGGGATCATTAATTAGTTTATTTATGAGCAGGTCAGGAGTTGTGGGTGAAACAGCTGAAATGGGATGGAGTCCAATACTTCAACAAGATGAAATGGACGGCACTGGAAGACCCGCAAACTGAGAGCCAAACTGGAGCTTTCTATAAGACTTATAAGAACTTTGCCTTTTACTGGATCCTCAAAGCTGGACATATGGTACACTTTTTTTGTCAAGTCATTTTAATGTTTATAAAATAATGTAGAATTTAATTTAGTCATTCAGTTAGTTTAGCTTGGCAATAACAGCAGAAGGTTTAGTTTTACTGAAAGGAAAATGTATTTATTTTTAATCTTGATGAGTGTATGTGAACATCTCTACCCATTACATCATCACAGATCCCATCTGACCAGGGACCAATGGCTCTACGGATGTTGAAGATGGTGACTCAACAGGAGTAATCCATCTCATTCAGATACAAACTGGCGTGTGAACCTCTTTTAAACAATCAACAGTTATTTTACCAAAATCTGACACTTTTTTCCCTTATTTTTCTTTTTGTTTGAGATCTTAATGTAATCATTTTACAATGTGTGTCTTGTAAAATTTGTAAATTTGAATGCATACAAACAATAAAGTCATAATTTTTTTATACAGTTTGAATTCTGAAATCTACATAACAATGTATCTGCAAGTCTTTCAAGAAAAAAGGAAACTGGAATCATCTCCATGCTTGATTTCACACAAATGCATAAACAATGGCATTTAATGAAGAGATTCTGGTTAAAATATATCAGTTTAGGAAGCTACTTGCTTATTTTCATGAGACTTGCCTGACAACTATGAATAAATGTAAATATATGCACTTCTAGAACTGCAATATCTAAAAGAACAGACCACTGGTCCTCAACCACTAATGTTTAAAATATACACTACTATTTAAAATGGTTTTTACTATAATAAAGGATATAATTTTGCAAAGCATGTTTAACACATATTCCTGCTCCTTAAGTTAAATATTCATAATAAATTCAGCACCAACTCACTCACATTCTTCTGCATTTTGAATGGAAGAAAAATGTGTTTATACTATCAAAACAGCATGTCAGCTGTCCAGTATTTAGGCATTTAGTCAATAGCGTTCATGTTTATGGGTTCCCTGAGGAACTGTAGCTGAGTGTGCGTCTGCCCCACCTGTCCTCAGGCACTCTGAATCCCTCTCTGCTCACAGGCTCCACCACCAGCTCTATGAGACCCGGAGCAGCAGGAACCTCCAGCTCCACCACACGGTACAGGGTGGAGTAAGACCTGCCAATCAAAGTCAGGGGTCCAGGGGGAATCCGAGGGTCAGGACCACGGAGACGTCTCCAGTGTATCCGGAAATGGCGGACCTGCTGAGTGGGATATTCCCAGCGTAAGGTGGTGTTCAAAAGTACCTTCAGTGTGTGTCCGGGTCCCTCCGAAGCACCCGTCCGCCACACCACATCATTCACGCAGATGCCTTGAACAGACTGCAGGGGTGCATGAAGAGTCTCTGCATCCAAAAACTGCACAAAAATGCAAACAGACAATTAAGCCACTGTCATCATTATTCGTACACTTACACTATGTTCAGACGTGGGGTCAGTAAGACTGAAAGAAAATAATACTTATATTCAGAGAGACTGCATTTATCAGAAGTTAAGACTTTTATAATGTTACAAAAGATTTCTGAAGGATCATGTAACTGGAGTTTTCAAAATATATTCAAATATACAATTTTTTTTCCGTTTGTAATGATCTTTGAAAATATTCCTGTTTTTACTGTATTTTTGATTAAAGGTGCAGTGTGTATTTTTTAGCAACATCTAGCGGTTCAGTTGTGAGTTGCACTAATGGCTCAGACCACTGCTCACCCCTCCCTTTCGAAGAAGCTACGGTGGCTAAAACAGGACAAAATATATCGTAAGCCAAGAGTGTACCACAGTCCATTATAAACCACATCATGGATGAAGTTTACAAAGCCATAGTCAGGTGCGGATCAAGGGTCTTAATATATATAATCTAATAATAGTAATCAGCTAATTGTCTCACGAACGTAACCAGCACATTTCTCCCCACATAGCAAACCCACAATACAGCGAGGAAGAAGAACCACAGGAAACTATGCAACTATATATTTTTCTAACTGGGTATTAAAAGTTTAGCTGGCTAAATATAAGCTGTTACTGTGGCTGAGCTGGTTAAAGGAGTAGTTAAAAAAAACTTTTGCTGATAATTTACTCACCCCCATGTCATCCAAGATGTCCATGCCTTTCTTTCTTCAGTCGAAAAGAAATGAAGGTTTTTGATGAAAACATTCCAGGATTTTCTCCATTTAATGGACTTCAATGGGAACCAAACGGTTCAAGTGCTTTAAACGACACCAGACGATGAATAAATGTCTTATCAAGCGAAACGATCGGGCATTTAAAAACTAAATAAAAAAGTTTAACTTTTATAAGCACAAATGCTCGCCTTGCTCTGTTCTGTGATGCGCGTTCGAGACTCTCCTGTTCGAAATCGTCCATCAAAATGAACAACTCTTTTTTTGAGTCATGACTTGAAGGGTCCTTGATGACCCTTGTCGTATAAAGCCCTTTGAAGCTGCACTGAAACTCTCATTTGGACCTTGAACCGTTTGGTTCCCAATGAAGTCCATTATATGAAAAGCCATAGTGTAGATGTAGACAAACAAGTTCACAAAACAAAAACAAAATGTATGAATTTCTTTTTTGTGGAACATCGTAGAATGTTTTCATCAAAAACCCTAATTTCTTTTCGACTGAAGAAAGAAAGACATGGACATCTTGGATGACATGGGGGTGAGTAAATTATCAGCAAAAGTTTTTTTAAAAGTGAACTACTCCTTTAAAGCGTAAAGTCTTGTTTATGTGTCCGCATGAGCCCAAAGGTGCGCACACACACAGCAAAAACGACTTGATTGTAACAGCACGTGCGCCTCTGCATCCCCATATTTTTACATTTAGATTTACATTTGCTCATTTACTTGTAACGCTCACTTACTGTAAAGTCAATCTTTAAAAACACTAATAATTTATTAACAGTTAAAAGTCTAAAATGTAGTGGAATTCACTTCAAATTCAGCATTTAATACTGATTTACTTATTTTTTTAAACTAATTAGATATATAGACTTTTAAAATGATTGAATTTATTGTGAACCACAGACCTTTTATCACTCATAAAATCAAAACTGCTTTTATAACAACAACCCATGATGCGTAACGTGTAGCTCACCATAATCTCTCCAATCCTGCAGTTAAAGGAGACGTCTTCATCGCCTTCATCTCGGGAAACACGAATGCACACTTCTCGCAATGAGCATCCATTCGTTTTCAACAGGAAACATCTATGCATGAAACCACATCAAGCTTTATTAGAAAAACAGTTTCAGATGTTTGTTATGGCCAAAACTTTTTTGACTTTAAAGCAAGGTTCGGCAACCTATGGCAGGCCAGTGAATAATCACCAGCGTGGATGAACACAATGTTTGAGGAGACTCCATCTTTATGTGTACAGATGTGACGTAATGACGCAAAGACATGCTCGAATCTCCCGCGGAAATCCACCAGTACCACTGGAATTAAAAACAGTGGCTGGTTATGTATTTTCTCAAATATGTCTTTGGATCATTTTTAAACCAAAAAAAAGCTACGGACTGCAGCTTTAATTATATGTATATATAATTGGGGGTTATATCCTGATTAACTGGGAAGCCATTTCATGATAAAAAGGTTGCCGACCCCTGCTTTAAACGGTTGACTCTCACTTGGTAATCCAGCCATCCGAAGTCCACCGACCACAATTCTGAACAAACTGCTCCACCAACTGATTATCCTCTGCTAACGCTTCAGGAAAGACACTGCTAGCTGAACACACACCCAATAAAGTAAATTAATATTACACATTCTTATCATGGCAGCTCACAAAAACTCTTAAAGATCTGAAGGCAGCAGCATAAAAGACCACTAACATGCTATGTCTTCCATCCCATTGAAAGTGCACAGGGGAACATCTATTGTTTTAAGCTCCAAGGACACCTTCACTCCCACAGGTGGCTTGTAGACAAAAGAGACAAACGTCCTGGCGACCAAGGGGACATGGAGAGAAAATATCCTACAAAGGGGCAAAAAGAAGGTGTTTGATTGAAGTTTTTTGTACTCCATGAAAAAATAAATCTCCAGTACCTTGCACAGACTTCAGGAAGTCCTGATGGAATCATGCCCTCCACCATCAGAGAGTTGCCTCCAATCCAAGCGTCCTTTGAGCAGCCACGACTTCTCAGCCAGCCCCCATTCTCCATGTTCTCAGAGAGGTACAGAGGCTGGATCTCCTGAGCATGCAGATTGAACCAGCTTCTCTCCATCTCCACCTACATCATCCATCCAGTCAGAAATTACTATGGACGTATCGATATTTAACAAACTGTCCTATACTAGTTTAACTAAATAAATTCAAAATAACTAAATACTAAAAACTAAAATCGATCATTTAAATGCTACAAGTGAATTTAGGCATCACATGATTAAGTACAGTATATTCATTTTGAGACTTCCTAAAGATTACATTTAACAGTGCTATTATATTTTTAAGTATTGTAAGGCCTGGTTTTATGCGTCATACTTAATTTTTATACTTACATACTCATACGTCATACTTACAATACTTAATTTTTAAGTATTTTAAGGCCTGGTTTCACAGGCCACGACACATGCGCAAGAACTGAGAAGATGAGAGAAGCTTTTAAACAGACTTCCTACATCATCTTCTCAGTTCTCGTGTATACGTCGTGGCACTCTCATGAACTTACGTCAGCGGCCCAAACGAAAGAAAATGAATAGTCGTTATTTTTGCACACAAAAGTATTCTCGTTGCTTGATCAACTTAAGGTTGAGCCACTGTAGTCACTTGGACTATTTTAATATCTTTAATAGTTTTCTGGGCCGGCAGATGCAATTACCTAGAAGCCTATGACCACTCTTAGATATCATCAAAAATATCTTAATTTGTGTTCCGAAGATGAACGCAAATCTTACGGATTTGAACAACGGATTTGAACACCCATGAGGGTGAATAATTACTGACAGAGTTTTCATTTTTGGGTGAACTAACCCTTTAAACCAGGATTAGACCTTAGTTCAATTAAGCCATTTAAAGGGATACTCCACTTTTTTGGGAAATGGGCTCATTTTACAAATCCCCCAGAGTTAAACAGTTGAGTTTAACCGTTTTCAAATCCATTCAGCCGATTTTCTGATATTCAGAAGAATATCTGTAACCAGATAGTTTCTGGTCTCATTGACTACCATAGTATATATTTTTTCCCACTATGGAAGTCAATGAGACCAGAAACTGTCTGGTTACAGATATTATTTTAAATATCACAATATCGGCTAAATTAATTTTAAAACGGTAAAACTCAATTGTTTAACTCTGGGGGAGTTGTAAAATGAGCCTATTTCCACATATTTTCAGATCAGTGCAAGTTGCTTTCAGTTAAAACAGCTCAAACATGCGTTTTAGTCTGGGACTAGGCTTAAGCCTTGTCTGTGAAACTGGGGGAACTGATTAACTTTAAGTGATGGTTAGATGATGGCAAAGGCAATCTAAATTTAAAAAAATAGACATGAACAAGTACATTTCCAATATCTACTGACACCAATGAATTTTAAAAATATATAGCCGATATGCAACCAATTATTGTCAAGTCAAGTCAAGTCACATTTATTTATATAGCGCTTTTCACAATACAGATTGTATCAAAGCAGCTTCACAGTGATTTGTGAGTGATTATTGTGAGTGTAGCATTCAAGTTTTATGAAGTCTCATCACAGTAAGCCAAGACTAGGACTACTTGCTTTTGAGGGTCGAGGCAGCAAAAGGCTCAACAGGCATTTTATTTTATTGGGCTCTTATGTTATGTGGTTATCGGAGAACATTTGTGTACTTCATCATCAAAACTTTGCCTTAGACACCATGAAACATGTCACCAATGTATCACAAAAGTGTAGAAGAGAATCTTAGCAGGGACGTGCACAGGAATTTTGAGGGGCAGTTGCTCTGGCCTGAAAAAAGGGCACCCAGCCCCCCCCCCCCCCCCCCCCCCTTCTCTTCCCCCCTCACGGGCTATATGAAGGAATATAAGTCAGAGATGAGACACATGATAACAAGAGTTCCACATATTATTTTTTTTTTATTACTTATTTATTTTATTTTATTTTTAATTTGAAAAGAAATAATCTGGATTGAATGAAAAAAACTTGCTTCTAATTAAAAAAAACAAAAAAAAAACGAGATTTTGTGAAAAAATAATAATAATACAATCCTTTTGTAACCTTTTGGCTTCCCGTACATTCAGTTGTGCTTCTTGCTCCTATTCAGTTCTGATGGCAGGCTACGGGCAACTACGCATGATTTGTAGTATGATTGCGTAAAGGGAACAGGAATTCAGGTAGGGAACAGAATCAACTGCTAAACCCAGTGCCGATCTTGACCTCCCCCTGGGGCCCTAAGCAAAATTCTGCTAAGGGGCCCTCTACCTGATCTGTGATGCTGTGAGCTATGTAAACCATTTGCCATTGCCACACAGTCACACCTGACTCTTCAATGCTTCAATACAATCCTACCTCCTTTAAACAAAACAGTCAAAGAATAAGTACAACAATATAGAAAAGAATTAGGTTCAAACAAACGATATTTATTGAATAGAGTATTTTTTATAGAATGTTAAGATAACAAGTGAATTAACGTAAACATAAATAAGAAGAAAATAAAGTATTATCTGAGCTTTGGCTTTTAGGATTAACTTTGTTTCTCTCTAACGTCCGGGTATTTTCAGCATCAGTATGATTTTTTTTTTTTTAATGCATGTTGAAGCAATTCTTGATTTATGGTTATTATTTACTGAGGGATGTGCATCCATATTGGTCAGTATGTCCAGCTAATCAACATTTTAAATTCAATATAGCCTATAAATCAATAGTCAATCAATGTCAAATTGTCAACATTGCATTCTGCATAAATAGTGCAGTTGTTTAGAGTTTTTAACTACACTGAGACTAGATAATCAGTGTCTTTATAATGTATACTTTGATTGGGAGTGCCATCATTCACGTGCATGTATTGTAAAGTATGTCTGGTCTCCACATATTTTTGCTTGAAAAATGCGAGTTTCATTTTGTGACGCGCGTTTGAACGCACGACACGCGACGCGGTTATGTTTTCGGAGCTGCAGTAAACAAACACCGTTGTCGTTTATCAAAAACAAACGTAGGCTAATAAATTTGTATTTTGCTCTCTTGTCAGGCACAAAGTGATGCAAGAGATGCACTGCCTGCTAGGTTAGCAAGACAGAAAAACATTAAAATTTGCTGAAATCAAACTTAGAAAGGAGAGAACACAAGTTTACCTGATGTTGTTCCCGCAATTCACTCTCATGTTTTTCTTTTCTTCTTCTTCCTCTTTTCGCGACTAGAAGGATAGTTTCGCTTCGTTTTGTCATGGATGTTGTACACATTAATTGGCGCGGTACACACGAGATGGAGGCGGCGCCTTAAGTCATTTGCGCACCGGTTGCGCGAACTTGTCTATGGTCGCGTGCAGCGCTGCAGCCATGTAAACAGTTTGCCCTTCCCTTACACTGACTTTCACTTTCGGTGCCCGAATGGAATTGAATGAGGCTTTGAGACTTTTTTATTTTTTATCTAGGCCGCAGAAGATGCCGCATTCTATATGAAATTCTGAATCCACTGTAGGATTTTTTTTTTTCCTCGGAAGGGCAACCTGAGTGCAGAAGGGCATATGGGCAGTTGCCCGGGCAACCTGAGCAACCCCCCTGTGCACGTCCCTGAATCTTAGTGTGATTGTGTGTAGTGTACCTCTCCTCTCCAGTACAGGCTCTTTCCAAAGCCCTGACAAAATGAGGAGATGAAAGGAAGACTGGACGAGATCCGGTGGATATAAAGGAACTCAGACAGCAAGCTCCAAAACCTTAGAAGAGTGGTCAGATAATACACATCAGTGAAGTTTGCGCATGTGTGTGTGTCGCAGAACAGCAAGCGCACTATGATTAGTTCAATACATTAGCATACTTGTCCTGGTTTTGCCGAAAATCTGCCTTTTCGTGGATTTCATAGACCCAACCAGGAGCAAAGATGGCTGTTGAAAGGTCATACTTGCGAATCAGTTCCAGAGCCTAATGAAAAACAAAATTGCTTATTTATTCTCTGTGACCCTTTAGCCAAAAACACTGAGAAATGATGGATGTACACTACTGTTCAAAAGTTTGGAGTCAGTAAGAGTCAGTTCTATTTAACTTTGTTTAAAGGATCCTGAAAAATGTTCACAAAAATTTTAAGCAGCAAGACGGTTTTCAACATTGATAATAACAAGTAATGTTTCTTGAGCCGCAAATCATATTAGACTGATTTCTGAAGGATCATGTGACACTGAAGACTGGAGTAATGATGCTGAAAATTTCATTAAATAAATAAAAAAAATACTACAGTGGACGTTTAGTGACCATTTGAGACTTCTTTCGAAACAAAAAATCTTTGCGACCCCAAACTTCTGAACGGCAGTGTAATTTTTTTTTAAAAGTATAACAATTTCACTGACTTTATTCGTCTCAAATTTCCCTCCTACCACCTTCCCTCTAGCAAACACATCAATGCCAACATAGATGTCAGCAAAGCGGCCTTGAGCGGCAGAGTAGGACTTCATCCTCTCCAGACTCGGCTCTGTCCAGTTGTAGTTAGTGAATATTCCATCACAGGCATCAAAAAACATTCTGACAGGATGACAAAAGGAAGCTGATGGCATAAGTTGAACAAAATCTACCATATAAATCTCACAGACCTGCATAAGCCCTCAAGTTCATCACTTACCTGTTGTCATCATTGAGTTCGTTCTGCCAATTGAGTGTGCCGTTCTTGAGTACGCTGTCATACCAGATCACCACACTGCCAGGAACGCGCTCATGCATCTGGTCAGTGAGATAGCGCAGAAAGTGACCAGTGTTCTTCACTGCAGTCTCCTGAGGAGTCAGTCAAATTTGAGGTAAAGTATTACACATTACGTCAACATAGTGACAGTATAATCCTCCAATCAGATATGCCTTGTTTACTCACACTCAGCTCATTTTCTATGTTAATGAGCCAGCCATCGAAGCCGTAGCAGTGGGAAATCTGAACCAACTTATCAGCAGCTGTGCGGTAACTCTCCTCATCTGCAAGGAAGGCCTCACATATCTTGGCTCCATCTGTCCACTCGGTGATGAATGTGCCTTAAAGGGGAATTTCAAAACATCCTTTCTGATTTACACTTGACTATAAAGGTGCTGTGTTTAAAGACATTACTTTCATCATTTACTCACTCTAACTCAGTCTAATTATTTTTCACAACAATATTCTTTTAACAGCGAGGCTAATATGTTTGATGGGCCATTTACACAACACCGTTTTCAACTAGACGGATTCGTTTTGGCTGTTCATTTACACAACAGTGGCATTTTAGGGGTCTGAAAACACAAGCGTACTTGCAAAAAAAAAAAAAAGGTTACAAAGTGCAAGTTTTTAAAAACAATACCGCTATCGTCTCTGTCTAAACGACAAAATTGCCACTTTGTGAAAACAGTGAAATCAAGCGCTTGCGTATTGCGTGTTCGGTCTATAAGCTCAGTGTTCCTTTACAAATTGACCCCACCAACTACTGGCCTGGCATGAATAATACAGCGTTTTTAGTCGCTTTCACACGGATCCATGTAAACAGGGATTTTTTTATTTTAAACAAAAAGGAAAAACATTTCCGTTTTTAGTACATGGTTGTCGTGTAAACGTCCTGTAAAAGGCCGTTCACACAATCAACATTAACTATAACGATAACTATATTACAGTCCACACCAGCGGATGAAACGTGCTTATCTGTCACTCTAAATGCTCAAGCTCATTATAGCAGGATTAATACTGATTGGGTGTCAATGTTTAAAATCGTTCATCAGCTGAATAAAATCGTTCTAAAAGTGATTCCAACGACATCCTTTCTCTGTGCCATTATCTTTATAGCTGTGGTGTGAACATAAACAGGCCTTGAAGGGATACTCCACTTTTTTTGGAAATAGGCTCATTTTACAACTCCTCCAGAGTTAAACAGTTGAGTTTTATCGTTTTCGAATCCATTCAGCCGATGTTCTGATATCTATAAGAATATCAATAACCAGACAGTTTCTGGTCTCATTGACTTCCATAGTATATTTTTTTCCTACTATAGAAGTCAATGAGACAAGAAACTGTCTGGTTACTGATATTCTTCTAAATATGAAAAATCGGCTGAATGGATTCGAAAAAGGTAAAACTCAACTGTTTAACTCTGGGGGAGTTGTAAAAAGAGCATATTTCCAAAAAAAGTGGAGTATCCCTTTAAAACTGTGATTTTAGCCCATAAACTGAACCCACCAAGAGACTCACCAATAGAGAGCACTCCATGCTTATGTGCTGCATTCGTCCAAACAGCAGGAGGAATGGTTGCCATCTGATGACTGAAGTAGTTGAAGATGTCAATATACTCCCAGTGATAGAAGGCATACGGCATATCCACCTCTGTGCCTTGAATGAACCTCAGCAGAAAGAACAGGACCATGAAGATACCGAAGAATGGCTAAAAATGGCTTACCGTGTTTGAAAATCAGGCTCATATCAAACTCTGAGTTGTACCTGTCCTCCAGGTAGCCACCCATCATGTCATGGGACACTAATGTACGCCTAGGGCAGCTGTCCAGTGAAGGAAACCTGCTAGCCAGGGGCACAGTGGCCACATTAAATGGACTTGCTTCCTTCCTTGTCCATGATAACAGCTCATCAAGAGACTTCAGACTGCAGCTGATGGGCTCAGTTGTGTCAGGATCATAGTGGATTGCTGTTAGAGAAAATGAAGACCCTGTAAAATCAATAATCTTCTTGAAAGAATAATACGCAGCATGTAATATATGCATTAAATACCTGGCAATGTGGATGGCTCGTCATTTACGACTTCATGAACACTTTGATCCCCTGGTTGATCGAGGCAAGACTCAGAGCTGAATAAACAACCAAAGAGAAGAACATGTCGTTATATGGGATGGTATATGTATAGCTATAACAACTTATAAGGGAAATAAAATGCTGCTTTGAATCACATGGTCTCCAGGTACAATTCAGAAAATGGATTAATCATAACTAAGCTATTACCCGGTCTCGTCCGTTTTAGGAATCTTACTGCTTGTTGTGGTGTCGTGACTGTCGTCCCTCTTTCGTTTCCGGGGTGTCATTTTATCTTTGTCTTTTGTAGAAACACTTTCCATATACAAAAACGTCAACAGTTAGTTAGTTTACAGAAAAAAAGTGATTTGAAGTAATAATACACCTCTCAGATAGACTGTTAGAGAGCAGAAAGAACAGCCTTCTTCCGCCTGAGTTCTGATTGGCTGAAGTACAGTACGTGTACCTAAAAAGGTTGCTTTAAATCTCCAGTAGAGGGCAGTAGACTAGACGAATAAATGACTGGTGTACATGAACTGTTTATCAACACATATTTCTAATGTTTATTTTAAGCACTCATAAAAAGCCATAAAGTCATTTTTAAACAGCATTGGGCATTTTCCAGCCATCTTACATGCACTGCACATAAAAAAGATAAACAAACCAGCCACTGAAGTGATCATTTGAGACACGAAAGTAGTGACAATAAACAAGACGAGATACAACTGTGATTCATGGAAACATATTTTAGAATAAATAAATAATAAAATATTAAGCATTCATCGGTGTAAATCTGAATTAGAGAGGAGCGAAAATATATTAAGAATAATTCAGACTTTTTGTCCTTTTTTTGTCTTCATTCAAAATGCTACAATGGTACAATACCTCTAATGTCCATTCTCTTTTTGTAGAATAATCATCCAGAACATTTGTTGGTGGCACAATGATTCTCTTCTGGGGTTTTTTCTCTTTCAGTAGTCAGTGGCCCACAAGTCTGAATCGAGTGTTTTTAACAGGATAGATGAATGCCATGGAAATCTGGAAGCTTTATTTTTATTAACACAGACTGAAATGTGGCCTTTAATGTAGTAAACATTATTTTTTTCCCCTGACCGCAGGATTTGGTATACAAAAGTTTATAAATCCACATTAGACTAATACAATATCACCAATCAAATATTGGTAACGCTTCCTTTTACAGTCCAGTTACCCATGTAAATACTATGTACTTATTTTAGTAACTACAATTACTGGGTAATAACTAGTGCTAACCCTGAACCTACCCCTAAACCTAACCCTGTTCCATGTACTTACCTTATATTAGCCAGTACTTTCTAAGTACACTGTAAGTACCCTGTAAGTACCGTACTGTAAAAGGAAGCGTTACCCAAATGTTTTAGCAACACATCTAAATGTTTGTGCACTCACATTAAATATTCATCTATTTACTTCTGGCAAGTTAGATACCCACGTTTCATTCTCTCTGCAAACATTAAAACAGAGAAACTGTCAAGCCAATTAAGGTTAGCTGGAACTTGACTCAAATGTGTATTGTCAACCCTATCATTTCCTGTCATTCTTTTCCTGTTCCCCATTTGCTTTAGTGTATCTTCCATAATAGGTCATTGTGGTTCAGAAACAAAAAGAAGATATATATATATATATATATATATATATATATATATATATATATATATATATATATATATATATATATATATATATATATATATATAAAATAATTTAGACATTTCACTTCAAATTTTGATGAAATAAACAAAATATGCATTAAACATACTGTGGACATGTTCATATTTATGGCCCACATTAGGTCTGTTTTGCGCTCAGAGAGAGCAATGGGCTTTGTGTTTTTTGTGTTACACCACAGCATGGATCAATCCTCTGCAGCCCCCCCAGGGTAATTTTAGAGGCCAGTCCCGTTCCCGCCAGAATGGCTCAGAACAACCTTCAATGTTCTGGCAATGAAAAGGTACAACAAAACTGGCTACAGAGACTATAAATGACATTATAAATTAATGAACAGTACCTAAATGTTTAATTGAGCTAAGCCTGATTTTTTTTTCAAACAAATAGCAATGCCTTTAGTTCAGCTCCGGCCTACTATTCATACACGAATTTAACTTCTTCAGTTATAAAACACAACGAAATGAAAAAGGCAAACATAAATACACAACACAACTTAAATAAGCCACAACACAGCGAAATAAAGCCACAACAGAACGAAAAAGCCGCAATACAACTTGCTCCCAAACACTAGAGGGCTCTCGGTGCGCGATAAAGTTAGTTTTTCTGAGTCGACAGTCTTATAATATAAATACCAAATTAGTTTTAACAGTATGTAACCATTGTATATCGACAAAAATTATTACTTCTATCAACCAACATTAATTATTGTTGCGTATTTATAAACAAGAATGCTTTGACCCGCTTCCACGGCGGGAACGTCACGTAAATATGCAGCTATATGGACTTAGGTGATAAATGTCGATATGTTAGCTACATAAAAATAATTTTGACAATCCTCCTGCTGTGGGAGACCTTCGGCAGAGAGAGCACAGGTGGACCAATTCACGTCCCAGGAGAACGCTCACTGCTCTGCCAGAAGAGAGAACGAGTACTGCGTATCTTGCTGTGCCTGCTACACGCTCTGGTTCGCTTCGGCGATGAAAAACCGGTGATATCAGCCCATCGAGCTATATTTATAGGGCTAGGCCATGCCTGCTTCAGTGGGAATTTTACACAGTGGGCGCGAAGTGTCCCCATTGGACCGTCACCAAAGCGCCACTCTCGATAGGCTGCTGCAGTTGCCGCAGGACAGCCAATAGGCATGCTAAGCCGCCTTGCCTATGTCTGCAACACGTTGACATTACTAAAAAATTAAGGATATTTTTTTGGCTTCAATATCTTGAGGAAAGAGGTCTTTCCCCTAGTGTAAGATATTACGTAGTACTCGTTCCCTCTTCTAGAGGGAGGCGAGGTTATGTGCATTTTCACTTTGTTTTGCCTCCAGCTAGCACTGTGACGTCGACGCAAAAAGGGTCCATAAGACATGATTGAATGATTGTGGTTTGCTATTCTTGTGATGTCATGTGAGTGACAGGTTGTCCCACCCTCGCCCCAGTAAACATGTAACAAGAGAAAAGATATCGCTGCAAGAAGCTTATGGAAAGGAAATATAAAAAAATATGATGAAAAATTACAAGGGCACATGAATTAAAACAATAGTTATGTGCATGTATAAATAATTTAGAATAAACAGGCTACTGAGTTAAAAATATTCATAAAAATGAATAAAAATAAATAGCCCTTTTCCATGAAAATAAGAATTGTCCCTCCATTGAAAGTGTATATGGTATAGCCTACTGTCCTTGTCCAGAAAGGAAATACAGACAAAGTAGTCCATGTGACACCAATGGGTTACAATGTTTTGAAACATCGAAAATACATTTTTGGTCCAAAAATAACAAAAACTATGACATTAATGACTTAATTTTAATTTTTGGGTGAACCTTAAAGTTCCTCTAGAAACTCAGAATAGGCTATGCACTTTTTCAGATATAATTTTTGAGATAACAAAGTCAACATTTCAGAGTTTACACATAGGACTATTTCCTGTTCTGCAACTTTAATATTTTACAACTTACGGGAACTTATATGACCAGGTTATTTTATCACAGTAGCACAAGACGCAGAAAGAAATGATTGCATCACATGGACGATTAGGTGAGCATGACACCAGCAGACTCTAGGACCCAGTCCACAGAACACCGGATAGTCGCGTTTCTCTTTCTTATTTACATCTATGTCAATGTTGTCGTATACGTTCTGCTAGAAGCGTGTTCCGGTGATCAGAACTGAAATCTGAAGGTGGAAGAGAATCATTTGTTTAGTAAGTACCATTTACACTTAGTTTATATCATCCAGGAAACCTATTGTGGCAATTTAAGGATTTGGATAAACATGTTAAGTGCTACAGGCTTTTAATTAGCCTCTCTAGATAAAGATAAATATTTGCACAGATCTTGTAGGACCTCGTTGAAATGTTAATTCGTAGGCTAATGAAGCTGAGCTGATGTGCTGAGAAATTTAAATCTGCATGTAGGCTATATTGATTATTAAAAAATCGACATTGCACATGCCTCACTTCATAATAAGGCTATTGTGTAAAGATATCATGCATTTTAAATGATGTACTGAGTATTTATGAACTTAAATATTCGTGCATCTCATTATAAATGTGGACTGCGCATGAGCCTATAGCTGTCCCGCATCCATGCAGCATCCCTTATAGTCCCCAAATAGCCTACAAACGTAACAGGTGACTCGGAGATAGCCTACGTAGCTAAGAATTACGGAACACTTTGACGTTGTGAAAAGGCATCAGATGTTTAAAAGAAAGAATAGTGTACTAGTTGATCTTTATAAAATATTAAGTTATTAGAGGCTTGTTTTACAGAAATGCGTCGGACCGCGTAAAAGTGCCGCTATTGCGCATCTGACATTGTACGTGATGAGGAAGGGCATTTAAGTTTCCATTTTAACCAGGTGAGTTCAGACGTATACAGTTCATTAGATACGAATCAAGGAATGTTCTGAACGACCAGCAGATGTGCTGGCTTGTGCGTTTCCTCAAATTTACCATTTCTTTACAAAATGTAGGCTACGTGCACATTGGCGCTAGCTTTCATTACCAAATAGGCTACTAGTTAGGTTATTATTACTGGTCAACAATAAAGCTGTGGCAATATATTATTAGTCTTCACTGTAAAAAAAATGGATAAATAAAAAGAGAAGAAATGATAGGCTACATTTTAAATAGAAAGAAGCTCATAGATTTATCACTCATCAAAATAATAAAAACGAGATAGACAAACGATGATAAACATTTAGTAAGCTTTAGCCTATATTCTAATCAATCGCTGAACACATCAGACACACCTTTGGCAGAATTATAATGTCCTTGCGTAACACACTTAGCCTACGTTATTCGGCTTGAGGGTGCACGCTCCAATGATGATTGACAGACGCATATAATTTTTTATTACGGGCAATTCACACTGAACAGACATAATTTTAAATAAAAAAAAAAAACAGTTTGATTTATAATTATGAAAAATAACTGTTCACACTGCCCCAACAGACACAAACACTGATTGAACATTTTTTTGTGTGTTATACAATAAAAAATTTCAATCATTTTTGTTCAAAATGTTCAAAAATGTGTTGTTGAAGCATATATGAAGCAACCCACAACTTGAAGCATATTTGAAGCAACCCACACCTTCCACCACACCTAGAGATTGGTATGGGGTACTTTCCATAAGATCATCTTTCAATGCAAATCAAACCAGCTATAAGGCTAACTGAAGTAAAACCATGCCAATCTCAAGGCATGGTGAATGGTGTGTGATGATGTGGGGATATTTTAATTCCAAAGGCCAAGGGAACTTTATCAGGATGCATATTATCCTGGATCCATGAAATAACTGGATTTTAAAAATAAAAATCTGCCTGACTCTATGGGAATTTAACATAAGGGTTTCCTGACTTACAGTATGCACCCTGTATTTTAAGGAAAAACATTTATTTATTTATGATACATTATTCATTCACAAAGAAAATTTGTGTCCTTAAAGGTAGGAGTTTTCCTCATTTTTCTAATTAAAGCATTAAGATCAATATCCAAAAGATGATTTTTTTATTCCTCTTTTTAGGCAACTTTAGCATGGGTGTCCAAACTTATTCACACCACTATATATATATATATATATATATATATATATATATATATATATATATATATATATATATATAATTATTTAGATTTAATATGTGTGTTTGCAACAAGCAAGATGTGCATTGATTTTTATTAATAAACTAGTTTTCTGTCAGTTTCGGCTGAGAAATGCATGCACACAATGGATTACATAATCAGAGAGTAGACTATTTCTTTTCATTTTGAATTGTTTCGTTTAAAGGCATTTCAAGCTTTCTCATGTCTGTGAGGCATAAGTTTTGATGTATAGACATCTTTAATCTGATAGACATCTTTAAGATCAGTTTTACACACATTCTAAATCATTAGCAACTTAACGACATTTTCTAAACGTCTATTTGACATGGAAACGTCCTATTGGTGTATTGCAGATGAGTAAACACGCTAAAAAATACGTTTTCAGTTGTAATAACACGCACATCAAATAGACACCTCTCTACGTGTGCTATCAGGGTACGCTACATTTGAATATATCCTGCTTACTTTATGACTTGAAGTTGTCTAGAAAATCAGAAAAATAATTGTTACAGAATGCTGAACTATACGGTGTGCATATAAAGGTCTATGTGTGGATAAATGTTTTGTTGGTCCCTGACATCCGCAGCTGTTTTTCAGTATATTGTAGGTGGAATCTCAGAAGAAAGTGTTTTGGTGTGAAAATATGACCTGTGCATTTTATTAGCAGCTTTGGGAGACCTGTATACAACATTTTATTACTGCAATGTTGCTAAAGTATAATGAAGTATAATCAATGGGATTTATGTTAACAATAATATAGTCATGTATTTGACAGTAAGAGAATGGAGTGTGTTCTAAAATGCTGAGCTGAGCCTCTCATTTTGACATTAGAGAAAATATGGGATGAGTTGAGACTTCTTAATCCACTTAATAGGTTAGGGCCTAAAAACAGACTGGAGTCATAGCCAAAAATGGTAAAAAGTTGATAAACAATACTGGCATATTAGAAATGTATTGGCCACGCCTTAAGGGAGAGCATATGGAAAACTGTATATAAGAGTTTGCAAAGACCGACTCTAGTTGCTCTGCAGACTTTATATCTCTGATGTCTTCGAGAGTGATTCGGAGACACGACACAACTCGTCTGCTTTGTCATTTGACTGAATGGGATTTCTGGTAAAGGGTCCTGAGGGCATTATTTTTGACTTCTACAATCTATTCCCGTAATAACGTGTGTGGTTGTCTGATCTTTCCACAGACCAGTAGATCATCATGGGTGGAGTGGCACTGGATGACGGAGGAAGTAGAGTCAAGGCCCCTGATGGTGGCTGGGGTTGGGCTGTGCTTTTTGGTTGCTTCATCATCACAGGTTTCTCCTACGCCTTTCCAAAGGCCGTCAGTGTTTTCTTCAAGGAGCTGATTCGAGAGTTTGGGGTGGGCTACAGTGACACAGCCTGGATCTCCTCCATCCTATTGGCTATGCTCTATGGCACAGGTATGTTCTTCACCACCAATCAAACAAAGTCTTAAAGGTATAGTTGACCCAAAAAATGAAAATCTTGTCATTATTATGTAATTTCTTCATGGGAACAGAACGTCTGAACTGTTTTTGTCCATGTAAGAAAGGCAAATGCGTATAAAACAAGACTGGATCCCACTGATGGACAAAAATCATGTTTCTTCAAAATATCTTCCATGTTTGGAACAGCATCTTTGTCTTTGGGTGAACTATCCCCATAAAATGTCGTGTAAATAATTTCAAACCAGATTCTGACAGTTCAGATGTACATAATTACTCTTCGCAGGGCCTTTATGCAGCATTTTAGTGAATCGATTTGGGTGTCGTCCAGTGATGTTGGTGGGCGGCCTCTTTGCATCGTTGGGAATGATCTTAGCATCATTTGCCACGAGCATCATTCACATTTACTTGTGTATAGGAGTCATTACAGGTACTTCGTTTACTCGATTATTGAGTGACTGATGTCTCTATCCAGTGACATGTAAACATTTCTATTCTCTGGTTCCAGGTCTTGGACTGGCTCTTAACTTTCAGCCATCGCTCATTATGCTGAATCGATATTTCAGTGAGAAGCGTCCGCTGGCTAATGGCCTGGCGGCGGCTGGAAGTCCGGTGGCCCTGTGTTGTCTTTCCCCTCTGGGGCAGGTCCTTCAGTATGAATATGGCTGGAGAGGGGGCTTCCTCATCTTGGGAGGGATACTGCTGAACTGCTGTGCTTGTGGGGCTTTAATGAGGCCTTTGCTCCCACCAAAGATGTCAGAGACCCCTGGAATTGAAAACCCACCGGATGATGGCGACAAGAAACCAAAACCCAAACCCAAGATGCTGGACTTCAGTGTTTTCAGAGACCGGGGCTTTGTCATTTACACCGTCGCTGCCTCCATTATGGTGCTTGGTTTGTTTGTGCCTCCAGTGTTTGTGGTGAGCTACGCCAAAGAGCTGGGAAACGAGGACACGAAATCCGCCCTCCTGCTTACCATTCTGGGTTTCATTGACATTTTTGCACGGCCCACGTGTGGCATCATCGCGGGACTCTCGTGGGTTCGTCCTCGCTGCGTCTACCTATTCAGTTTTGCCGTCTTGTTCAATGGCATCACGGATCTGGTGGGCTCCTTGTCTAAAGACTACTCCTCTCTGGTGGTGTTCTGCATCTTTTTCGGCATCTCTTATGGCATGGTTGGTGCTTTGCAGTTTGAGGTCCTCATGGCCGTTGTGGGTACAGAGAAGTTCTCAAGCGCCATTGGTTTAGTTCTCCTGTTTGAAGCCATTGCTGTGCTGGTTGGACCTCCATCTGCTGGTAAGTGTTGAAATTTCATTTTTAAACTAAAAATGCCTGATATTGTTGGTTAGCTTCCTCTTAAACTGAAGCAGGGTGAGAAATATAGAATTTGTTGCTTTATGTCAATAATTTGATTAGCCAAAAAGAGAAAGGAGCATTATATGGCTGTAGTACAAATCTACGTAATACACAATGCACATCTTCTTCTGCAAGTGTTATGTAAATATATATATATATATATATATATATATATATATATATATATATATAAAAGAAAATTATATTTCACAATATCACTGTTTTTACTGTATTTCTGATCATATATATCTTATATAAATTATTTATACAACATAAATTTCACATTTTTATAATCAATTTTGTATGTGGACTAAAGGTTTTATGCACTAAATCAGCCTTAACCAACTCGCCAACTAGTCAGTTATGTTATGCATGTCATATTTTGCACATCCCTAATCATTAAAGGAGCTGTATGCAAGAAATGTATTTCAATTAATCATAAATTTTCCTTGATATGTCACTAAACATTAAGAAATCATATTCATTTCAAATACTTACATCACTGAAAACAGTAGTCCGGCCAGGATATTGTCATTTAAAAAGTGAAGTCTCGGCCCTTGACTGATGTTGATGTTAGTTGTGTTTTGTTCTGATGCATCACCCTCCACCGATCTACCAATCACAGAGTCAGTAGTGTTGCGGCATTCGGGTTGCCAGCTCTTCTCTAGTTACCACAGCTGCAGATACAAATCTGTCGGAATTGGATAAAAAAAAATGTCTAAAGTTGCGAAACCCCCCAAAACTCGATATGAATCCGAAATACATTGTTACAAAGTCCGAAATAAATAATTAACAGAAAAAAACTCACTGTGTAGGACTCGTCACTTGCCATTGGAAGCTGCCATTCTTGTGGCAGCCTACATTCCTGCTGGATCCTGCAGCATACCTGGCAACCTCAAGTCATGGGGGAAGGTGGGGATACACCCTAATTTGAAAGTGATTGCAGTACCAGTTTTGCCCACAATCTTGCATACAGCTCCTTTAAACCTTGATACACTTACTGTAATCCATTGAGTCTTTGATCGCCATTGAAACCTTGTTCTCCCTTTGTCAAGGGCGCCTTTTGGACTTCACTAAGAATTACATGTATGTCTTCCTGCTGGCTGGGATTGAGGTTGTGTTGTCAGCTTTAGTGCTGGCCATATGCAACTTCCTGTTCATAAAAAAGAAGCCCGAGGCACCTGAGGCTGCAGTAGAGGCTGGAGAGACAGTAAAGGCAAAGAATCACTCCTGTACAGCAACCATAGAGGAGCCACACAAGACCAGTGGAAACTCAGAAAAACCAAAGAGCCCGGGTGATCCGAGACCTCAGAGTGTAGTGGAGGATTCAACAGAAGTGGAAACATTTCTCAAAGTTAAAGATGGGCAGAAGATGAACGTCGAAAGTAGTCCAGAATCTGACCTCTGAAGGACATCAAGACTTTTCTGCCTACGAAAAGGTTGTGAAGACACAAACCAGAGGAGATTGAGAGTTGCAGTGTTAATGTGTGTCACTGTGTGTAGTCTGATGTGATATCCTGATGTGTGTGCTGTTTACTGACAGATGAATATTTAATCAATAATAGAGGCCTACACTGCACTCATGCTGTTCTAAATATCGCATTTGCACTGCCACACGGAGATCTGGACAAGCCACTCTCTGTACGTCTGTAGCTCAAAACCTCAGACATTTCTTTGACTTACACCTACGTTAACTAGGTTAAAGGTGCTGTAAGGGATTTTCTTATGGAATGGTTTGGAGAAAATGATTTTATCCACTGTGAAATGACTACTAAGATATCACACCGATCTCTGTGACAGACAAACGGTAAAAGAAAAATTTGCTCCAGTCAGAAGCTTTTTTTAGCCAATCGGACAACATTTGAAAGCGCTTTCTGATGGTCAATCAGTTCATAGATGACAGAACAGACACTGAATGTGATAGATTAACTTGGAAGAGCAGCTTTCAAGAGTTTGGAGGATTGCAAAATATTCGCAATTTTGGCTTACACAGAACAAAAAGCGAAAGGAACAAAAAAGGACCAGGAACATAGTAAATAGGAGTTAAGCTTTTAATTGCCCCTTTTAAAAGCTTAAAACACTTGAATATTGCTTGGTCACCATGGTTACACCAAAACTGCAGGGTTTGACAAAGAGGTTGCAAGGGACAAGAGGTAGGGCCATTTTGAAGAAAAAAAGATTTGATTATGGAGGCAGATTTGCAAAATAAAGATGTGCACAGATAAACCATTTTTAATAAATACTGCAACATTCCATAAAAAAGAAATCTTTTGTTGTGATTTCATGGTGACTTAAATATCATTACAGCGCCTTTGACTAAGAAAACATGACAAAACTCAAGTAGACTGCTATCATCACAGGAACAGAAAGTCTGATCATACTCATTGATATCAGAACAGACATCAGATGAAGTTTCCACTTCTCACACAGAATGCACCTTCTGTTTACATGCTTTTGTAATAGTATGTCCCTATCTCTAAACGATTATACTTTGGGACCCCATGCAATATGTGAACTGCTTTGTTTTTGTGCATTGTGAGATATGCGGTCCACTGGCTTAAGTAGACGTCTGAAAATGCCATGATTTCCTGCATAAAGATAAAGAAATTCCTTTAGTATTATTAGAACATTCCTGATAGAAAGCTACTGTAATCCTGCTGGATTGGCACCTGACACTTACTGCCACACTTCACCTTATATGTCTCAACGTCAAAGGACAGAAACAGGTCCGCTGAAAAGCTTATGTTAGCTCAATATGATTGTATTAGTTTGTATTGTGAATTCCTTTTCTGACACTATACTTTTAACTTGTCACTGCTATGCTGAGATTGTCAGCGTAGTGAAGTAGAGAGCAGGTATCTCTGCATTTATGACTTCGTTTGAAGAGTCCTTTAGCAATATTTGCATTTACCTGTTTTTTCTCCTACTTTGAATGTATCAAACCTGAGCTGTTCAATAGTTTAATCTCAACAAATTATTTTATTTTTAATATTCACCAAAAATGAATGAAAACCTAAAAGAAAACACTCAAACTCAATTGATAGAGGTAAAATTGTTTCTTTTATTTTTAGAAAATGATGACAAAAGCATGCAGTGCGTCTCATTGTTTTGTTGTAATGAGGTTTGACAGCACTGCCTAGTGGCATTAGTTCTAGTTTTATACCAGCATCAGATCCACCACTGGTCAAACTACTTACCAGATTGAATATTTGCAATTTTAATATATATATATATATATATATATATATATATATATATATATATATATATATACACACATCTTCAGTGCATAATCTGCCAAACTGCCCTTCCACTGTGCCTATCTGAGTCAGGCTGGGAAATATTTTGTATTTTTTTTGCCATTAGTTTAAATTTAAGAATGATTTTGATTAAGAATCTAATAGAATTTGATAATGACCTCTTCTCTGTCAGCTGAAAATATAAAATCAAATCTGCTCAATAAATGTTGAATACACGTCAAAGTTGTCTTTTTAAATGTTTCTCCACGGGCAAATCGAGCCATGTTTATACTGTACAAATGCCATTTTTACACTTAATCAGTTCATAGTGACAATAAGACCTCTTAAGACTTTTGTTCATCATCGAAATTAGTTGATCTTTTTAATAAAACCTAAGGGATTTCAGTTCCACCATTAAAGGGATACTCCACTTTTTTTGGAAATAGGCTCATTTTACAAGTCCCCCAGAGTTAAACAGTTGGGTTTTACCGTTTTCGAATCCATTCAGCTGATTCCCTGATATATAGAAGAATATCAGTAACCAGACAGTTTCTGGTCTCATTGACTTCCATGGTATGAAAAAAAAATATACTATGGAAGTCAATGAGACCAGAAACTGTTTAAGGCCCTGTTTACACGAGAACGGTCGCGGGTGAATACATAAAAATATTTTATCGGATGTGCCTTTCGTTTACACGGCGACGGCGTTTTTGAGGCTTAAAAATGGAAAAAAGTGAAACCACCCTCCAGAGTGGAAATCTTAAAAACGCTCCACCGCCGCGTTCCCGTGTAAACGGTAAAAACGAAAAAGTCTGCTTGACAGTGAAGTTTGTACGCAGGCACGCGGACTTGGTGTTGCTGTAGTATGCACTCCTAGCTGCCTGAAGTGCATACTACATTGAATTTCACACACTTTTGCGTCACCGTTTGCACGCGGAATTCCCCACACAAAACGCTCGTCTAAACGCAGAATAAAAAGCGATGACGCAACGCCACTTTTGCGTTTTCTCTTCAGAATCATATCCGTGTAAACATAGCCTAACTCTGGGGGAGTGGTAAAATGAGCCTATCTCCAAAAAAAGTGGAGTATCCCTTTAAAGTCTATCTATACCACCAAAACTTTTTAAACGTCAACTTCTGAAGCTCTATGTGCGCTGATCAATCGATCACGTCTCTTCAGAAAACTTGGACTAAACCGCTCGAATCATAAGGTCCACCTGTGAAATCTATCTATTAACGTTTTGAGTATTAAAGTTTGTGTTACAAAATCACTTTCCCAGGTTTTATTATAAACATCTTAATTTATGTTTCAAAGACGAACAAAAGTCTAACGGGTCGGGAACGACATGAGGGGTGGGAATTTTTAAGAGGGGGAGAGAAAGAAAAACGAATACAACTTACAAGTACTTAATTTATTTACACATTTTAAAATACACAAATACAGTGGCAATACAAATGAGGAAAAAAACCTTCCAGGGAAGGAAGATTTCTATAATTCCACCTGATACAGCACAGTGTGATGCAGAAGGACTGGCCAAGCAGTCGTGTGTAGAAGAATGAACCAGAAAAATGAAATAGAGAAATCCATAATAGCTCGGTCCCGACAAAGTGTACTTGTGCCTACATTTAAACACCACCAGTACTGGAGCGGCTGTTTCTGTGAGACCACCAGTGGAGAGAAAATTACTAACTTATCAAATCTAGAACGGAACAAAGTCCCTCTCACCTCTCTAAGCACTAGCCTTTTCCCCAAACTCACGATACACACACACACACACACACACAGACAGTGGCTATGAAAAAATGGTACTTTGCCATCACTAGAAACATCCTATATACATGACAACAGAATTTTCAGAGTTTCACCACTAGATCCCCCACCCCGTGACTACAGAAAAAGCCTACGCTCTACTATGCTGAATGATATGGACAGGCAAGCTCACCTTCCATGTCCTCTGTGACTTATAGCACCAGTAAGTCAAGGGACCACACTTCCGAAATAAGGGAAAAGTAGTACTAAAAGCATTGGTAATACTCAGTAAATAAAGCTGAAGGGAAAAAAAAACCCTGCATCTCAATTGTTAAAAGGTTCAGTCAAAAGAAAATCAGGCATGGCTTAAATAATGGCTGGTGTTCTCTCATTGAGACAAGCTGGCATTCCAAACCCAAACACAAATGTGAAAAGAAAAAAAGTGCCAGTTTGTTTCAACATATTCCCAAACCTGTCCGAAAACCAGGAGTTTTTCCAAGTTTATACCCTCTGGTCAAAAACAAAAACAAAAAACGAAGCCCTTTTCTCATTATTAGACTTCCTAATCTGCTTTAAATGTATTTTCGTGACACTGTCCAACAGTCTTGTCCCAACCACGTGTGCCTGTGTTACTGTAAAAGCACTAAGCTTAGTTCAGGGGGTAAAAAAAAAGAAACAAACAGCAACATTAATAACATCAACAACTCTACAATACAGGCATTTCACAGCTTTCGAGAAACAAAAGAAAAGCTTAGGGAATGCAATAAAAAAAAACAAAAAAAAACACAATGACCAAAACCTAGAGTTGATAAAGAGAGCCAAGTTGCTTGGTGCAAAGAAAATAAAAAAATAATCTAAAAAGCTGTAACTGTATAAAGGTGGTACTGTGGTGGGAACAACTATTCGAACCACTGCTGTATGATTCTCCACCTGGCCTCCCGTATAATAAACTACAAAAAGACGTAAAAGTGACTGTCTTCATCCTGCCACATTAACGAACAGGCTTTCAAACAATTCTATTTTATTAAGCTTAACGCTGTTAAACGAACAAAAAGATAAGATTCATCTGCAAAAGACTGTAGCCAGTGTGAAATCAATTTAATCTCTGTTGTACATAATCAAAAAGACAAAAATAAAACGGTACGGTACGAAAAAAAGTCAATGGCTATCAGTACAGCTGCATTCCGAGCTGTGTGAAAGTATTTTTTGCAACAGGAGAAGGTGAGCCACACTAACAGAGCCATTATACATGGCTTTAGCCAAGACGCTCTTGCTTTGCAAAGAGGCCTCTGGACGGCAGGAGGACGGCCCTCTCCTCCTGGTGTGTGTGTGTCGGAAGGCCAAAGGCAGCGAAGACCGAGAATCACGCCCCCCGCCCTGTCCCTCCCACCTTGCCAGCGATTGTCTGGCAGAAAGTGATGTTAACAAGCACAACTGATGTGCCTTTTTGGAGTTAGAGTAGGTGTGGATGTGAGGAAATGTTTGTGTGGTGGGTGTATGTGGCAAAAGAAGAAAAGAAAACCAAAAACTGTCCATCTCTCAAGTTTTGCGTGACTCTCAAGTGTGTTTAATTGCATTAAGAGGAAGGAGGAAATTAAGTCTGTTTTGATTTGATTTGCTGAGGTTGATTTCACATGGTTAGAGGCTGCTGAAGAAGCCCTAGTGCAGATTAGGGCTGTGGTTGGTCTGCTCTCGAGGTGTGTGGAGGGTCTCATCGAGGTACGGCAGACTGCAGGCCGCTTGGGGTGACGCGAGAAAGAGCCTGGGGTGGAGAGGAGAGACCGACACATCAGTTTAGAAGCGCCACGTCATACAAAAGCAAACTGCCGCTGAGAATTTTAGGCTGTTCACACAGTCAGTGTTTGGGAGTGACAACTGCTTTTGGCGTGACGTTAAAAAGGACATGACGTCTTTATGGGCGTCACCAAATCCCTTCTGTAACTCTTGCATAATGCCTGTAACCACAGCAACAGATAATAATAGTAAATAAAGAATGTTTGTCAATTCTTTATTGACAAGATTGTCAATGTTTAAAATAGTATGTGAAAACAGTATTCTTCGATGAACAGCATTTATTTGAAATAATTTTTTGGGAACAATATAAATTCCTTTACTGTAACTTTTGATCAATTTTCCTTGAGTCCTACTGAATAAAAGTCTTAAAATGTCTTTCAAAAAAAAAAAAAGAAAGAAAAGACAAAGAAAGTCAATAATGTGACATTAGCTGTCAACTGTGGTTCTGTTCATACAGCATCAACTTAAAATGCTCTATAAATTTGGTAGTGCCTTACAAATATTTTAGATTGTCCATATTTAAGAATTGGTTATAGAATATAAAATTCACTTTCTTTCACAACAAGCTGTGCATGAATGAGTCATTTTTAACACTCCAAACAGGACTGACAACTATATCATTCTGCTGTGTGAACATAGTATTAGCCATTGTTCCCCTATTCCCATGAGTCATCTCATGTCATGGGAATGTGTAGGATACCACCAAATTAAAATTATGGCTCTGAGACCCCCGTTTACAATCTGGTATGAAGATCAGCAACGTGCACAACCTTGAAGGACTGCCTACTCACATGTCAATCAACTACAGCACTGAAACAAAAGTTTAAAACTTTGCTGATTATATATATGACTTGTAAGCAAAAATAAAAGTGCACTTAAAACATGCACAAGACTTTTATTGCATTTATTTCTCTTAATACCAGGTGTAAACAGTCTATTTACAGTCAGTGCTCAGAATCACCATTTTCAGATTCATGATGTCACGCTTTCAGCTTCATCATGAATTTTGGCTTTGCGCCCTTGGGATTAAAGGTCGTAATCAGATTTGTTTTCCAATTTTGTTCGACAACGCTAAGCCTGGGTCAATGTAACTTCTTAAATATACAGTTCTTACTAGTGATGCACCAAAATGAATTTAATGAAAATTTGGCCAAAAACTGACACCCAAAATTAAACAGCAATCTGTCACTCAACATTAAAGAGCGTCAAAACGGCATTCGTTTGAATTTTGACATAAAATTGACCATTTAGAATCTCTGACTTTGTTTCAAATCAGAAGTAACAAAGCTTACTGCAATTAATGGATGGTAGGTGTGCTAAAATGAGGCTAATTTTGGCTGGTTTAGTGTTTATGAATCAACCAAAAAAAAATAGCATGACTAAAACATTAAAATGATGATCAATCAATGTAGCCAAACCCCAGCCCAAGATTACATGTTTTCCTATTGTAGCTTACAAGATATAATAAGTAAGATATAACAAGATATAAGATCTTATTATAATATTATAACAAGATAATTGAACCATTGTTTTGTTCAACGATTTCGGCCTTCCAAAAAGGCAAATTCATTTTCAGTCAAAACATTTTGGATGGCTAAAATTTTGAGGCATCACTAGTTCTTACAGGGGTTTAACTGTCCCAGTCCTAAATATTTTAGGTGGTCCTAGGACCATAATCTGAGCTCCCCCATGGCCTGGGGAACAAGGGTTAACACCAAACACAAAAGAGGGGAAAAACAATACACTGTATTGTTGATTTCCACTGGAGAACACAAATGGTGGGCAATTTCGTGAATGGGGGAGGGGTGACATCTAATTGTGTCTGGCATCTTGAGATGCATAAAATCTGAGGTGATTAATTAGGTGGATACATTTTATCATGATCCTTCGTCAAAGGCATGGCAGTGAAGGGGGGCCACCAGGACTCTGGGGCCAATCATGTGATGGTTGCTCTCTCAGGGCGGGGGTGAATCGGTCTCTGACATTACAGAGGGAACAAAAGAGCTGAAGAGGCGAGCTGTTCAGCAAATCTGAGACTCCAAGTAAACATTTCGTTCAGGACACAAAACAATAAATGAAATGGTGGCAGTTGTCTGTAAACTGAGGTCATGAGCAGCAGTTTTACACTTTTTTTTTACAAACAATTGAAAGCAAAAAGGCTTGTAAGTGTAAAGCTGCATTGATATGTGGGCACAGGAGCAGTCCGGATGGTCACACTGCATGCCAGAGACAAGCACTCGGGGTTAAAAGAGGGAGACAGAGAGAGGCATCCACACTCAGGCAACTAGAGGTTACTGACACATCACAGAGTTGAGTGTAGAAACCCAGAGTCACAGGCAGAGAGCGCTGCACAGCACACAATCAAGAGAGCTCTGCTGCACGGCATTTGTGCTTCAGCGATTTTTCATAAGCTGTCCAAACACCAGATTAAAATAATCAATTATTGGGTTTTCTAAATGCATTTGAGTACATGGTGATCATGTGTAGGCTGCTAGCATTTATTCAGGACAGTGGGGACATATGGGCTGGTGGGCATACGTGCAGATGGGAACTTAGTCCTTTTTTTAGATCTTATAACTCTTGATCTGATCAAATTTGGGCACTGGGGTTTGGAGATATCTCGGCCAGACATTTAGTGACTAAAAGGGAGGATAATAGTGCAATTGAATACTCAAACCCATCAACATTTGCAATTATGATGTTTTGTGCAGTTTTTTCTAGCAGGGAAATATTTCTAGACTATCTGAGACTGATGCTTTAGCACATATTTTGAAGGAAAAAAAGCAACAGCCCAACAGTTCAGTTCAGTTAAAAATGGCTCAGAGGATCACAGTACTGTCCATCTGTGAGTAACGCATCACATCATCTGGTGTTATGAATTACTTTCTCTGCAAGGATTAAAAATACCATTTGAGTCATTAGACTGGGGCGTGAGGTCATAAACGGCTAACCGGGATGAAGCCAGAATCAAGTACACCAGTTTTCATAGCTGAGATGCTTGCGGTTTAGGTGTAGAACAGTGATCGCCCAATTTTTCAATGGCCCTGGTCCCAGAAGCATTTTTCCCTTTAATATTCCCTATAGTCGTTTCAAACAAATTCCTCAATTGCAAGTCTAAGCTGCAAACCAAACCAATCAGAAGAACCAGGACTGGCCAAAATAAATCACAATAACGATTTTATGGTCATCTTTACCTGTTTTGTTTGTCTATTTTTTGGCCAATGAATCACACTCATAATACAAGTGTAAGGAGGTGGAGAGAGCGTTTGTAATGCAAAATTAAGGAACAATATAAAACTATTGAGACATTAAGTATTAAAAACAATATTTGGTAAAAGCAAAAAATCAAAAATCCTAAATAATATTCTGTTTGAATAGAAGTTATCCAGAAGAAAGCTTTTTATGTTGGGGGTGGGAAGGTGTAGGGGGGACTTGGGTCCTATCAGGTACATTACATAGCAAATTGTATGTGTATGGGAGGAGGGATTTTTTGGTGGTGTAAATATATTTATTCTGAAGCAATATTTTTAGATTTTACATCCTCAAATCTTCATGTTTGTGATATTTACCCCAGACTGTCATTAGAGAATAAAGAGAATTTGCATTACATTATTAAATGTATGCATCATCTTTCATGTCAAATTCTTACATTTGATCAATAAAATGAGAAAGTGACCGCCTTAAACAGCATTCGCAAAAAAATCTGCCTGCTTCATCTGACTTGCATTTGGGAATGAAGTAGTGAATTCTCTCTTCATTCTGCGTGAGTGATGTGCTGCATAACAGCCGTACAGCAGTGATGTGGGACGGGGAGCATATTACTCAATGCAGGGAAGTTTAGGTAGTCCAGGTTAAAATAAATAAATAAAATAAAATACAAAAAGGCATTGTACCCAACTGTCACTCACCCAATGCTGCCTCTCATACCAGAACATGGCGAGCATCTACTTGCCGTGGTGATCATAGGGAATGCTATTCTGAAGTGGGTGGGTGGATGGGTGGAGGGGGGAAACATATTTATTTGTGAAGAAAATCAACAACGTGGCAAAAATACGTTAACATAGCAAATATTCAAATTACCAGAGACTCTACAGACATGTCAAGAATGTGTGACAAGTTTTAAAAACAACTCTATGCAAAAACGGCCTGAAATATGTGGCAGTGGTTGGTGACACAATACAGGGCTCAATAACAAGGAAGGCCCCATGGCCCGAGGCCAGTGCTTGAGTTGCAACTATCCTTGCAATTTTAACTTTGTACGTCAGTTTTGATGCTTTGCAAATGTAACAATGTTGTTTTGCAAATTTAACTGACGTAAATATCTCAGCAACGTAACATTTTAACTGGCAAATTTTTTACTGCATTCCATAATTTTCCAGCAAAAACACTTTTTATGAACACATATAGCTGGAAAAAAAATTATTACAAATATATATATTTTAAATATGTGGTTTTTTTTCAAACAATCTTAAAAAAGAAGTGGAGATTTCAGACTTGGAGTATAAGAGAAAAATCATCAGCATCAGCCAATGAGATTGCACATTTGCGCCTTTTTACCTTCACGATTGGTTGCTGATAAAAAGGAAATGACCATATTTGGATCTGACAGCCTTGTACAGGAGAGAGAGAGAACTTTCTAACTGTGTATGTGATGACAGGATTTATAACGCCAAGTTTTGATGAATTTATGAGAAATCTACAGACCCAAACAGACAAAGTGTCGCAAAATAAAGACCTTAATGTGTATTTCGGACTTTCAATACAGGTCTGAAAGACGCCATGTTATTGAAGGCAAATATCCCAAAATCTAAAAATTGACCAGGAAAAAAAAAAAAAAAAAAAAAAAAAAAAGCCTAAACTAGAAGAAAAAAAAATCGTATTGTTGAGCCCAGCAAAATCAATAATACACACATATATTTCATAATAAAAACAACATATACAAGTAATAATATTTAATATGATGATAAAATTTAGTAGAGAGGGAATGAAGATGAATTTCTATTTCCTTAATCTTTAAATCCTACCCAGTTAGGCATCAAGGTAAATTAGAGTGATTTATTTTTTTTGTAGATGTCTTCATCTATTCACATAACTGTCTATTTCATTGCTGAATGTAAATTTCTGGATAAGCTATAGAGCATATATAGCCCCAAAACACCTCTCAGTACATTCATAGAGCGTTAAAAGCACTGTAAACCATGACAGCAGCTTCATTTCACGCAAGGCCACAGCAGTCACAAGCTCCATCTGAGCACTCTTTCATGGCTATCAGTCTCTATCACTATCCCCTTTGCCTATTTGCTGGAAAACAATTGAGGAGAAGTTTGTTTATAAAGCTCTTCTAACCAAAGCGAAGAAATAAAGACAGGGCCATTTAAGAGCAGCAGAGCAGGGGCCAAAGACAGAAACTACTGCCAAACACACAGGCAATGGTGGGCGAGTACTTCATGTCAAAGTTGGTACCTGTGACGTGGACATGCGCGAGGTGTCCTGTCGGCCAGTAAGATCAGAGGAGGAAATGTTGACAGGGGCGCCACGGTGCAATCTCATACTGACCTTCCTCTCTCGCTCCATTCCTGGCACAAAGAGAAGAGGAGGAAGATGCGTCATCAAAAGCATGGAAAAAATTTATATAAAAAACACACATTGGGTCACGTGCACCAAAACAAAAAGCCTTCTGTTTTCCAATGTCTGAACCACAAAGTAACTACACCAAACTGGAAAAACAGCACTGTGCTGATCTTACGGCTCCACTGAGAATAAGCTTTATTTGAATTACAGAAACTGAAGTTTACAAGGATTCTGGTAAAGCTGGCATATGTTGGGTTTGAGTTTTTGAGCAAGGCGCAGTGACAATGACACTAGTCCGAGCTGTGCACAATCGCCGCGCGTGCAAGGCAGAACTGGCTGCGGTGCGCATATCATCTCACTCATGATCTGTGCCTTGCCGTGGCAAGTGAGCTTTTGAACCAAACAGGTCTTGTTCACTTGTGTTTGTGTGTCATATGAATAATAAATATGTGCCCCATACATGGAATCACAGAAATCTCTAGAGCAAAAGGCCAACCACAACATGCATTCGGTTTGTTTCTACCATTTATTAGTAATGATTTACACAGTTTGTTTACTACTTATAGTGCAATATAACATACAGAATGTGAGGGACATTTTGGGGGGAAAGACGTGCTGCATTTTATCATTTAAACGTGACTTTTCAAGAAAATCTTCAAGAAAATATAATCCAAGATTGCCGCCACTTTATGACTTCATAATATGCTAATTCGAATGGAAAATGTAATCCCTACATAAACTTTGGGTCATCCTTAATATTTCTCTAATTTACAGAAAGTCTCTATCTTTTATCACTTTTGAAATTAAGGTGTCGAAATCAAACTTCTGGCGCCAAAAGGGTTAAAGGCTGCTAACTAATGCTAACAAGACCAGTGCAGGGTCACTGTTTAAGTGTCTTGTAGGGAGAAATGTCTGTGTGTGTGTGTACCTCCACCATTTGATAAAGCAAACACTTGTCAATTTAAGTCATGTTTAGCAAACATCCTGCTGAGCGTAGTAGCTTGCAACCCTTTAACCACTTCCTTTCAGCTAAGATGACATCAAATGAGGGAGAAAAAAGAAGCTGATGAATACAAAACCTTGAGTTCCCTTTCGAGTCGGTCTCTCGACACTGTCACCGTTAGGTGGTGCTGCAGGGTTCTCTCTCCTTCAAATCAACTGAAGTCTTTTGAAATCTTGCAGGCGAGAATATGCCGACCGATGGCGATCAAGGGCGCGAAAAAAGGCGGGAGGCGGATCGTTTCACTAGATAAGAACCTTATTCCTCAGCTTGGATTGTGCAGAGGCCTTTGAAGCACTTCAAAGCTCTTTAAAACTGCACTGATTTGGACTTCAACAATTTGGTTACCGTTGAAGTCCATTGAGTGGAGAAAAATCCTGAAATGTTCTCCTCAAACATAATTTATTTTTCACTGAAGACTAACAGACATCGAGGATGGCATTGGGGTGAATTATCAGGAAATTTTTATTTTGAGGTGAACTAATACTTTAAGGATCGAGTCCATCTGAACAAATGACAGGAAACCTTCCGGACAATACTGCGTGGCTAACCCTGCCTTAGAGCAGCGCTGAGGCGTGGTCCTGCAACGGCCTGCCAGTTTCATGCTCCCCCCGTCGCCCACGACGCCGAGCGGCATCAAAGAAAGAATCCGGCTTATTATGCTCTCCCCCTGGTAGCGCTGAGAGCCGAGCACGGAGAATGCAGCTTGTGTCCTCATGTCAGCACAGGTCCCACATGTCTTAGTGCAGTGGTCAGTCAGTTTAAGGAGGACGAAATTCCCGCCACTCACGCAAGATGAAAACCCTCCGGTCTCGGTTCAGTGGTCAGTCGTGAACAAACAGACCAGCTCTTCGCATGCTGCCTATAACGGCTGATTGTACTGAGGGATGTGCAAGTTTAATGTGCCGCCATAAATCATGTCTCAAGTGCTTTCGGTGAGTAATTAACTTTACTTATCTTCTAGTCTTGCTATTGACTATGACGTGGGCTCACAGTTGTCGTCACTATGGCCGCTGATGCTGGGCTCATGTACATACTAATATGTGATTATGCTGTCAGGTTGCCCAGAATCCTTCGGTGCAGCTGGCTATTCTGATCTAACTGCGTATATTCACAGTTGTTGTCGCTATGGACGCTGACAATGTGCTTATGATGTTATGTTGCCTACCTCTCACAAGGCAGGATTTTCTGTTCCCGCAGCATCAAGCTGACGTGATACTGAAGTGACCACTCTCCAAGGGAACGGTCTGGTAATGACGGCTGAGTAACCACTGGAGTGTCTGTAAGGCTTCTTGGCCACGCCCCTCTCCAGTGTGCATTTCAACTAGGTCGTTTAGACCAATGTGAAGTCCACTGCTTGCAGTATTAGCTACTGGATATGTAGCTTATATATTCACGACACAGCCTTCTGTTATCCATGGTTTCTAATTGGGACTACAGCTGTAGCCATCGTAAGAGCTTGTTTATAGTCTATGCACCCCATGCTGTTGCTTATTATTCCACGCTCTCCATTTCATCAGTCCAGCATCGCTCGAGGTGGGTCTGACCCTCTGACAGCTTGATGCCTGGTGTTTCAATTAGGTCCGGTACTTGACCGAAATGAACGAACCATGTGTACATTCATGCGGGTTGAGAGCGGCTCTCCCCTTTACTTAAGTAAAACGCGAGCCTGCCTCTATTTCGCACGCTTGAACACCATTGGCAGGTGTATTCTTGCTCGTGAGATTTCATAATGCTTCAGTAGATTTCTTATGCAACCTAATGGTAACGCAGTGTCTCGTTCCCTCCTCTCAGGGAACCGAGGTTACATTAGGTAACTGGAGACGTTTTCTCCAAATCAAAGCAATCTTCATGCACAATAAAACAAGCACCAACAGACAACAGTGGGACGTCTTACCTGTGTGTGAGGTTGGCGTGAGGGGTGTGGGAGGTGCTACTTCTTGCGTTCCTCTGGGTCTGCCTGAGCTGGAAGGCATCATTCCACGGGCAGCAGGATTCCGCCCATGCCGCAATCTTTCCTCTCGATCCCTCCGCTCTCTCTCTGGATCTTCTGCTGCTCTGTTTGCACCCTGAACAGCACAACACAAAGCATTAAGTCAATAAATTAAGAACAATTTAAGAAATACAGCAAACATGCGAAGACAACCCATTTGACACTCACAAATTTGAGCATATTCCAGTCAAACACGTAGTCGTATGAAAAGCCTTGCCGGTGGAAAAGGTTCCTGAAGAGCTGTCTCAGGTAAGAGTAGTCGGGCTTGTCGTCAAAGCGAAGGGATCGGCAAAAGTTGAGGTATGTGGCAAACTCAGCTGGAAACAAACAAAGGGCAGATTAGGGGTAGGGTAAAAATATTAAAGTTAAAAAAATATTATATATTCAGTCAGATTTCAGTCAGATTTTTCCGATTTAAGGGTCAACTACACTCTGAGGAAAAGAAAGTACAAAAGAACAGCATTTATTTGAAACAGGAATCTTGTATAACACATACATAAGGTTTTTTATATATGCTATATGCTTAAGCAGAAGCTTACATGGGTATCCTTTGCATAGGACTTCAATAGGAGTGGACATTTTCTTCTCACTGATTCGCTCATACTTTTGTCTCTTTGTGGCAGCCTTTAGCCCCTGCCATGGCAGAGAGCCCAGGTTGAAGTACATGAGCACATAGCCAAGAGACTCCAAGTCATCTCGTCTGGATTGCTCTGTGAAAGAAAACACCCATAAACACTATATGTCATTAAGATGGCCTGACCATAACAGGTGAAGTGGCTTGATCATAAATGTTAGGGTGATGACAGATCAGGTCTGAATGTACATGAGGTTTCAATAAGATATTATATATAACCATTTTTTTCCAGCTGAGGCTTCTGGTGAAGGTTAAGCACTACTTGCTACGCAAAGTTTAGACTACTGTAATTCTTTGTATGTTGGATTGGAGCAGTCATCCCTTTGTCAGAACGCAGCAGCTCAACTTCTAACTGGGACTAAAAAGCGCAACCATATTTCATCAGTTTTAGCCACGCAGCACTGGCTTACTGTTTGTTTCAGGATTGAGTTTAAAACTGTTTTAATGGTTTTAAAAATCTTAAATGGGTTGCCACCGTCTTATTTATCGGAGCTCTTACATGTCCATACACCTGTCAGAGCGCTGAGGTCTTGTAATCAGTTGCTCCTTGATGTGCCCAGATCTAGATTGAAGAATAAAGGTGACAGAGCCTTTGCAGTGGCTGCTCCATACCTCTGGAATAATTTACCTATTCATGTAAGGAAAGCTCGGACCATTGTAACATTCAAGACCCATTATTATGCCTTGGCTGTCAGTTCAAGTTGAGCTTTGATATCTTGACCTATTGTTTTCTTATTTTTATTGTATATTGTTTTTGTATTTTTATTTTGAATTTTGTTAAGCACTTTGGTAACTCATGGTTGTTCTTAAACGTGCTATATAAATAAACTTGAACTCAACTTTAAAGTTAGAACTATAATAACTTTTTTCAAAAGACATATTAGGGTACCTATTCCCAAGTGGGTGTTGATGGAAGCGTAGCGAGCAGTGCCAGTCAAGTTTTTGTTCTCGCGGTAAGGGATGTGCTGGTGGGTGCGAGCATCTCTGTACTTCTTGGCCAGGCCAAAGTCAATGATGTAAACAAGGTTGCCCTTCTTCCCCAGGCCCATAAGGAAGTTGTCAGGCTTGACATCTCTATGGATGAAGTTCTTGGAGTGAATGTATTCGATACGGCTGATCTGATGACAGAACAGAGGACAGGTTAAGCAAGTCGAAAGACTGAATGAGAGACTTCATGCAAAACTAGCACACCAATTCAAATAAAGCCAATGACAGCTGCTGAACAAGCCCTTTCACATTATGCCTCCATTCACAATGCTTCTTGGCACTTAATACTCAGTCAAACACAAAGTGAAAAAGGACACCAGTTGTCTATGTAAAACAGCTGAAAGGATGACAGTAAAGCTTGTCGTGCCATCAGAACGCCACTTCCTGGAGTCATTGTCCCATTTCGGGTGTCCTATAACAAGAGGTAGGGTGGAGAGGACAAGGGTTATGGTGATCCTGTCTACAACCTTACCATTTGGTCAGCCAGCAGAAGAACAGTCTTTAGGCTGAACTTGCGAGAACAGAAATTAAAGAGATCCTCCAAACTGGGTCCCAGCAGCTCCATCACCATCACATTGTAATCTCCTTCTGCTCCACACCATTTGATAGTTGGAATACCGACTGTAGGAGAAACAATTACCATTAGTATAGATGATTTTTTCTTTCAACCCAATGTGGTTCATGAAGAAAATCCTTGCCAACCAAAATTATCTTGAAAGTGTATACTACTGAATGGAGGGGAAGTTTGACTAATATGTACATGTATCTTTGAAAGATTGACAGACAGAATCTGAAGGTGACCTACACAATTATAGGTGGGGTGGGGGGTTGGGAGCACATGTTTCAGTAGGACAGTGATGTAATATAAAAAAAAAGCAGAGCTTCAGCTTGAATAAACCAGCAGTGCTGGTTGGTCACCCTTAGAAATGGCTCTAACTCATCAGCTATAAATCAACAACCATCTCAAGGATCCCTTGAAGTGATGCACGAAAAGATATAGGCTGCCGTGGAAGGACAGCAGCTGATACCCAATTAGATCACTTCAAGGGCATTTTTCTGCCCCCTCTCACAATTCAGCCACGCGTGAACCAGAAAAGGCAGCGATCGCAACACTAACATTTGAATTTGAATGAACAGATACGATTTGAATGTGTACTGATATGTTGAATACACATTAACTTCTAGTTAAACAAGCAAGCTCCCCTTACAGCTACCAGCTTTAACAAAATTTGATACCAAACTTTATATTTGTTTACAAGCTGTAATAGACCATTTCTAGCAAACCACAGATATGCACCAGTTTGTTTGTTTGTTTATAGTTCAACGCCACGCCAGCTACCTCGGGTATATTCATGGCAAGAAAGACTAAAAAGGAACGATTAAAATAGGTAATTAAAAAGGTAGATCTGGTCTTAATCTTTTCATAAGAGTCAACAGAATTTTTTTTTTAAAGAGTTCAAACCATCCAATTATTAATGAAGCATATTTTGATGGGAATATGGCCCCCGGCACAAGGAGAATAAAGGAGGATCTTGACCTATTAACAGCAACAAAAGAGCTAGTCCAGAGAGTCTAGATTTTCTAGTGTTGTTCATATATAAATATCTACTGTGACGTAGGCTCGAAATTTTATATAGTTTGTTTATAACTAAATTTCAGCATTGGAATAATCTCTGTAGCCTATTGGTATTATCTGCAACATTTTAATTAATTTACATGGTTATACAAATAAAACGTAAAAAATAACCTGCAAGGAACGTTCTAGGTGCACTTCTTGTTAAAATGTTTATCATTTTAATTTGCACTATAGAGAGTGTATATATTTTTATATATTTATATTAAATATATGTATATATTTTTTATTATTATTTAGTCATTTTTGGTACATTTCTTAATTTATTTTTAGACTTATTTGTTGGCCAGTTGTGGTCTTTGCAATATCACATATTAAAAGTTCTAAACCATCTATTATGTTTTATTGTTATACTATAGTAATGCTAATATTTGAAATAATATAGGCTATGAAATTAGGGGTCCCACATTGTCCCATAGCAACATTACAATAGTGTAGATTAGTCTATAATGTTTTATAATAATAATTTATTCTATAGTGTCCATTTAATTAATTTAACATTTAATATTGGGGGCATAAAAGTTAGTTTTCCTTTTAAGTAACACAATAGTTACTTTTTTAATGGTATAACTCAGTTACTAACTCAGTTACTATTTGTAAGAAGTAACTAGTAACTATAGCTAATTACTTGAAGTAACATGCCCGACACTGTACACAGCACACTGTATACACAGAGACAGAGGGTTCAACAGCATTCGGGAAGGTCAGAGTTCTCTCAGCAGCTGCTGTCGTGTCTGCCGTCATGTGTGCCCTGAGCCTGGCCACTGCCTTCAACCGCACAGAGATTTGGCTGTTCAGCACTTTGCAGAAAACATCTTCCAGGTCAGCTATTCCTGCGCAAACTCAGGAGGTTAAATATATCTCCTGGTCTGAGCCGTCCAGCGCGTCTTTCCATTCTCATGTCAGGACGGCTCTGACACAGTCTATATTAATAGGAATTAAAATAGAAAAATGCTGAGCCTAATGCTTCTCCATGTATGGACTCGTAGAGCAATTGAGATATTAAAACACCCAGAAAAAAATTTAAATATATACACGGCACGCGCAGATAATTTTACTTGCCAGACCAGATTAGAACAATTAAAAAAAAATAAATTAAAAAGAATAACTAGGGAATCCCTAAAACAAGAGAGTTACTCTGATTTTATGATACACTCAAATATTCCACAACAAATCCTATATTCACCAATGTTTACACCCAAATATCCGACTTCCTTTTAGGCTGGCTTAAAACTTGAAAAGTTGTTCAGCCTGATGATATCAATATGTGTACCGAGGTTCATATTATTACATGCAAGCGTGTTTGATGTATGGACCAAGTTTACAGAACCCGTTCCAGGGGGCGCTGTCGAGCCCCCCTGCCACGCCCGGGTACCAGCTTCAGTCCGGTCCTGACCGTGTGCAAAGTTTCAAGAGTTTGAGGATGTTAAGGGCCCCAAAAGGTTTTAAAATAATAATAATAAAAAGAATAAAAAGAATAATCCTAAGGAAAACAATAGGGCCTTCGCCTTTTCAAGGCTTGGGCCCTAATAAATAACATAGAAGACAAAGATTTATTTCTCCCTAAAAAATGCATGTACAAATGCGTGCAGGTAACCACACCTTTTGTCAATTTAAAGTTGACAGTGTGTATGTCTGCTCATGCTATGCTAAATAAGGCTGGGAGTAGTGAAAGAGACCCAGTTAGGAGATGGAATGCACAGGATGGCCCCTCCCGCCTAAACCCACTCCCCTGCGCACGCACCATCTGGCCTGGGGTCCATGTGATCACAGAGAACACAAGCGCTGAGAGGGAGGCTCACTCAGAATGCCTGTCTGTTGTGGCACGGATGTCATCACAAAGTTCGGGCGTTGCGGAGCGGACGTCATGCATGCTCAGTCATGCTGAGAGCGAGCAGACTGACTTGAGTGTGTTTGAAAGCGAACGCCGTAGACGGCACACTTTTGCTGCTGGCACCATAAAATACCCCCGGCAGGACTGTCATACGTCTATCTAGAAAAAGCAATCGGGGCAAACCCAGATGGAACCGGGGCGGGGGGTGGGGTGTATCCTTCAGGCACTTCATGTATATTCATAAACCATCATTGTACATTGCAACAGAAACAAAATGTCAAGAAAAATATTTTTGTGCCTACACACGATATGGATGCACAACCACAAAAAGGGCCACAAATTGAATACTTCCTCACAAGGGTAAATGAGAATGTGCCATGATGTTGACAGAACGCTGAGATCTGATAACGCTTCTCTCAGTGGAAATGAATGTGTAGACTGATGACGATGAAAGGGGAATTGGTCACGATTGGTTTGCCACCAACTGTTGCCAAAGTATTCTCTAACACCATCTAAGAAATGAAGACCTTCCATTCAGAGAACCCTCTCACTCAAACTTACTAAAGAGGCCAATGTAAGATCAGCTGCATAAAGCCAGCATAAAATACATAAAACAATATGTTTTTCCCCTTTAAAAAATTGGCACTAAGCTGGAAATTACACAGCTACAAAGTAACTGCTATAATGTGTTTGGTTTGTAGTTTAAAACATTCTTGTTTTCAAGGCTAATACAATTTCAACAAACCTTCTTCTATCACAGCCAATTAGATAATATCTTGGTGACAAACCAGCACATTTTGCAAACAACAACCTAGAATAAAACTCAGAAAACCAAACTTTTAAGTTTGCATGGCATAAAGAAAATGAATGTACATAAATGATAAATGTATGAAGAGTTCAGATGCAAAAGCCTCTAAAAGCCATTTGAAATTTTCTTCTAAAACGACCATTTTTATCAAGCTTGTATATTTAAGTTCAGTAATTTCACTTAAATGACAATTAATAGGTAATCTTCATTGCCATTTAAGTGAAATTACTGAAATTAAATATACAAGCTTGATAAAAATGATCATTTTAGAAGAAAATTTCAAATGGCACTTAGAGGCTTTTGCATCTGAACTCTTCGTATGAACTCCAGTGGCAAAGCAGCACTGTTCCAAAAAAGGGAATTAAAATTTTGTCAGGTGGCCTAACACTATTTTATAAAACGATCAAATGACCTTTCAAAATTCAGTGTGATGACAAAACCTGCTAAAAAGGTAAACTATAACTTGACGCCTAACTGTTTATAATAAATATTCCATTTTGAAGAGTTTTATGTGTCTACAGGCTCTTGTGTATGTGTCAGCAGTGTGAGGCGTGTACGTGTGACTCATAGTTGTGTATTAATGGAGAAGCCGGATGGAGACCACGAGGAGCTGCTGACTGTGTGTGGAAACACATACCGCCTCCTTGCATCATTTTGTAGATCTTGCTCTCGATGTGCAGCTGTGGGTGCTTCGTTTTCACACATTCTAGCTTGATGGCTACTTCTTCCCCCACGGAGATGTCTGTGCCTGAAGATCAGAAAAGACAGGATTACACTAAACATCACCAAACATAAAATCAAAGACAGATAGTGGATGGATAAACGACCAAATTGCTTGATATGTCTACAGTAGGGAGTACAGTATCTGCGATGTACAATACACATAGGGCTGTGGCGGTGGCAGATGCTGTGGTTGGGGGGTTGTTATGAATTAAAAATGTAAATTGAAAAAAAAAAGTGTTGTTTTTTTTTAAACACACTAAAGCCTGTAAAGCATTGAAATATATATCAATAAATAAAGGTAACTTAAATAATAAAAGAGTTACTTTTTTGAAGAAGAAAAAAAATCATGTTTTTTATATTTCCACACAAAGACGTGTAATATGGGAGCCTGGATGCCAGCCTGAACCCCGCCCACAACATTTTTTGGTCATTTTTTGTAAGTTCGGTCTGGATTCGATCCATCGAGAAGTAATTACGATCAGTTCAGAAATCGCCTGGCCAATCACATTGCCAGGGCGGGCTTTATACTATGATGGACAGATGATCTGCAGTTACACAATCATCACGTTATTAAAGATCGCTTGGGTTGAACTGTTTCCCTCAAAGATTATTGCCGCTTCAGAATTGAGATGTACAGCTATCGCATCTGTTGTAGAAGAAATTGACAGCGCATTAATTTTAATAGACGAACAGAGAGCAGGAATCAAGGCATTCGTCGATCGGAAAGATGTGTTTGCTGTCCTTCCAACGGGATTCGGCAAAAGTTTAATTTATCAGCTGGCTCTGATGGTCGCTAAGAAGATGGGACACAATGAAAACCCTGTGGTCGTTGTGATCTCTCCTTTGGTCGCACTCATGGAGGACCAAGTAAAAGCAGCAACAACAATTTTATTACTTCCAGCATGCGTGAAGTTGAGTTCTGTTGACAACTATGCGTGGCTCAACATGCGTCACTCACTGCGTTGCTCTGGTTGTAGGTCTATCCAATTGAGTGCCGTCAAGTTTCAATCCCTTAGGAGCCTATGTAGCAGTGACCCACCTCTCAAATTGAATCAAAAATATATTCATTTGTGTTCCGAAGATGAACGAAGGTCTTACGGGGTTGGTACAGCATGGGGGTGAGTAATTTAGTTAGTTAATTTAGTTTAGTTAGAAAACTTAATTTCATTTTTGAGTGAACTAACCCTTTCAATTCGCTGAAAGGATCAGGAGATCAGATCGCAAACCAGAATTCAAAGCCAACAAAGCTTTAATTTATGGGCTCATGCGCACAACTCTCTCATTCGTCATGAATCCAAATGTTTCCATGGCTGCGATGTAACATTTAATTGCTAACCTATTATTTCCTTTGTAAACAAAGCTTTGTGCTTCACTCGCGTCATAATATTTACGTAAAACAGCATTAACATGCAAAAAACGTGTTTTGGCTGACCACCGCTGGTGCTACTCAGCCACCGTGATGGAGCGGTTGTCAAGTTTACCTGCAGAGCCCTAAATACACGCATACCCGAGAATGAGAACAATAAATCCACTCAACTAGAGAGGCTTTGGAGTGTCTTAATAAGCATTAGCTTCTTCCAGTATATTATGAGTCATTGGGACACAATTAAATATAACCCAAAAATATAATGAATATGCAGGCCCACTATGATTAAAACAAGTCTGCGTATCTAAGGTTGACTCACGCACAAATCTTTCCAGTGTGAGGGAGTGGGGAATTATCTACGCGTACTGCTATTCCACCTCCTTTCCGGCCCACCATCTGCCTCAACCCAGCATCCTGAGCAGAGGATGCTGAAAATCATCCACATTCATCTGCTGTAACAAGACACCCAATAAAACAGATAAGGAGAATGACAACACTGGCATTTCCAAAGACTACGCTAAGCGTATATGTTGTGCCTGCTGGACGTGATACGAAAAGCAGGATGAATAAGTTGGTTTAAAAAAAAAAAAAAAAAAAAACATTGCAAACTTCGCTTCCCTATTACTCCAGGAACTGACATGCTACTTAAACCTCGTCCTGCTTTTCCAGCTCGGATACAGCAGACCAGTTTTACTCTGGAGAAACTGTAACAAGAGTTCATTTACACATTGCTTCAGATGCACATTGTTCACCATAGATGGATTTGAATTGCTTGAAATATGACTGGAAACAGGAAAAGGAAAATACAGTTAAGTGCAGCACAGGCCTATCATGGCATAATATAATAATGAAAACAATACAGTAAAAATGTTGTGAATTGTTGTGCGTGTTGTTTCAGGAAGAGCGCATCCACAACAGTTACACCTTCAAGACCCTAAGTTTGGTTGCATTCACAGCCTTTTTTGTGCAAATGTAAGTTGTAATATTATGTTTATTTTGTGTATCTGATTTATCTCATATAGGATGTGTTTGGTTAAGAATTAATGTGGTAGTAAAGCGCTTACCGGTGATCTTTAGCTTTAGCACATGCAGCTCAAACAGCAATCCATGATATTAATAACAATAATTGGGACTGTCATTACATAACGTTATGATGAGAACAGTATTGTAATAAAACGTTGTGAATTCTTTGGGTTTAGTTGCCATTTCAGCGTGTATACGGGAAGAGCAGTTACACATTCTGACAAGTACGCATCTAGCAAATTCACTTGTGTATTCGCTTCATTTTGTGCAGATATAAGTTGCACGTTCTGTTTATGTTGCATAAATAGGCCTATATGATTTATCTAATATATAATGCATTTCGTAAGGTTAATTAACCTGCTAATAAAACGCAACAGTTTCCCGATGTGCATTACTCTTAAGCATCGCCGCATGCAGCTCAAAAAAGCTGTTATTATTTGAAACCATAATATTATATTTTCAGATGTTTCTTTTTCAAAAACATTGATGCACTATAAATAACTAGCACTTTTATATTTCTCGCATTATTTACATTCAACAATATAGTTTAAACAAGATGATAAAGTACATACAGGATGATGTGGACCCTGTCGCGTATGTACTGTATATTATGCCGCTTATCACATGGCTATTTGCCACATAAGGAGATAATTACACACAAAATTTTAATCGGTGTAGAAATATTTTTATTATGTCTTTAAACGCAAAGCTTCCGCGGAGAGAGCAGTTCAAACTAAATGGACATTTAGGAGATAAGGTGTACAGTCATTCTTATTACACAGCATTTCTGCACATAAAGAATTATGGGGATAAGATATATTGATTTCAGATTAAAACGTTTTAAAATCGTAGTGGCGTGTATTTCCAGCCACAGCTCTTCCTGAATTACCATGATCTATTTCCACTTTGAAAAGCCACTCTAAGATGCACGAGTAGTACTACCAGCTTCACAGGATAATACTCTGAAAAGCCATCACCTGCCACGGCTCGTGGAAAAAGGCAAGCAAGCTATACAGGCCAATTGCTCAGATGGTCCCACGCGATACAACAGACCATGACCCTTTAAATAACAGCTATAGTGGTTTTCCCACAGACCCTGTAACCTCAAACCCACCCTGTGGCTACTGCCCTGTGAAAGAGTGGTATGGCAATCAATAGCTGTCAATATTATAGTGCCCTTCAACACTGTCAGCTCATAAAAAAAAATGAACTGGCTAAAGCTGCTAATGCGTGAGCCGCCCAACTCACTCAGCTTAATGAAGCTACACATTATAGACGATCAAATACACATGGAGGGTCAACAAACTCTCACAGCCAAAAAAAAAAAACAAAAAAATGCAAAGAGACAAATACAGCAATGTTCCAAATTTGCAAAACCATTGCGAGGACCTGTATGTGAAAACACTTGAAAGGGTCACCGTGAAATCAAATTTGATAATTTGTATTTTTACAAGTAATATTCAGTGTTTATTATAAATGATTTATCTGTGCACTTTCATTAATTTAAAAATATGAATGTACCCTGGAGAGAAGGAGCGCTAAAGTAAAACCCTGCCCTCTATTCAATATTCCGTTTCACTTGGAAATACGTCACAACACTGGAGAAAAGTCGTTTGTAACTTCCGGTTCACAGGGACTTTAAGAACAGCTAGACAGGGCATAACAGATTAGAATGGAACTGTCACATAACATTTAAGTATTAAACATGGCGAGACACTGGAAAATAAAAAGATGATCCTGATGAAAAAAAGTTGCAATTAATCAGAAGTAGTGACAGAACTTTCCTTATGTATTGTCACATACATTTGAGTGAAATTGATTATCTCATTAAAAAAAAAGTAGGGCTGCGATTTCGGTTGTTGATTGGAGATGTGGGCATTGCATTTAGATATTAACGAGAGATCACAGTTGATTGTTTGGGGTACTAAACACACCTTTAGTAAAGGTGGTCGAACGGTACACAAGTCACAGTTCGGTTCATTCATCACGGATCGGTACAATGGGACAAAAAATGAAAACCAATGCAATATGATGAATGTCCAAAAGATGGCGCCACAGACTGTTTTTTAATTGGGTTAGATAAACAGATAACAGCTGTCATCATGACTCAACGTTTTACTGGTTAAATGGAAAAAATATATAGTTCTGATTTTTTTTCCCCCTCCCGTTTATCTACAGCTCAGATCTAGAATTCTGAAGTGAAAAAGTAGCGGTGTAATAATTTTTTTAAGAATTAATCAGAGCAAGACAAAAAAGTGAGTAACCTAATATTGAAGCTTGTTGGTTTAAGTAATTGTAACTGACTGGGAAACAGAAGTTTTCCCAATCTTGCGATCTTAAAGAGGCCGGCGGGTCCTCTAACTCTTGTGGGTCGCCACCACTCGCCATACCCGTCCTTAGTGCTACTATCTCTGATTCATTCACTGGACCGGCGTCAAGACGAGCGCTTCTCGTTCAGTGTGCGACCTCTTAAAATTGAGTCACGACATTTTGATTAAAGATTACAAGGTCACAAATATACAAAAATGCATGGATGAATTGGTCACAATAAGATCAAACTCGTGCATTTAGAAAATAGACCTTATGCCTATTTTGGTAGAGAAAGATGCACCACACACCACAAATAAATTAAGGTATCACTAGTATCCAAAAGCGACACTGCCACTGTTCTACATGTGTCCTCAAAAGTTCAGCAACACAGCTTAAAAACCAAACAAATCCCTGTGCGGTTGGGCTATTTTAAACGGTTCTTGCCAGGATTTACAGCTGTTTGTCAGTGTGCAAGGCTACTCACACCACCCCAATTTCCATCTAAATTGAACAGAGTCCATTGTTGGGGATGGCAAGATTTTCCCGTCACACCCCAGTGAGACCAGGCTACACAGCTCCGATCACCATGTCTTTTTTAGCCTCGAATAACGAGTGTATTCACAGGGAAAGACAAACAGCTACACATATAATGAACATGAGCAAGCCTGGACACATGATCAGACTTATCACAACAAGCAAAGTCCATGCTCTGAGACAGCCAACAGCCCATGATGCAAACAAATAAGGATCAATTTAACCGGCTTCATCAAAAAAAACTAAATTAATCATTGTTATAGTCTCTTAAAGTCCATAATTTCTGAAAACATGTTTGTTTTACTGAGACAGTCAAGACTAAATTGAATGGTGTGCTATGCTTTGCATTTCTCTGTAAAATATCAACCGGGATCTTCATGCATTTCATGCCTCCAGGAATGTGACACCACCACTACTGGTGAATTTCAAAGACTGCAACGATATGTACAGTGGAATTTGATTTGCCCGGGCACATTTAGAGGAGAGAATGTTTTTCCTACCCTATGCTGATAGCACAGGGGATATGTTCAGACACATCCACTTAATACGTAAACACTACAGGAGCCCATCCTTAACATAGATGTCGAAGTTCACATGGTTCAGCAGCAAATGACACATATGTCTTCAACGCCCATTGTTATTTTCAAGTGACTGCATATCAATCATGGTTTAGATCTCTTGAGCCATCCCTTTACATCTGCTTACTCAGGGTTCCAGATTGCAACCATTTTTTGAGAATGTGCCAATGTGTGTTGGTATCTTCAACGTCCTGAGGTAGCTTTAACAGCATAAATATTGTAATACTTTATATTCAGAATGTAGTCCCTGAAATAGTCAGACCCAGGATTAATTTAGTTACTCAAATGTAAGACGACATAAAGACGTGTCCCTCAGCAAAATGAACACACTGCAAAAATTAAAGATTTAGTGTGTACTTTAGTAAGATTTTTGTGAATACTTTATATTTCACCATGACAGTTAATTTTTAAACCTAGTGATTTTATAATATTTATTGGTATACATTTATAGTTTTTGTTCATCACATCAAAAATAACATTTTAAGTGCTGAAAAAAGTTGCATGTGCGTGTCCAATTACAGGCAACACGTTTCTTCTCTTTATTGCAATCAATAAAACTGGTTTATTTGCCAATTAGGAGGGCCTAAGTGTGGTAATGGCATTAAAATATAAATTAAAAAAAAAAAAGTCAACCATTGATGGTTTTGTGTGGATGTACAGCGAGTACAGAATGTTAACCGGATATTCCCGAGCTGCATGGCTTATCGAAAACCAGGAAGTAACTGAACTGAGAAAGTTGGTTGCACAAGTGCAACCAGTCGACAAGTTAGTCTGGAGCCCTGACACTGGTTCCTTCATAAGACTCTATGCAATCATTTCCAAGAAAGCCTTCCATGTAATCTTGGAGATCAATAAAATTCAGCCATCCTCCCTGACTGCAGGCAGCTGGCATGTTTCTCAACCCCCATCCCGCACACCAGGGCCAGGGCTCTCCAGAGGGATTGAAGGTTCAGCCTGAGCCTGTCTGGAGAACAAATTGGTTGCACTCATCTCATTCATGTGCATATGCTCACATTCATTTTTCGTGACCGCAAGCTTGCTGGTTTGTGCAGTACGAAGACAGATGGATACTTGAGTTGCAGCGCTGAGATTCAATTCATTACCGAGAGATCTGCTAAATAAGCATCTTGGTAAATGAGAGCACAGCCTGTTAAAACTGTGTGGATCTAATACCTGCTCACCTACACAAAAAGAGAGTCTAAAAACAAAGAGATTTGACAACACTGACTGTTAAACAATATGATCTATCAAACAGCATGTGGGAAAGTGCTTTAGGGTTTAAAACATAACAACAAATTCGGACCGATACAGATGAGATAAGTCCGTAATTTTTTTTTCTAATACCATGGCCGATAATTGATAAATGGCTTTTGTCTCTATAAATTAAAAATGAAACTCCAGCAAGTACATTTGAGCATCAAATGACATTAGATGGCAGCAAAAGGTAATCCATATTTACATTATAATTCAAAAGTTTGGGGTCGGGTAAAGTTTTTAATTTAACAACTTTTGTATTGTAATACATTTTCATTTCATTACTCCATTCTTCAGCAACACATGATCCTTCAGAAATCAATTTACTATGATTTAATTTACGATTATTAACGTTCAAAACAGTTGTGCTGCTTATTTTTTGGGGGGAAACTATTTTTCAGCCTTATTTTATAAGATTAAAAGAACAGCATTCATTTGAAAATTGGAAATTGTCACTTTTGATAAATTTAATGCATCCTTGTTAAATTATTAATTTCTTTCAAAAATAACACAAAACTTTGAATGGTAGTGTCATTACGTATACTATATACTAGGGCTGTCAAACGATTAATCGCGATTAATAGCATCCAAAATAAAAGTTTGTGTTTACATAATATATGTGGGTGCACTGTGTATAATTATTTTGTGTATATATATATATATATAAATACACACACATGCATGTATATTTAAAAAAATATTTATATATAATATAAAATAATTATTTATAATATAAATTATATATAAATCTATATACAGTATATACATGAAAATATTTCTGAAATACATAGCATGTGTGTATTTATATATATAAAATAATTATACACAGTGAACCCACATATATTATTTAAACACAAACTATTATTTTGGATGCGATTAATCGCGATTAATCGTTTGACAGCCCTACTATATACATGAACTTAATTTTTAGTACCGTAATAACAAATAGCCTAAGTGTTCCACATTGTCAGTATTCACCCTATATAAAAAAATGTAAAAGCACTTACTGACCCCAAACTTACCCCCCCCCCCACAAAAAAAAAGTTCTCCTACTTTTACAAATTCATATCCAATAGGGCTGGGCAAAAAAATCGATTTTTCGATTAATCGTTTTTTAAAATGTGGTCGATTCAAAATCGATTCTCAACGGCCACGAATCGATTTTTTTCCATATAAAGGGCTCGCGGACGCGCGCTGCTTCTTCTTGTCTTTCTGCACTAGGCAAGCGCTAAGCGCTGCAGCTGTCGATAAACACACGCGTTTAGGAGTAGGGACATGACGGAATATTCACTTGCACAATCAGGCCAGCATTTCATCGTAACCAATGATCGTAATTAACGTTTATCATTTATCTGCTCAAGCAATGTTAAACCATCCCGTGCTCGCGCACTCTCAGAGATGTCTTTCACTGCGTGCACAGCCTAAATCCGCCTCACAAACAGCTCGCCAGAAACAAAAGTTTTATCCCTGGATTATATCGCTTTAACAGTTAAAACACGCAACATTATGTCAAAACTCTGGTCTTGGTGAGTAACCTCGTAAAGACAGTCAGTAATGTCTTAAATTAGCATTAAACGCGTGTGACAGAAAGTTAATGAAACAGTAATGGATTTGCACACTAGTTCTTAAAGTGAACGCAGCCATTTGTGTCAGTCATTAATTCTGTTGTCATAACAGAATATAGTAGTATTAATTGTAAGCAATCAGAATTAGTAGCCTTTGTATTTAATTCAGTCTGGACTAAAAAGACTATCCAGTGTTATTTTACATTGGATTACTTTATTCAGTTTCTGTAGTATTTCTGACATACCCAAAAAACTACCCCAAAATGTCTCTTAATTTGTGTCTTTATTCTATTGTATTTATTTGTGCTACTTTTTTCAATTTAATTCAAAGATTGAAATCAAGCATCCATACATAAACTCTTAACAAAAAAAAAAAAAATACATTAACATTTAGGTAAGATCAATGTAAAAAAAATGTCTAAATATTTATATATCTATCTTAAACAAAAAATAACATGATACTGTTTGATCAAGCTGTGCAACTGTTCTGACTTTTTTTGCATATTGCATCAAAATCCTGTCTAGTCTTTGTATGCATTTAGTGTACCTAAAATAAAAAGTGTTTTATATATAGGTTTATGGCTCTTAATTTCCTTGTATTAATTAACCACTAGTAAACTTATGTCCACTGTTCTTTTTTATAAATTATAAATATAGGATTTTTATTACATCTTCATTATAGTCGAATCGAGAATCAAATCAGGAATCGAGAATCGAATCGAGAATCGAAATCGAATCGAACTGAGAGCTTGTGAATCGAAATCGAATCGAAATTGAAATGTGAATCGATACCCAGCCCTAATATCCAATATTGAATGTCCTGACAAAAACAATACCTCATATTATCCGATAAACAGTATTGTTGAGTACATGCAATCCTAAAAGGTTAGTTACTGGAGATAATATAAACAGTGCACATAGTGCCAATAAAAACACTCTCGGTTGTATGATTTAACAAGCCACAAGACAACTCCAAGTTTTCATGAGAGCTCTGCGAGTATTTCACCCTCTCTGATTCATGTAGGCAGGCCAATGCTGTACTTTTTAAGAGGCTTGGTAGAGAGAGAGCATGTGTTGTTGATCAGGTCGGTCTGGCCTCCTTCAGCCCCAGCTGGAGTTCATCAGGCTCTGCCTCCCCAGGTGTGGGGATATTGGGAGACTTTACATAAGCCCCTTAGCGAGTACATGGACACAACTGTTTCCACTACACCAGCTGAATCACCACTGTTGCGTAACAACATTCACACACTTGGATTGTACTGTTGACTATTAATGCCAAACCGACATGTACAAGACGTGTAACATAACTCTAGAGTCCACAACCGCTCTGATCCTGCCATTCTGCAGCAAACAAAAAGCCTAGTTTGTATGTAAACAACAACCACACAACAATCAGCTGATCTACTTTTTCGGCAAAAAAAAAAAGAAAAGCATTGGGTAATTTCGCAAAAACATACTGGACGGCTTATGTATTCAGATTTGGGATCTTGCTTTGGAACTAACAGTTGTTTTTTTAAGCCATTTCTGGAAAGAAGTACATAGTGGAGGCGTGGAGTATTCCTCCACCAAAGTACTGCAGAGAACATTTCATAAACACAACTCTGTCCAGCAAATGAGATCATTGCACACAACTCCAACTGCGAAACAAAAACGAAGGAGTTGTGCAAGAGAACAAAGCTCAACAAACCACAAGGACGGAACCATATGCATCCCATATTGCAATGAGTAGTTTATAAAACTTTGCATCACAAGTTAAACCATAAAGGCCTGGGCAGGATGCTTCAAAAGGAACCAAACAACACACACAGAATCACGTACAACTAGGAGACTTCAAAATCTGTATTGTGGTGACATAAAAACTTACAAGAGATGTACTTTAAAGGCAGCTCTCTACAACAATACTCCCAAAACCAATGACGAAAGTAAATATTACATCACCAGCGCCTTTCACAACACAAACTGGAAGTTAAGTTGAAACTTGCACACTAAAGGGAACTTGGCTTGCCAGCTAGTTGAGCACAACAGACCTTTTATAAAGGTTCTTAAAATTAATGACCTCTACCAACATGTAGAAACAACTCAGAAGTTTCAAAGGTCTGATCACACAAGCTACAGACAGCAAGCAATACAAAAGCTATACAAGTGTTTACTTGTGACAAAGTACTTCACTTCCTCTTCTCTGTTCTGTCAGTCATTGTATTGTTACTCCTGACAAACCAGTGAGATATAACAAATATACTTCATATTATAGACTGTAGCATTACAAGGGGACACATCAATCTTGATAATGTTAGATGTTTAAAACAGAACACAGACTAAACTCGCCATCAGATTGTCTTTGACAGGAAGTGCTGGGACATTTCACGACACCTTTTAAACGCGAGACTTCTCCAAGTTCCAACACACCTTCCAAACAAATTATCATAAATAATGACATTAGAAATGCACTTGACAGGTCAGCAACCTAAATGAATAATTGGTATTACAAATGGCAAAGCACTAACGTTGGAGCTAAATTAACTTGATTCTGTATTTTCGCTCAAGTAAAGCTTAATGGATGTCACGTATGTTCATAACACAATGTATTTACACACAAATACGGGCCTAGTGTCTATTTAAACTGATCTCCAGCTAACTGACCTGTTAAACTAGCTGACTACCCATCAAAATCGCAATGGTTAGTGGGGGTTTTCAAGCTAACGACCACTGAATAGGACCTTCAAGAGCAGCTGACTGGGGGGACACGGACACTGGGAATCGATTTGACGTGTCAAAACAAAATATGATGTTTACATTGAGCACACTGACGAATAATACCAACTATATCGATACATTTAAAAATAAATAAACAATTACTTACCCAAATAAATATCACCAAAGGATCCAGAGCCAATTTTCCTTCCCAGTCTGTATCGGTTTCCTACTCTCAATTCCATGATAAATGGCTAAATTTCAAAGCTAGCGATGAAGCTAGCTTTCACGGGAATAATTTAAATGATATCTGTTCGGAGAGCCTTATAAAAGGAACGAAAATCCGCTCTTTGTTATCCGTCTATTCTTCTGTGTCTTCCAGCCAGATTCCCCCAGCTAGCTTGCTAATTCCCTTCACAGTAAGCTACCCAATTTTCACCAGTCGTTTTCTAACATTCCGAATCGGTGACTATCGAAATATTAGGCTTGTTAAAAAGAGTAAAGTGTGAACTTTATGCTCTAGTAATTTTCACCCAGAAAATAGTTTGTTTAAAAAAGGATGAAGTCGGATTTTGAGAACGACTCCCTGTTCTGCTGGCCCCGGATCTACCATCGACTCTCTCTCCGTCTGTGTATCTTCTACAACACAAGCTCCATCAGTTGAATAATCAGCGGGTTGTAGTGTCGTCACTTCCCGTAGCAACAACGGGCCACTGGTGGAAAATCTCGGGTTTAGAAAACCCAAACCAAAACTGTTGTTAAATGTAACATTTCAAAACATTTATAAACATAGCGTCTGATATATATTCGATGTTTATAAGTTGGTGTATGTCTATGGGTAAAGCGTTTTGTTAGACGATGCGCAGCCTCAGGGATGTAAATAAACGTGTTTAAAATATATATGAATATTTTAGTCAATGTATTTGACATTCCTAAATTACATTTATAAAATAGTTTCTCCGTAGTATTTTATACTATTTTAAGTCTTTGTTAAGTATGGTAAATGTCTGTTTACAGCCCTGTTTATTGTGTGTGTTTATCTTGATGTTTCAGGAAGATACCTTGCAAACACGATACCTTGTCATGTTTAGAGACGCTGTTGTGACAAGCTGCCTAAATGTGTTAAGTGAAAGAATAATATTTTTTTCAAAACAACAAATAAAAACATACTCTTGCCAGTTAGTCTTGAAAAACAACTTTTTCAGTAGTTTGAGCCCTCCTTAGTCCTGAAACATGATAACGCCCACAGAAGCTGGTGTTGTGTTCAGTGGACCATGATTGGTCAGAGCACAGCCAACGCTTGAGACTGAATGGAGGAGAGTCACATGACTGAATTACTCAGCTTTCCGTTGCATGTGTTCAGTCACGTTGAGAGTAATGCGCCAGGAAAGTCTGTGAACGCCTACTCTTAACAGCCATACCAGATTTCTAAAAGAGAAGATCTAACACACTGTATTAATGCAGTGATAAACAACACTTTATCCCCTGGTTTCACAGACAAGGTTTAAATTAGTCCCCGACTTAAATTCATGTTGAGGTGTTTTAACTGTAAGCAACAACGTGTATATCTTAAAATATAAGTGCCATTGTTTTGCCTCAAGATGCGCAGCAGTCATGTTTTTGTTTTTTACATGGCAAGTTAATAAAAATATAATAATATAAAAGGTACCTAAATGTCCTAATTAAACTAAGGCTTAATAATACTGGTTTAATCTAAGCCAAGTCTATGAAACCAAGCCTATAAGGTCTATTCTAAACAGAGGCATACAAAAAAAAAAATTCACAGAGTTGACAAAGAAAATGTGTTCTTTTACAGCTACTTGCTTAACTAGTATTTTCACCAGTGCTGTGTCAACACAAGGTCCTAAAACATGATGAAACAATGGTAATGCCTGCTTGTTGATTATATTAATAAAGAGAAGTGTCTCAATAACAGATATCAATGAAAGCAACACATAACACGTGTCAAATGACTAAATATATGATGTTTTCAACTCAACACAAATAGATTGAAAAAAGTACAACTGGCAGACCAAATTATGATATAAATACATATTTTAAGTTGAATGAAAGGAATAATTTTGCATTTTAATAATATCTCATGTAGCCTATTTTATATTAACTTTCAGTCTTATTTTTTGCTATTGGTTAATTAATGTGTTGGCCTGCATCTGAAATTACTTCATGTGTATCTCACAAATAAACCTAAAAACTGTGACTATACTAAATCACTCAACCAAACACAAGTAAGACCCAGAATTAAGCTTACAAAGAAAAAAACACTGGACACAAAAAATATAGAAGCATTATCCCAGAAATATTATTGGTTTGCAGTGACATCTAGAGATCAGTTATGGTGCGGACGAAAATGTGTTATATCACACTGACTTCAGTAAATACTGGTAAAAATCGAGGGGAAAGAACAGACTTTTAAGCTTCTAACGTATATTTCAGATTGCCTAACTGAATCCGTCTCCAAACATGGCGCAAATGATGAATATACCGTATATACGAAGACGATTATACAAAACAAATGTGTCTAGAAAGATCGATGAGATGACAAATTTTTACTTTACAACATTTTTTTACAAACCACAAAAAGTTATCCCAGCATGATAAGTAAGCTGTTTTCATAATAAACACGGAATAAATCATTAGATATATTGTTTCCTCACGGATGTATATCACCGCGACACACGCAGCAGTTCATGTGCCGCATTACAGAGCTGCTCCAGTCTGTAGCTAGATCATAAGCTACTGTAAGTATTCTGCTCTCATCAGTTCGTTTTAAAACAATGACAGCTCGTAGTTAACATATACTCTCTGTCAATATGTTTGCCTTTCATATGTAACTTATTATTACAGTTTATTTCTTCAGATTTACAGCACAAACCATTCCGTGGTCACAGTCTCTTGCTGAAACACATTTCAAAATGATTTGTAAAGAATGCCTTGACAGATCCATATAGACTACTATTACTATTGTGTTAATTAATGTTGCTTTTAGGTCGTATAGTATAAAGCTAACTGTTATGCTAATCAAAACATGCAAGTGAATAATATCAATGTCTATAGTCTTATGATTGAATCATGTTGTCAATATGACTTCATCTCATGTAGGCAGCATGGCGAAACCCCGCGGGTTCGAGTTCTGGAGGAGCACTCTGAAGGGCGCGCGCTACGTGGTCGCCCCAATGGTAGACCAGAGCGAGCTCGCGTGGAGGCTGCTGAGCCGCAGACATGGCGCAGAGCTCTGCTACACGCCGATGTTACACGCTCAGGTGTTCCTCAGAGACGCCAACTACCGCCGCGAGAACCTTTACAACGAAGTCAACCCGGAGGACCGACCCCTCATCACACAGGTGGCTGTTTGGCGTCAGTAAACACAAGAACATATCACTCCAGTAGGGGTTCAATCTTCAGCTGGCTGGCAGGAGACACCACTGGCATGTCACGTGACCTGTCAGTGGTTGGCTTGTTGTTTGACAGTCTGCCTTTGGCAAGTTTCAGAAACCATTGATTTTTGCCAGTTTTTATGTTCCTCTCTCTCTAGCTCATTGATTAGGCATCTATTGATAAGATTATGTTCTTCTGCATGATTGGCGTTTTAGAGAATTTTATGCCAATTAAAGCAGTCAAATGGCCATGATTAGACTGGCAGCTTACTGACGCTCAATCCAGTAACTCGCGGCTGAACTGCGAGTATAACAGGTTGCCTGACACTCTCGCTGTATGGAAATAAATTTCTTTCTTATTACGAATATAATCTCAAGCATCTATTCTTCAGTATGATTGATGTTTTGGGGACGGTTATCCCAAATTAAACCAGTCAAATGGCCGTGATTAGACTGGTAGCTGCCAGCCAGCCACTGACAGATCACGTGACATGCCAGTGGCGGCTCCTGCCAGCTGAAGATTGAAGCCCCACTCGACTCCATCATCCTCTATGAGGTTACAGAGAGGATTGCGAGTTTTTCACTGGAGTATTTTTGTGTTGGTGTCTCCATACAGTTCTGTGCCAATGATCCTGAGGTGTTTATCCAGGCAGCTTTACTTGCCCAGGATTACTGTGATGCTATTGATCTCAATTTGGGTTGTCCCCAGATGATTGCCAAAAGAGGTAACAATTCATATTTGTTGGTACATATTCTCTGGTAAAAAAAAATGTGAGGTTCATTCCCTCTAAAGCAAAGTGATGCATTTTTGTTAGAAAAATATCCATATTTATAACATTATAAACTATAATCACTGGTAACGATCGTACGCGAGTCGAGTTCTGGCGGAAGAGTGACATCTGACCCGACGCATGTTAAAAAATGTTTTTAATATACCTCCGATCGTGTTTGGCTGAAAGAAGAAAGTCAAATACACCTAGTAGTGCTTGAGGATTTTTGGATTAAATTAGCCTTTAAGAGACTTCTTTCAAAACCATTAAAACATTTCAACTATCCCAAACCTTTGAATGGTTGTTTCAATTTCAAAATTTGTCCTTGTATTGAATCATTTAATGTTTTTGAATCTGTCCTAGGCCATTATGGTGTGTTTCTTCAAGATGAGTGGGACCTTCTTGAGAAAATGAGTAAGTGGTCTCATTTTAAAAGCTCATTGCAGATGTGAATCATGCAGAGAATATGTATCTTATTCAGGTGCTGTTGTTTACAGTTAAATTGGCTGATGAGAAACTCTCCGTGCCCATTACTTGCAAAATCCGGGTCTTCCCAGAGATCGAGAAAACAGTGAAGTATGCAAAAATGCTGGAAAAGGCTGGATGCCAGGTAAAGTGTTCCATATAGAAGATGCTCATATCTAATGTGACGTCTAGAAGGGGTAATGCATATGGAGCAAACTGGGATTATGTGCCCTTGTCAGTAGCCCACACTTTGGGTCTGTCTAACCTGGAATTGATTAGTCTACATTTGTGTTACCAGATGTAACCACTTAGTTACCAAAAACCTCAATGTAATGTCATTAATAGATTATTAAACCAACTAATGATTTGTTATCTGTTTTTTGACAGCTCCTCACAGTTCATGGGAGAACCAAAGATCAAAAAGGGGCTTCAACTGGCATTGCAAGCTGGAAGCATATCAAAGCTATACGGTAAGCTGTGACGGGAATAACGGCGTTATAAATAAATGGGATTACTAACGGCGTTATTTTTTTCAGTAACAAGTAACTTAATCAAACTAATTACTGTTTCCTTCGTTACAATGCTGTTACTATTACTGACAATAAAATGTGCTGTTTCTATAAGTGAGCTAATTTCTGTAGCCTATCGGTGGGCTATCATTTGCAATGTTTTAATAAGTTTACGGGGTTATAAAATGAAACTAACCTGTTATAACCAAAACAACCTGCAGGGAACGTTCCCAGAAAACGTATTTGTTTAACCAGTAGTGAACACGTGTGGCAAACACGATTAGAATTTGTCTTAAATAACATCTGATGATGACGTCCTCTGTAAGTTATAAAGATAAAACCCCAAAATATTATATTATTATTATGGATGTTGGTACTTTGTTCTGTATTATATTGAGAGTCCTTTTTTTAAACTGTTTACTTTTGTGAGGAATAAAATACTTCAAGTAGGCCATACAGTATGTCTACCAGTTGTAAAGGTGTGTGAGTTTTATCATTTTAATTTGTACTACAAAGAATGTATGTGTATTTATATTTTTGTATTACAATTTCATAAGAAGCATCATTTAATTTTAGACTTATTTGTTGGCCAGTTGTGGTGTGCAATGAATATTAAAAGTTCTAAACCAAATTGTGTTTAGTTGTTCCACTATAGTAATGATAATATTTTAATATTTAAGTTTAATATGCGTCTCTCACATTGTCGCACAGCAACATTAAAATAGTGTAGATTATTCAACAATGTTTTTTTTTATAATGTGTTCTATTTAGTGTGCATTTTATTCATTTAACATATTTAATATTTGGCCTATCCAAGTTATTTAACATATTTACACATTAAAATAAAGTAACACAATAGTCACTTCTTAATTAGTTACTTTTGTAATAATGTAACTCAGTTACTTTTTGTGAGAAGTTACTAGTAACTACAACTAATTACTTTTTTTAAAGTAACTTACCCAACACTGACGGTAAGAGATACAACTCTTGCTGCTGGTGCTGACTATCAGTGTTTTGTCCTGGTGATTAACTTTTGTTGTACTTGTGAAGGGAGGCTGTAAACATTCCTGTTTTCGCCAACGGAAACATCCAGCATCTGAGTGATGTTCAGCGCTGCATGGAGGAGACTGGAGTACAAGGTGTCATGAGTGCAGGTAACGTTCTCCTCCTACAAAAAGAAGATTCATAAACATACTTGTACAGAAAGACTGATACATTGATATTTCATATTGCAGCAGTAATATAATATAAAAATGAACACATTACATTCACAGAAGGGAACCTCCACAATCCTGCCCTGTTTGAAGGCCGAAGTCCACCTGTGTGGGAGATGGCTGAGGAGTACCTGGATGTTGTGGAGAAACACCCACCATGCAGTCTGTCTTACGTCCGTGCCCACATCTTCAAACTATGGCACCACACGTATGTTCCTTGTTGAACATAGGGGTCCTTTCAAAAACATTTAAAAAAATCTAACTGACCCCACACTGGTGGTCACTTCTTAAATGGTATGTATTCGTTTACAACAGCCTACAGATACATCAAGACCTCCGGGAGGAGTTAGCCAAAGCCAAGAACGTAGCTGGTATTGTGGAGATCAACAGACAGCTGAAACAACGTTGCCAGGTAAAGGAATTGCTGATTGAAAGGAATTGCTGATGACATTATTTCAAGAATAAACGTTAGGCTTATGGTAGATTTTGAGAGTTTAATTCTCTGGCTTTTTACTCTTAAGGAGGAGATGGCTAAAGATGAATCAGAATGGAATCAGACTGGACTTCCCTTCCCTCACTGGATCTGTCAACCCTACGTCAGACCACCGTGAGGATGTGTTTTCTCAATCACAATCATAGGATTTCTGTGTTCTCAGGAAAGCAGTGTAATATTAGGCATAACTATCACTGAATGACTCAAGGTTTAAGGAGCTTCATTTAGTTTGAATATAGCGGCGTATACACTGGAGCGTGTATGTGAGGATGGTATATTTTGCAGGCCCAAGGATCCAAACACTGAAAACGGGCAGAAAGCACCGGAAACGAAAGCTGTGTGTGTGAAGAGGGCACTGGAGGACAGTGACGGAACCAACGACTCGCTCTCCAAGAACAAGCAGAAGAAGAAAGCCCGTAACCCCTACAAGAACTTCTGTCCAGAGCTGAAACGTAAGAACAAATCTTTTCCCAGTGTTTTCTAAAGCCTGTAGACCTCACTGATGGCACAGAGCACATTATCGTAACTAACTGAAGTCTTTTATGCATTTATTTATTGATTAAGGTAGAATAACTTGCCTTTGCTTTCTTGTGTTCTGCAGCAAAATACATCAAGTGTGAGCAATGTGGCAACCCTAAAGTAAGACTTTTGATTATCTTTTTAACTGTTGTTTTAAGTTTAATGGACTCATTTTCAAAGTGTTTACAGAACCATTTCATGTGCTTTTTAAAAATCTTAAAATTTACAAAAGGTGAATATATATTTTTTTATATTACTCCTTCAACAGGGGAATAAATGTGTCTTCAACTTGTGCCGTGGCTGCTGCAAGAGGAAGGCTTTCAAGGAAGTGGCCGATTGTCCTGGTTAGTATATCAACCATCTGTTTCAATGTGCTTCAACCACAAAGAGACTACTGATCAAGTTGAACTGCACACAGAAATTTTATATATATATATATATATATATATATATATATATATATATAGTCATTTAATACAGTTAAGAATGAGGTATTTAGTTTCAATTTTCCAAAATATATAATAGTGTAAATATTGAGTCTACTGTTTAAAAATCACTTTATGGGAAAGTTACATTAACTATGAATGTTAATGAACTAAAATGTTAGTAATATCCTTCCACTTCTACAAGACTAAGTATTTCCTCTCTGTCCATTGTTGGGTTTCAGGCCATGGATTGAGATTCAAAACCAAGGCTTTGAGACAGAATAACTCCAACCCAGGTGGTGGGCTGACAAATGGGAAACTCAACAGTCAGACAGATTCCACTGCTGTCCATGATCCATTGTAGGCTGTGCCCTGACCTAAAGGAGACTTGGATATCTGAAAACTCTGACCACTTAGCATTGGGAAGCCACTGCACTGATTTTGAAGCTCAAGACTTCAGTTGTGGCCAAACCTGGTTCTCATTTCTTTCTATTTAATTTGGATGATTTTTGAACTTGCAAAGAAACAGACAGTGCTGCTGTTGCTTGTGCTAATCATTCTCATCAGTGATGACTTTCTGGGCTGCTACTGGGTGACTTATTAGAAGAGTGTTTTGATAATCACTTATAAACACTTTTGTGTTTGATAATGATAGGAAGATGGTATGAAGCAGCCACTCTGAACGCACAATCCTGCTCGGCCAAGAAAGATCTGGCCTTTTATTGTGGGACATTCTGTGGAAATACACTGATGCACATTTTCACGCAGACATAATCTGAAATGTGCATTTTTATTTTACTTATTGTCTTCTGAAATGAAAGATTCAGCAGATTTGTATGTACAACAATGAAACTACTTTTAATGTTTGTTTGTTTTTTTTATTTTGGGGGGGCATGCATATAAATTAACTTTTACTGCAAGATCGCTAACTACTTTCCTGTGTTGCCGTGATCAGGTATGATCACACATTGACATTTATTTTAGAAGTGAGGACAGTTACACTAAAAGTTATCTGATTTAGATGCCTTACCCTATTTGCCATGATTGTTTTGCCTTTAATTTTATTGTTCTGTTTGCATTTCAAGGAAGTATGCAGTTCTAATACAACTTTGGTTCAACAATGACTTTATTATAATTACGTATAGCCAAACATAATGCTTATTTTTCCACACAGTACTTTAAAGCATCAAAACTCAACTCAGTGCCTTATCCTAAAGAATGTGGGCCAGTTACTCAAAGACACCCTTGAATGAATCCTCTGATGCTGTCCATAAATGTATGTGTGTACAGAGCTGTTGTTATTCTGTGTGGATTGGTTTGGATCAGTTTCTTAGACTTACAGTAATGGTTTGGGAATTTTGCTGTAATTATGACCCAAAAACCGCATGGTTTCTAAACGTTTCTGTGTAGATTATTCAAGGTCGTGAAAGCAAGTAAAGTCTACCTTTGTTTTATGTCACTGACCAGCTGGATGATTCACTGGAGTAACTGTCAGAACACAATACAACAGAGAAATAACCAAATGTTAATAAACAGAGATGGGGCTGAAATCGCTATAAAGAGTGTGTCAAAGTCTGTGTAATTGCATTATTATCTGTAACACCACCAGCTAAATCTCACCAGAAACGGATGGAGAAAGAGCCTTTCCAGGTTGAATCATCTTTTTGAATGTATGTTTATTTTAAAAGCATGTTTTGTGATGAGGTTTCTCAATGTGTAATCAAGGTTTGTCACAAGATACAGAGGAAAGTGCATCCTTTACAAAGAACAACAGGCCAGTACACCTTAAGTGCCGCGTTTCTCTTTTTATCTATTTTTCCTTTTCATTTGAGCATCAGGGTGTGCTTGTCTTTAATACAGACAACAGATATCTTCTTCCCAACTTAAATAAAGTCTTTAGATTGTGATTTTTCTCTCTTCAGCAGGGAAATAATTGATTTCTAAACAGGGGCCTAAGTTGCGGCAGTGGCCCTGTGTACTTTACTTTCCTTGGAGAGGCATCTGGTCGAGTCTTCACATGTTGGTGCTCATTCGTGTTTGGCTGTTGGCAGGTGTGAGCTCCCCTTGACTGCCTTCTCTTGGAGGGGACTGTGAAAGGAATCGGAGGAATCAGAGTGAAGCATCATGTAGAGCGAGAAAAACAGACTGAGGAGGAGACGCATGCTGATGTTCGTGAAGAATGACAGGGTGACCGAGAGGGATGAAGACTAGGGGCGCACTGAAACATTTGAATGTTTATGTCTCAGATTATTTTTGCTTCTTTTCTGGGAACAGAACCTTAAGAGAGCTCAGTTATTCTGGTCATTGGAACTTAAAGGAACTTCATCTAGTTGAAAAGTTGAGTGTTAGACGGGTAATAGAGCAATGGCAAGCTATTTGACTGCTTTAAAGGAATATTCCAGGTTAAATCTCAATTGACAGCATTGGCGAAGACGATAAAAATACTTTAAAAATGAGGTGAAATTTAAAGTCATGTTTAACAGTGGAAATGTAAAGCTTATTTTTTTCAGTTAAAACTTGCACTGTTTGCAGTAAAGTTATTCTCTTCAATTTTTACATTTGTTTTAGGGTTTAACCCTCTGGTGCTCTTCACCAAATAAATGCCTTTGGTGAGAAAAAGAGACATACAAAAAAAAAAACAAATCGTACTGATCCACTGAACTTTTGAATGGTTGTGAGTGTATATACAATTCTGACTTTATTTTTCACAATTGCATGATATAAAGTCGCAATTGTGTGTTATAAAGTCAGAATTGCATGATATAAAGTCAGAAATGATTGATACAAAGTCGCAATTGCAGGTTATAAAGTCAGAATGGCGTGATATACAGCCGCAATTGTGTGTTGTAAAATCAGAATTGTGAGATATAAACTATTCTGAACGGAAAAAGTCCGTCTTTTTCCCCCCTTAGAATTGGCCTGATAACTCGCAATTGCGATATCTCACAATTCTAAGAAAAGATGTCAGAATTTTGAGATATAAAGTCGCAATTCTGTCTTTTTTTTTTTCTCGCAGTTGCGACGTTCTCATAATTGCGACTTCATATCTCACAATTCTGAAATTAAAAAGTTGCAAATTGTTTTTTTTATTATTTTTATTCAGTGGCGGAAACAAGCTTCCATAGTTTTCTATATGAATATATTTTAAAATGTCATTTATTCCTGTGATTTCAAATCTGAAATTTCAGCATCATTACTTTAGTCTTCAATGTCACATGATCCTTCAGAAATCATTCTAATATGATTATGTATTGCGCAAGAAACATTTCTAATTATTATCAATGTTTAAAACGTTTCAAACGTTTTAAAATGTATCAATGTTTAAAAAGCGATACATTTTTTCAGGAATCTGATGAATAGAAAGTTACTTAATGGCTCAACTCTCACTTTATTAATGTGATGTGTCCTTGCTGAATAAAAGTATTATATTATTTAAAACTTTTATTTACTGACCCCAAACTTCTGAAAAGAAGTGTCATTTCACAAGGAGAAATCATCTTAATGCATTGCATACCATCTACTTTTTGTGGTCATACTTTTGAAACAGTAACTATTTTAACGAAGGAGGAAGCATGGGCGTCGAAACGTTAGTCATTCTGTACTAGTAAAAATAATTAAAACGTTCTGTGCTCCGGTCCGGGCCTTGGTTCTTTTTTCTAAGGTGTTTTAACGTTTATATGGACTGGGCCCAATCATTTCGGTCAGTTGTAACCCAGATTTTCATTTGTTTAAAGAAAAGGAGGGACAAAAGCACTGTTGAATTGAACATGGAACATTACTTTAACATTCGCTTACCACAACAAAGCTCATGCAGATCACTTGCTGCCTTAGAAATACAGAGGAGCGTAAGTGCTCTGAGACTCTCATGCTGAAGGGACGGGGAAGGAGATGGTCAGGGGATGGTGAGGTGAAGAGCATAGCAGAGCGAGGACACATTACCCTGGTGACCCTGTTACCTTGACGTGTATCTGATTACGAAGCACAGCTGCCCGCAGGATCATGGCTTTCGCTCGTCTCTGGAACTCTTTGCCCATCTGTAGAGACTTCTCAAAAGTTGTGCTTCTCTGATCCACGTCCCTGGCATACAAGATCTACAAACAGGGAGACAACAATTAATTCAGAGGTGCAACTCATGTCAAAGTTTATTGCATTTTAATGACAAAAAAGGCTGTTTCTAGAACGGTCCCTAAGATACAAAAATAGGTAACAGCATGTTTCATTCAAGATCAAGCTCAACTACAAAGTGAGGGAAATGTTGAGAGTAAATATAATTCATTCAATACAAAAAGGTATTGATAAAATATATATATATATATATAAATATTAAATTAGCAACAGGCAAAGGGAACATTGTTCCAGAAGAGGAAGTATCATGGTAACATGAGAGAACGCAGCCTTGCCTTGCTGTGGGAGTCAATACGAGCATTGATCAGGCCCTCCAGGATCAGCTGGGTCAGTTCATCCTCCAGATCTGCCACTGTGGTATTAAAGGCCACAGCCATTTTGTTCATGTCAGCTGACACATAGGGGCTAAAGTACTGCCCATGGGAAATAAAAGACAAAATTAATCAGTCATGTAAGTGCAACTACGCTGATACTTTTCAAAGCAAATTTTCCATTTCAAAATGGCCAACCCAAATGTCCAAATCTCTCTGCAGATTTTTCAAACCATGTTTATCATCATATCTATATATATATATATATATATATATATATATATATTAGGGCTGTCAAACGATTAATCGCGATTAATCGCATTCAAAATAAAAGTTTGTGTTTACGTAATATATGTGGGCGTAGTGTGTATAATTATTTTGTATATGTAAATACACACACATGCATGTATATATTTAAGAAAAATCTGAAAGTATATACTTTATATATATTTATACATAATTAATATTATGTATAAATATAAATATTTCATGTATTAAGAACACATTTTTCTTAAATATATACATGGATGTGTGTGTATTGATATATACAAAATAATTATACACACTACACCCACATATATTATGTAAACATAAACTTTTATTTTGGATGCGATTAATCGCGATTAATCGTTTGACAGCCCTAATATATATATATATATATATATATATATATATATATATATATATATATATATATATATATATATATAACAACCTAAATGTCTCAAAAGGATAAAATGTAGGGAAAAACAAAAAAAAAAGTTTCAACTTGACTTATGTTTAATCTGATTTTAAAGTTGTTGTTTTTTTTTAAAGCAGAAGTCAAGTTCAGCGTCTAAATCAAATGCATTGAATGAAAATTCATATCCATTTACGTACCTGTATGAGGGCTCTGTTCCTGATTTGTGTGTACAGTGTTCTTACATGAGGGGCCAGATACATGTCTAGGAGGAGATTATCCTATAAAACAGTGATAAAACACTCATGAATCACAATATCCCAACTAAAATGACATAAATATATATATATATATATATATATATAAATCTAGCAATTGCAAATTGTCAATGTCAACCTTACCTTCATTTCATCCAGCATTTTCAGACAAGATGCATACTTTGACTCGTAAAACTTGAAGATAATATCACGGACTTGGGGTTCCAACTCTAAAAATAATTTAAAGGAGCTAGAAAATAAAAGGAGATTAAAATGAAAAAAGTGAGGCTTATACAACAATCGAACTCTCATTAAGGCACCTAGCATGAACATGCTAAGCAAAAGGTTCACCTGCTTGAGATGACATTTCGTTGCAGTTCCTGTCTGTCAAATGTAGCAAGGGCACAAAGCCCACCGTACACCGCTACATTACTGGGTGAAAGCAGCTAAAGAGCAAATAGAGCATCTCATTACTAATTGTAGGTAGAAACTGGAAATATTACTAGAAATATCTCCTGTAGCATTAGAACAGGGTTGAGAATGACACCAACCTCAGGGAAGTCGCAGTGGTCGAAGGAGGCTTGCAGGAAGCACTTGGCAGCCGGTTTATACTTTCTTGAGGCAAGTTCTGCTAATCCTAATGTGACCAAAGAGAGATGATGATGATGATAAATCACATGCTCAAAAATGTTTTTTTTAACACAACAAATCGTAGAAATTAAAAATGTGAATAATGTGACAATTGAAAATGTGACTAATAGAAATGACTGATTTTATAGATACATTAAAAAATCAATTTTAAAAACATACTAAATGTATCATTCAGAATGGGTCAAACAACAAATACACTTAATATACTTGAAATACAAATAATGTACTTGCCTGCAGCACATTTTAGTTTGGTTAGAACAGATTGGTTTTGACTATCTCTCTCTCCTCGTTGCTAGATTGCAGAGACAAACAAAAATGAACATTTTAGAGTCAATTTCTATTGATATCACACAGGTCAGTAAAGCAGAAGATGGAAGACTGCTCCTACCTCTGCTATCTCTGGAGTGGATTCGGCCTTGCTGACGTAGCTAAGTACATGGGACCAGTTTTGGAGGTAAACGCTAACCTATAAAATAAGGTAAATGTAAAATGCAAATGGTGTCATCACTGCCTGTTTTTGCAAAAACAGTTTTATGGTCGGTAAAAAATATTTATGGGCAGTACATTTTTTGAAGTCACCAACCGACTGGCATGTGTGGCAAAAAGTTAGTTTTAGGCCCTGTGTGTATCATTAAACACACCAGTTGATGGCCAGAGAAAACAATACGTCCATACCTTGATTACATTAAGACACATGTTGATGACATGCTTGGCGCTAGTGCAGTAGTCTCTGGCTCGGGAGTAGCATTTCAAGGCATTGCTGAGGTCACCACAGTCAAGATAGTGATCTCCAAGGTCATCATGACCCCTCCTGAACACAAGCAAGAGATATTCAGATGTCAAATAGCCACGGAACAAAATAACAGTCAATAGGGGCTTTCGCACAGGGTAGTTCAAGGAACTAGCCACCAGGGTGGTTTTCCTGGTTGCATTCACACCCCCAGTAGGAACTCTGAAGTGACGTAAGCCAAGCTTGTTGTTGTGACTTAATTTAACGGCAAGGCGGATCTTTATTTTAACGGCGCTGGCATTCTCCGTGTTCATTAGTTTACGATCTGTCCAACAGTCCTTTCTAATACGATATTAGATAGAAGTGCTATAAATAAGACAGTACTGAAAAGTTATTAGCGTTTGCCGTGTGGTTGATGTTCAGTGTTGCTAGCTGAACAGAAAAACCGAATCATAATCAATCATGACAATCATGTTTAGCTTGGTCCCCTCAAAGTTGCGTTGGATTCCTCCTCAGAATAAAGCTCATCTATCACTGTTTTCCATGTTTGTAGAGTTAGTTTCTGGAGTACATATATAGTAGGGCTGTCAACTTTAGTCGTTTAGTCGACTAATCAGTCGATACCGTCTTGGTCGACTGACATTCTTATTGGTCGACCAGTTACACTTTTTTTTTTTTTTTTTTTACCAATAGAAAGATTTTTTTAATGATTTACTCCTTGATATTTATTCCTTTATAAGCAATTATTTATTACTGTATTCTAAATATAATTAGCCCTTGTTTTATCCCCATCTTTAAATGCTTTAATTTAGGCTATTTTTGTAACAGCGCCACAGTTTTAGCGCACACATAGAGACTCGGGAACGCGCCTGTGGCCGGCTGCGCTGCTGCTTCGCGCTCGTTAAGGGATGCTGTATTCATTCAGTTAGAACGCTTCTTGTTTTGACTTTAGTCGACAAAATGTCCAAGAAATCTAAATCTTTTGTCTGGTTGCATTGTAAAACAAAGACGACAAGACTGTGGAGGGAGGCGACCGCGTTACTCCATTATGAGCTCGCAAGTCGCGCGCTTATATTTGAATTCAAACTTGAGTGCGCAAAAGACGTGAGCAGCCCTTTTAACGGCTATATCATGCTGACTCAATAGATTGTGTTTTCTTAATATGTTTTTCGTTTTTATTTGTACACTTTAAGCATTTGAAAATAGCCTAAATAGTGCAACAAAACGAAAATAAACCTATATGCCTTGCAAAACACAGCCTATTATTATTCGGATTGTTTTTTAGGCTATTTGGGTATTCTGTGTGTTTGTTTAATGCCTAGATCGGCTGGACAAAAGTTATCCCATAGTTTTGTAAGTAAAGAAGAATATAAAGCCTGTATAAACTAGAGCTTTTGTTAGGATTTTTTATAATATGGCAGATAGCAGTTATTTTTTTGTAGCGTGTGGTGTGATCAGGTGCGCGATTGTGACTGCATTGACAGAGCTCCTCACTTTTTTCTGTTAAAAATCACTTAATTCTCAAAGAATTGTAGTATTATTATAGTTTTATTTATTTGTGATGTTTTTTCGTTGTTGTTTTATAAATGCTCTATGACAATTGTTTAAAAGAATGTTCAATCAAAACAAGTTTTTTTTTTTTTTTTTTTCCCCCTCGACTAATCGACTAATCGTTGCGCAGGACAAGACTTTGGTCGACCAAGGATTTCTTTGGTTGACTACAGCCCTAATATATAGGCAATAATCTGTGTGTTTACACAGCCTTTTTAAAAATGGCGGGTGCTGGTTTGTCGTGAGCGTTTGGCCAATCAGCGAACACTAACGTCACGGATAGTTCTTATAGTGCTGGTTTAGAACCTACTCTGAAGTAGGAGCTCAATTAGTTCCTCGAACTGAAATCATTCCTAGTTCCTGCAGTGTGAAAACGCCAAAATCTGGGTACTTCCGCCAATAGTTCTAGGAACTATGAAAACATTCCTCCGTTGCGAAAGCCACTAATACCAAAAAGAGAGAAACAGTAAGTCTGGCCTTGCCTTATGCTTTCTTTAATGGAGTTTCCCTTGTAGTTCTTAAGGTCGGTATCCAGCTTCTCCAGTTTGAGTAGGGCTTTTTTCCTGGTGGATTCTGCCCAGGCTGTGTCGAGAGGAGGGGGTTCAACTGCTCCCTCCGGTACTGCATCAGGGACACCTTGCACGTCCCTGTGATTGACAAACATTTTAACTTACTTAGTCAAAGCCATGCATGCTATGTTAGAAATGTTAGAAATGGAACTGAAATTGCCTGGTGGCTTCAGAGAGTTTGCGATGGATTTCTTCATAGACATCAACATTAAAGGTTCTTTGGACAAAGGACAGGGCCATCTTCAGTGCTTCCACTCGTAGCTGGGGGCAGTGGTCTGCAATAAACTGCAGCCTCTCAATTCTCATTAGTCCACTGTAGCTGGAGGCATACTGCTCAAGATCCTGTACAGAAAGAAAAAAAAAATAAGTCACAAAAAAGTAGGGATGCAAACTATATTGACAACATATATTACTGTATATCGAACAATACAGTGATGCTCATTTCCACAATTTGCACATTTGAATTAAATGAGCATTAGGTAAGTGCAAAAGGTAAAGCAGTATTGTGACTGTTGAAACTAAGACTACTAAACTAAAACAATTAAAAATGTCCAGTAAAACTGAAATATAAATAAATTAAAGCTAAATAGACAAATTAAAAATAATTAAAAACAATAAATGAATGATATAAAAAAATGACAAAGCACATATTAAACAAAAATGAAAAAAAAAAAAAAAAAACAGAAAATATTCAAAATATTTATAATTACCATAACAGAATATAAATAATACTAAGATAACACTGAGCGGTAAAGTAAATGTTTAATAAAAGTAATAATGTAATGTCAAACGTAATCTTTAGCAAATCTCAAAATGAAAATATTTCACATTTTAATTGTAATGCTGTGATGCCTAAATGTATTTTTTATTTTAACACAAAATATTATATCTCTACCAAAAGAACTTAGATTCTGAAGGATATTTTGTTAAAAATAAGCTAAAAAATAAGGATAATGCCTTGAAAAGCCAACAACTTATGGAAGCAAATACACACTAGTATGAACCATTAAACACTTCAAATGACACAAAAGTCCGTCGATCATAAACACTCACTCAACATACCAAAGTCGGGTTTTCCACAACATAGTTGGTGTCAGGCGCATTCTGCTGGTCTTCCTGAGGGTCAGCATCTATCTGCATGGGCTCTACAGACCCCTGGTAATACAGAAAGCATTGTGTTTAACACACTGCACTTGATAAATGTTTTCAAACAAAAAGTCCTATCGAGCGTGTAAAATATATGAAGATCTGAGGGATATTCTGCCCACCAAACAAATCATATCAAAAACATAATATCACAACACTGAGTGCCCAGGCTTTCAGATGCCTTCATCCCGTCTGCCTACATTGTGTGGTTACCTCCAGAGAATATGATGAGGGGCTCGAGCTGTACACACCGAATCGTGTGTGACATTCCATGAACGGGTCAGACATGCTTCCTTGATAGAAGTAATTCAGCTCTAACCATGAGGATGAGGCTGATCTGACTGGCAAATACAATCTTTCCCTCATCCTGCCCTGAACCTGCTCTGCAGCATCTCTCCGTTCTGACTGTAAACTCTCCTGCAAGAAGGTGCATGCTTATAAAAATCACACTGGGTCGGCAGCAGCATCGAGACAAAAACAAGTCAAAGTTGTTGAAATTAATTCAAAAATATAAACCAACCAAATGGGACAATGTTTGTACTCTAGAAGCGAGGGTGTAAAGACAGTAAGATTACATTTGTAAAAACTGGCGTCATAGTACACGCAACATTTGAATACTTGTTACCATATGCATGATTTTAACAACCAAAAACATTGAGGGGGAAACGTTCTCTCAAAATTCATCTCCCGTATTAATTTTATTAGGTTTTCAACTGTTAATTCTTTAAAACACCTCTCAAATAAGCGGTTATATCATTCACCACATGCACGTTACAACAACCAACATTCTTAAGGTTACATCATGCATAATGAGACCTAGTCTGTCATTCTTGATCAACTACATTATAATGCACTAATTCACTCAGCTGAATGTATCTAATGTTTCTAAAATAGAAATGTCACTCAAATTGTGAGCAGCTCCACAGTGTGTAACCGTGTTAATTACGTGTTTGGAATTGAAATATTCAATGATCTATATTCATCTCTGCAAGCAAATGATGGACTCTGTCTCAAAATCTAGTGTGCTGCCTACCTAGACAGTATTTTACAGCACCATATGTAAGTGTGGAACATCTGAACGACGACTGAAATAACTTACTTTCTAGGCAGGCAGCACACTATGTTTTGAGAGACAGCCTGAATTTCAAGCACACTGGCTAATTGATACAACAGACTGCTTGCTAACGAGATAGCTAGCTAAATACACTTAGCCGGCTAAAGAAAGTTTCTACCCAAGTGTTTCACAAACAACCACGAGAAAACCAACTGGACCGCTTCGGGTGTGAACCAAAACAGCTCTGTTGGTTGTATTCATTGTCGAAACTACATTGATCAAGGTCCTCGGGCGAATAGTCGCGCGCTGCCGCTAAACTTGCGAAGTGCCTGTCGCATCCTGAGGGCCGCTCTGACTTACGAGCTCATGCTAGACAAGCTAACAGCTTACAACGGCTGCGAGAGGTGAGGAATTAACATTGTAAACATAGGTACTTCAACTTGGTACGCTTCTTCTACCCGCTCTCGCGGTGTGGAAGATGACGATAAAGCATTTAAAGGCGCTGATTTACCTGAAAGTTAAAGACCTGCACGGGTAGTGGCATCTCCTCCTCCTCTGCAGAAACAGAGCACACAAACACATCCGGGGCATGAGAGTGCGCGTGGTCGACGTCTTGCAGCGCGGAGACGTCACTACATTGAGTCTTGATTTGAAATATTAATACTGGATAAAAACATATTTACAAATTCTAACACGATTGGCTGGTTTTATACAAACGACCAACATAGCCTCCAAAAGCAAACATAAAACTTTTTAAATTAAAAGATTTAAAGAAATAGTTAGCGTTAGCCTATGTTCAGTTGGTGAAAATTAATATATTAAATACAATTATATGTTTAAAATAATAATGTTGTTAAATAAAGTTTTAATTATAAGTTTTTTTATTTATTTTTTTTATATATTTTATTCACATAAAGTCAGAATTTTGTTATAATACTGTTATGATCTCTGAGGAATTTGCAATGGTTACTATTTACTATTTGTGATTGGTTTTTGGTGAATTGTATTAAAACCCATATAACAATAGTAAGTGGAATTAACAATTAAAAAACAAACAAAATCATACAATTTTTTTTACATTTTGTATTTTTTTTTATTCATATTTAATATAAAGTGAGATATCAATTATATTTTGACCACTGAACTAGGAAATGTCCCCAGTTTCCTTTTCAGAAATCTGGTCACCTTAGTTCAAGTGTTGGTTATGTATGGGACATTGTATAATCAGCCTATCATTATCAAGTTTCTTTAATTTCCCTAGTTGTGTTTATATTCATATAATGACTGGTTGGCTGTACATTATCCCGCTTGTTACAGTTTCTTATCAAAAGAATAAAAGACCATAGCCACAATCATCCCTTCAAAATGATGTCACACTCATACTAATTTATTGTGTGTGTGCCAGTGGTTTCATTTTCAGTCATTAGTTCAATAAAAACAAAAATGGCTAATGCATACAAACAAAACATAAATGTTCAAATGGCACACATAGACATTTTTATCTTGAAATTAAAATATTAATCATTTAGAGGTAAAATAACATTTCAAAGAAATATCTCAACACTTACAAGTGTTAAAACACTTTGACATGTTAGCCCTGCACAAAATCAGAAGTGGCACATTTCATCATATTTCAAACATCAACACATATAGGAAAATGTTTAGCAAAAATATATGACACAACAATGACTTTTAAATAAGACGTACAGCCTACACAAAATGATTTCCATTGCAAGTTGCAGTGTGTAGTCCATTAAACATTACAGCCAATTCTGAGTACCGCTTATTTTATATAGTGTTAATTTTATTAACAGTATTTTAAAGCAAACAAATATTTCAGTGTGTATTATT